>BSQZ01000042.1:847520-1447520 GCA_033239005.1 Lamellibrachia satsuma | reverse complement strand
CATTTGATAAAGCAATGAAAATTCATATTGACATATTTTACTGAATGTTTTTATTGAAATACATGGTTACTATTTAAGTATGAACAAAATAGAAAATATTGTTTTAAAACAAAATGATGACCACAATCTTAAGCCATACACAAACGATGTGTAAACTTACATTCACTTGGAGGATATCACGTGTTAAAATATAAACAGAATATTTAACAAGATTTAACAAGATTTAACAAGATTGCCATCTCGAACAACAAGTTCCAGATGGCAAGTGGACAAGGAAGCCATTGGCTTATCGAGAGTCCAACAATGTTCTCATCTATGTGTAGCCCGCCCTTATCAGATATCTGTCAATTCTACTTTTAAACATATTCACACTACTAGCATTAACACAATCATTTGGCAGTTTGTTCCATTCATTTATCACCCTCTGTGAGAAAGAGTACTTTCTCATGTCCAACCTACACTGGTCCTTAACTAATGTTGCTTTGTGTCCTCTGGTTCTACTGCCTTCTTTAAGTTTGAAGAACATATTCCTATCAACATCCTCATAACCGTTCACTATTTTAAACACTTCTATTTGGTCTCCTCTTAGTCTCCTGGTCTCTAGTGTTGTCAAACCACATTGTAATAAGCGACTTTCGTAACTAAGGTCTCTTAATTCTGGAATCATCTTAGTTGCTCTTCGTTGTATTCTTTCTAGCTTATCTATGTTTTTTTACGATATGGCCTCCAATATAAAAGACTGCTTATAACAAATTAATAACCATAATCTTAGACCATTCCTGGGCTAGCGCTACCAGTGGCCATTTGGGCCATAGACCACGTGGCATCGGATTTGGCAAACGTTGAAAAGCCTACAGAATACACGAACGTTTATTGTTGTTTATTGTCTTGATGCACAACAAATCAATTCCAATTCCGCCTTGCGAAAATCAATTACATTTAATTTTCCAAATGATCAATTCCAACTTTTAAAATGCTATGCTATATATATATATATATATATATATATATATATATATATATATATATATATATATATATATATATATATATATATATGTGTGTGTGTGTGTGTGTGTGTGTGTCAGGTTTGCTATAAAAAACCTTTCAAATGGCATTCAGCCATTTGATATGTACTTTCTTCTGTGACACCTCTCCTGGATTTTTGCTAACCAGACATTTTGGACAGCCCTGGACAGTTCTGAATTTTGAACAGTTTCCACCTATTTATATCAGTTGTGGTATCTTTGATATTTCGTAAAATTTACTGTAAACTAATCACCAACATGTATTCTCCATGGGGAAACAAACACTGTCCACAGAGAAAGAAAACGAGATAAGACCTGAATGGTCTGATTTTGGTTTTACTGTCTGTTACAGTAACTTAGTATTTGTGTTTGACGCAAATGCTTGATTATATTGTTCTTGTTCGCAATGTTTCAATAACAGAGTAGACCGTGTATATGCTATAATGTTGACAGCTTCTTGGGTGTTACCAGATTCAGGGTGACATACTAATAGCAGACAAATATGATTTTAATAGTAAATTTAAGAGGTAAATATTAACAGTATCAAGTCAATAATTCCAACAAAATCAATTCCAAAAAAAATCTATTCCAATTCCAACTGCTTTTCGAAAATTAATTCCAATTCCGGAATTGACCCCGTGTCTGTAGGAAACATAACATTCTGACCAAATGAGATGGTATCACATTTTTATTACCGCGTACAATTTTTTTAATGAGCAACAAAGTTGGGCCTTTCCCCTGCCCGAGAAGAAACACGTGCTTTTGTTTTGATTTTAGCCGTGACGTCACACGTGGAACACAAGGGAAGAAGAACGCCAGAGATTACCTCCTTGACAGATTTGCGTTGTCTTTTGTTATAGCCGTAAAATAATGAAACGGTGTATGGTACTGTTTGGTTGGAGCTCTAATCTCACTGACCACACAATGCATCAGTTCCCGAAAATTATAAAATATAGGCGTTTGTGGAAAAAATCTGTGCAGTTAAAACGCGCAGATTTTGTGATGCCGGATGACGAGTCCTGTACAAACGATCATATTATTATATGTGAGGCACTTTTCACTGGTGAGTGCTACAAGCCTGGCGAGGAATTGAAGGTACGGATGAAACACAAGAAAAACAAATCATTGGAAGATCACGCTGTACCAATAATTAACCTCTCAGACCCCAGATAATTGAGAGAAAACGAAAAGATGACGGTGAACGCAGCAACGAGTGTCGTCCCTCCAACACGAAACGAACAGGATATGCAGCGTCCAAGCTGATGGGTTGTCAAGACTAACCCCACCTTCGGTAAATACACACTGGGATGTTGTGTTATACAGTAAAGATTTCAGTAAACATATTTATTAGAAAACAATCAGGTACAGGTACAGGAAGTAAATTAACCTTATAAAGTAGGCCACTTAAATCCAGTGTATCGTCTTTCCTTTTAGAAACGTTTGTCTTATTTTCGTGACCACACAAGAAGGGAGAGGTATGCAGTTATTTCTACCCACTATTTTCCAGCACATCCTGACAATCCGCCTATATGCGGTGTGTGAATATTCTGGAAATAGAAAATTATCATGTAAACAATTCCATACGCTACAACAATATTTCAGAATAAGTCGACCACTCTGATATGTTCCGCAAGCTATGAAACTACAATAAACTAAACTTTACAGTTTGTTTTCATTCATATCAATTAATTAAACCTTTAAATATCTGTACAAAAACCAGAGTTCAGTTCAAGTTCCAGTTCACATATGATCAGATTCAAAGTGAATTCATTTTATGGCCATCTTTGTCTTGCGAAAATGAACAATCACTCATGTTTTGCAAAGTCCATTCTCTGCTGGTATTGCTTTTGGTATTGGTAATATGCTACTTCAAGCACCCATAGACAGTTTGCGGTGAATCCAGGATGAACTCTGCCATCTTGTCATGCATTATATCACTTTCACGACAGCATGTACTACCAACATCATCATCCCCGCACAGTTATCAGAAGTACACCTACAAAATATATACTTTTTATTTTTTTTAGTATACAGAACAAGTGATCAGTTCATTTGGGAACTGTCAAACAGTATTTTGGCTAAACTTGGGTTACCACTTAGCAGTCAAATACTATCCGACACTGCTCTTAGTGAACACATATTGCATCTCAGCTACAGACAGTAAACACTGGTCAATGTAGGTAGATATACTGGTAGTAACACCCCATTCAGTAACCAAAATGGGTATGGGCCCATTACCCGTGTTGAAAGTAAAGGTGATGAACTTTTATGTCTAAACAGACCCGGCCAAGTTGTGAACCCAAGCATGTTGACTTTTGATTAGTTTGTTTTTGACTTTGACATGCAATAAAGATGCACTGTTGAGCTGGTGGATGTATATGAATTAATTTGTTATAAGCATTCAAAATCTATATTTATTCAATAAAGATTTATGTAATTGTGATGTGACAGATGGGCAGATTAATTTTGACAGTTTGCCAAATTCACCTATTATCGCCCGCTCACCAGCGATTTCATATAAGAAATATGGTCTTTTCGCCCCAAAATATCACACCAACTGTTGATTAACAGTAAGCGTATATATAATTAAACATTGAGAAAAACATGATATACAATTATGTTGCAAAATAACCAACCAATCAGTATTTCCATCTCGTGATATAGATAGACGAGCCTCGGCCGTTTCGGGCGCGGGATGCAGTGGCACTTCATTTACTCCAGATTGATTTCTTCGCGTCCTTTTGGGTTCATATTGATGACCATTAACCTCTAGATATCTCTCATAATCTTCTGTGTCTTCATCTGATATGTGAGTGTTATTATCTTCGCTAGATTCATCAGAACTCTCACCAAATCTGGACGTCATATTAACAGACTGCGTGATCCATGTTTACATGGCGTGTTCCACGTGTGACGTATTACCTACCATCAGGATTTTCCGGATCGACCTCGGGATTTTCCGTGAAAATCACTGTTTGGCATCGATCGTTCGTCGATATTTAAAGATAACACGGTATTTATTCAACATGTGAAGTTCCATCTAGGTTATAATTTCATAGATGATAAATTAATAACATACAATGTGGTGGCACTTTCAGACACTTTAAAAAAATATGGAGGTACATGTGAGTGTCAAATGTCGTCCACATTTGACATACTGCATATGTGATATATAGGAACAGAATGCATTGCTATTTTTTTCTTCAGATTTTTTTTTCTTATTCCTTTATAAACAAAGTTACATATTTTATCGGTTACTAAAAATAGAGTGCAAAACTTTAAATGCCATACTGACGTTCTCTGCAGTCTCCACGTGCTTTCACCCAATGAATTCGGCGGCTCACCAGTTTACATGTCAAGACGTTGTTATATGCACCTTTTAATATTTAGGGGGCAGGCGTTACACCTCACATAGTCATAGGCGCCTTGCCGCATCCTACGACGAAATAACTATATTGCATCCGTTTAAATAACGATTAGCACACATTGGGTTTTATAACATACAGTCGTAATTTTCATTCGGTCGTGACGTGACTATTTGCTTTTGTTGTGATGACGCCACGATGTTTCGAAGCCTCCTCCGACAACGGGCGCATTTTCTGTTGAGTACTTGTCATGAATAATATTTATTACTGTCATCATCAACGATGTTGCAGTGGCGATGCGCATATTTCTTTTCATATTATGCGTTTATCAGCGATCCATTCGTGCGTAATAAAATGACATCGCTGATTCTTATGACATTATAAAAAAGATTCTTGCGCTCAAAAGGGGATACTTTAATTAAAAAGCACACGCGATGGAATATGGTGTATCATAAATGTTACTTATAAAACAATGCTCGCGGTGCGCGGAAATTTTTCGTTTACGGCTTTTGAAAATGCACGAAAGCGAGTGATGCTGCAGATTACGCCCGTATGGTCAAACTTCGAAGACTCGTGTTTGTAAAAATTATGAGCACTACGGTTCCTCATATACCCGAAAAACATGTCTGAAGCAGGTTATAGATGCGTGTGTTTAAATGCTAGGAGTATAGTAAATACGAAAAACGAAGTAAACATTATGGTAGAAGATATTTGACCCGCACATAATTGGTATTACCGAATCATGGGCCAACACAGACATAACGATGCTGAATTAGGATTGACAAGATACGTAATGTTTAGGAGAGATTGAATAGGAAGAAGGAGAGGGGGAATTATTTTATATGTTAAAGAATCTATTCATGCTTATGAAATAAAATTAGAAAGGGAAGCAGATTACGATGAAGCTGTTTGGTGCAAAATAGTTTCAGGAAATTCAAAATTAACTATTGGAGTAGTTTACCGTCCAAACATAAACGAAGAGGATAACACAAAAATACAAAATGCTATAAAGGAAGTTAGTAAAAGGGAATGTATCAGAATGGGAGATTTTAACCATGGACACATACAATGGAAATCTCTAGAGAGTACAGGGGGTGATGACCAATCATTTCTATTTTTAATTCAGGAGAGCTTCTTTACTCAACAAGTGCTAGAACCAACCAAGGGAAGAACATGTATTAGATATAGTTTTATCATCACAAAAGAATTAGTGGACAATGTAAAAATACATGAACCATTGGGTAACAGTGACCACAATCAAAAACATTTTGACATCAGTGTAAAATCAGAAAGTAAAAATAAAAAAACGTATAGGAGAAACTTCCACAAAGGTAACTGTAAAGATATGAGAAAATACTTTGCAAAGCTAGATTGGAATAACATGCTGATGAATAAGACCGCAATTGAATGTTGGAATATTCTAAAATATGAAATTGAGAGTCTCATCGATAAATCCTTTGAAAAACAAGGAAAACGGTCTAGAAAGTAACACTTGTCAAAACAAGCTATTAGAAAAATGTTTTTTACGCAAACTATGTGGAGGGTTTATAGACGTACCAGAAAGGATGAAGACTATGCAAATTACAAAGAGGCACTTAACCTAGCTACAACTGAAATTAGAAAAGCTAAAAGAACCTTTGAAAAAAATGGCAGGTAATATAAAAAATAATTACAGCAAGAGTTTCTATGCTTATGTAAGGAGTAAACAGAAAGTTCGAGATAAGGTCGGACCACTGGAAAACAACAGGGAAAACATAATTTCAGACGGGTTTCAAATGGCAGAGGTCCTGAATGAGTATTTCAGCTCAGTTTTTACCACACCACAGAAGATATCAGCTCACTTCCAGTTCCATTCACTAAATTTTAGGGCAACAAATCAGACCATTTAGGGCAGTTATTTGTAACTCCTGAAATGATAGCAAACAAAATTAAGAAGATGAAAGATAATAAATCACCTGGAGTTGACGGGGCACCACCAAAACTGCATAAGGAAATTGTTGATCAAATTAGTACACCACTTGCAATTTTAACTTGTCACTAGAAGAAGGAATAGTTCGTTCAGAATGGAAAAAAGCAAACATTACGCCACTATTTCAGAAGGGATCGAGGAACAAGCCAGAAAATTACAGACCAGTGAGTTTAACTTCTGTTGTACGCAAATTACTTGAAACATTAATTAGAGACCACATGGTGGAATTCCTCATAAAACATAAATTAATAAATACATTTCAACATGGGTTCCTAAAAGCAAGGTCATGTCTAACTAATCTCAAAGAAATTACGAAGTAGGTAGATGACGGGTCACCAGTGGATGTTGTCTACTTAGATTTTCAGAAAGCTTTCGATAAAGTGCCACATCAAAGATTGCTACTTAAACTAAAAGCCCATGGTAATCATGTAATCAACTGGATAGAAACGTGGCTTACACGCAGAAGACAGAGACTAATAGTAGATGGTGAGATTTCAAACTGGAAATCTATTTTGAGTGGGGTACCACAGGGATCAGTATTAGGCCCTATACTGTTTTTAATATATATAAATCATTAGGAAGATGACCTATCTAGCAAAGTACTCAAATGTGCAGATGACACAAAAGTATTCAGAAAGGTTACTAATTATACAGATAAACAAAGTTTACAGGATGATCTAGATAAATTAGTTAAATGGTCAGAAAAATGGCAAATGTTATTCAATTTTGGGAAGGGTAAATGTTTACACATAGGACATGGAAACATGGACGAAGAATATAAAATGCGGGATGCTGTACTAGGTAGAACCACACAAGAAAAGGATTTAGGAGTAACATTTAGTGCTGACATGAAAGTATCAAAGCAATGTGGGATTGCTGCTTCGAAAGGAAATAAAATTCTAGGGCTAATTAGGAGAACTATCATGTATAATGAGAAACATCTAATTGTACCCCTGTACAAAGCAATAGTTAGACCACATTTGGAATATTGTATTCAAGCATGGAGGCCATATCGTAAAAACGACATAGGCAAGCTAGATAGAATACAACGAAGAGCAACTAAAATGATTCCAGAATTGAGAGACCTTAGTTACGAAAGTCGCTTATTACAATGTGGTTTGACAACGCTAGAGACCAGGAGACTAAGAGGAGACCAAATAGAAGTGTTTAAAATAGGGAATGGTTATGAGGATGTTGATAAAAATATGTTCTTCAAACTTAAAGAAGGCAGTAGAACCAGAGGACACAAAGCAGCATTAGTTAAGGAGCAGTGTAGGTTGGACATGAGAAAGTACTCTTTCTCACAGAGGGTGATAAATGAATGGAACAAACTGCCAAATGATAGTGTTAATGCTAGTAGTGTGAATATGTTTAAAAGTAGAATTGACAGATATTTGATAAGGGCGGGCTACACATAAATGAGAAAATTGTTGGACTCTCGATAAGCCAATGGCTTCCTTGTCCACTTGCCATCTGGAACTTGTTGTTTGGGATGGCAATCTTGTTAAATCTTGTTAATTCTATATTGTAATAATGTTAGATACTATGTTATTGTTAAAATTGTGTTTGCAAAACTATCTTTGTATTATTATTGTGGTTCAAATGTTACGATGCAGACAGACTGGTTAATCGCATCACGTTTCAACTTATTTCTGTACTATATTGCCAACATTGTAGAAACCGTCGGGCGTAACAAATAAATATAGCAAGCACAAATGCACTTTTATTCTATGTATGTTTTTATTATTAGAGCATCACAACAACATATTATATAGGTATATACAGTAAATACCTGTATTTTTGTATGATTAATTTTGTTTTGTATATACAAAATGGCGACCTTATGAGAATTGCTCTATATAATATTATATATGTGTCTATCACAAAATGAAATATTTTTTTCAGATCAGAAAATAAACCTTACTTTCTCCAGCGCGTATTACATTGGCCACTGTCAGTTGTTATTGTCACATGAAAGTAGTAGTGTTGCGCAACAAGATTCATGACTAGCAGTACACATCTGCGGATAATTAATGGTGCGGTTATCGCCAGCGGACGCGGCAGGCGTTATCCTCATGAACAGATCATCAGCCAGTGCCACTGCGTGTGACTGTTACGGTGGATTGTCCTCGTAAGGTTCGTGCCCCGTAGATTTACATCGTTAGGATGTCAATAATGGGACATCGAGGAAAACACACTGTTCTGTCGCTGCATCCAAAGACGCGTCCATGTGCACTATTATGTACGGGTTTGTGGTTGCGTGGATCGAACATATAATATTAGTGGATTAAGTATGATCTAGAATGTGGCCAAACGAAGGTTAACGTTTGCATCAGAATCAACACCCACATCGTCCACACCCATGCCACCAACACCCACACCGTCCACACCCATGCCACCAACACCCATATCTGCCATACCACCCACACCGTCCACACCCATGCCATCAACACCCACACCGTTCACACCCATGCCACCAACACCCATACCTGCCATACCACCCACATCGTCCACACCCATGCCACCAACACCCACACCGTCCACACCCATGCCACCAACACCCACATCTCCACACCCATGCCAGCAACAACCACACCGTCCACACCCATGCCATCAACACACACACACACGCACGCACGCACGCACGCACGCACGCACGCACGCACACACACACACACATGCCATTAATACCCACACCGTCTACACCGATGCCACTAGCACCCACACCGTCCACACCCATGCCTTTGGCACCCACACCGTCCTCACCCATGCCTTTAACACCCACACCGCCTACACCCATGTCATTAACACCCACACCGTCCACACCCATGCCTTTAACACCCACACAGTCCTCACCCAGGTCTTAACACCCACATCGTCCACACCCATACCTTTAACACCTACACCGTCCACACCCATGGCATTAACACCCACACCGTCCACACCCATGTCTTAACACCCACATCGTCCACACCCATGCCTTTAACTCCCACACAGTCTTCACCCATGCCGTCAACACCCACACCGTCCACACACATGGCATTAACACCCACACCGTCCACACCCATGTCTTAACACCCACATCGTCCACACCCATGCCTTTAACTCCCACACAGTCCTCACCCATGCCGTCAACACCCACACCGTCCACACCCATGGCATTAACACCCACACCGAGTACACCATCAGTGTCAACATCAATACGCTTTTTCACTGTTGATTTGGAAAACATGGATTGTCATTTTTTTAAATCAGGTGATGGTTCTGACACAATACTCTGTTTGCCATAATATATGCAGATGTATAATCTAAATTTTAATCCTAAGTCCCTGGCGCAAACTCGCGCTGATAATGACTTCGTTCATCCCAGGTCATGGGTTCATGCTTGACGACTCTAATTTGTTACGCCTCTGAACTCGATCTCTGAGGAGCAAACAAAATACGACAGAAGTGTTAATAATAATAATAAGTAGCAACCACCCGAAATACTATGTCTACCTCGGCCTTGATGACGACTACCTAAAAATGACAGTCGATGTGAAATTACGCCTGGATTGATGACAACTGCAGATCTGGCATATATTTGCTGCTGAATGAGTTGTGAACGCGTCTTGTAGACGTTTGGATAAGACCTTGCCTTTTAGCTTATATCGTATTAACCGGACGAAAACACTCGACCCGCCAAACCAGGAAGAGAGGCAACGTGTTACATATAAAACTACATGACTACCGAATAAAACAGAGAATACAATTGTACGCATGTGATTGTTTTCAAAACGTAGTACATCAACATAATTTTTATGTCCAATCATGACAGACCGAACGTAAATTAGTAACTTGATTACGTTCGAAACCAATTAGTATAGTCAGTTTACCGAGAACCACGACAATAAATTCATATTAAAAGTAATAATATTGTTACCGTATTCATATACACATACTTCCCATATTAGTACGTGCATGATGTGTAAATTAGTCGTTTGTGTCTGGTTACATATACAGACTCATACAGCCTGAACAACTGCTGTGCATTCATTGGCAATAAAATAATATGATAAGTTATTTGGTTATTTGTCCTATCCTCAACAAAGGCGAATGGAATACGCAGTATCTACGATGGAAGTCTTGGATGGATAATCCAAACACCGGATGGGTAACCCAAGCACTGGGTGTATAATAGAAACGCTGGACTGGATGAGTATTATGTCTTTACAGTCCCTTCCCAACACGACTAAAGAGGAACGGTATTATAATTATTATATTATCAGTGTTAGGTGTGACTTTATCATTAAAATATATCAACCTTGCCATTAAGAACAAACCAAACCGTGCAATCTGCAGACGAGAATATAAGTCACAGCATATTAAACCATCACGTGCAGTCATTGCAGTCTGAAACCCTACAGACGAACACGATACGCGTCTCGAGACATGGCTGGCAGCGTGGACGGCCAGAAATGAAACCGTTCCGCTGCCTCGGGTGTCGGTCCACTGACCGACAGTCTCACGAGTCTGACAGCACCTGCGATTGCAGTCCCCGTACATCTAAGATTATCATACTTTATAGCCTTCGCAGCGACTACACATCGCCGACTAGGTCATGTGTCATGTGCTTTTATCGCACATTATCAGAGATGTCCATCTAATTGTGTATTTTATGCTTGTTGTAGGGTGCTGCACATCTCTGGTATGAGATATGTCGGCATGGTAGCGATCAGACCGGACATAAATATCGCAAGATCGTCGATTCCGGACAGTATCGCAGCAAACACGCATAGGAACAAACCGCAGGACGTCTGATATGCGTCGAAGACGAGCTATAATGACGAAGTTAATAGAAGAAGACACTGCTGGTCGTGACACGTCGCCGCGTACGATCGATACTCCCTTGCCGATGTCTCTACAACATAGTTGACATTGTCTCATATCCAGTCCAGGCGTAAACATGTATGTGACATGATGATATTCATAGAATAACACTAGATGTAATATTTCTTTCATACCTTGAGAGAAATATAATTGTCACAAAAAAAGATACACATTGTCATTTCCTAAGCGACAATAAGAATGACTCGTGACATCGACGCGTCACAGCGCTAGTTCTTTCCCCTGGAGTATACTTACCAGGTGGAAAAAAGTGAAATCAACATGGATTGATACATGTTAGCATTAGCATGTAACGCGCTCATCCCAATTCCATTACCGGTGGAGAAAAGCTACGTACGAGTGGGAAATGTGTCACGTGGAAGCAACGCATAAGATTACAAAAAATACGTTTGCAATAGGAAGATATCAACAAACGTGAAAGGGAAAGTCCTGTAAAAGCAATACAGGTATACCTCCACGGCCTGCAGACGGTGACATTGACAGAGCGGCAACACCAAAGGCTGGACGTTTGTGGAGGACGGTCAACTATCAAAAACAGCAGATTAATTGAAAGAGAGCTCTAGGTCGGAAGAGAAGCTCGAAACACACCATGTTCAGTAAGAGAAGACTGTGTGAAGAGGGATATCTACAGACAATGAATACACAAAGCTGGGCATAGAAAGGCATAGAAAGGCATAGAAAGGCATTGATTGCGTAACTAGTCGGCCGTTATATTATATTACATATGTCAAGTGTGTGTGTGGATTTTTCGACCTGGTATTTTATGTTTCTCTGTGTGCATTTCGAGGTGTCGCGCCACTAGTCTACATAATATGTAGATCTACGTTCACGGATCAAAAGAAACGACCACAAAATAATGACAGCTAGGCATGTAATGAATGGACAGGTAGTCCATCAAGTGGCTAAACACGGTCCCTTTATGCCACATGAATAGTCCTAAATGTATATAGAAAGTACACATGAAGTGACATAGTACACTGGAGTGACATTATTATATTTCAAGTCGTAAAACGTCATGATCGTTTTGTGGAGATGTCATCATGCATCCTGTCATAAAACGGCATGGTCGTATTGTGGACGTGGGTGTAATTATTTTTCTGTCATAAAGCATTATGATCGTTCTGTGGAGGAGCCATTGTGTTTTTTTGTTACAACACTATTAGTTTTCGTTTTGTGGAGGTGTCATTATGCTTTCTGTCATAAAGCGTCATGGTCGTTTTGTGGAGGTGTCATTATGCTTTCTGTCATAAAGCGTCATGGTCGTTTTGTGGAGGTGTAATATTTTCTGTCATAAAGTGTCATTGTGTCATTAATACAGGCTATAAGAAAAACATAAATGAGATGGTACGATACGTTGGGGTATATATCCGATACCTACGGATAATGCTTGGCATTTGTATGAATCGCCGCCACCATCCAATCTCTGGTGTGTCCTATGCTGTGACTATTGCTTAGTCTGGTGCTTGACATTTGTGAAGACATTTTGGCGAGGCACATTAGTGTCTCCGATAAATCAAACATTCGGATGTCAATGTTAACGATTGGCAAACGCTCTCTCGAGAAATCGACTATTGTGGATAAGATACTTTCGCATAAACACATTCTCGAAAACCATGCTGGAGGTTGACTGGTGTGCCACTTTTATGAAGCTGTTCTGTTTTATAGTTATATTTGTACAAGACGAGTTCCGTAGTTGTACTAAACATTCGCAACTATGTTATGGTGTAGATTTGTAAAATTCTATGGGTCGCTGCTTTCTATGGATCACTGCTTTCACCATAGGAAAATAACTATATACTATGGTGTCGTATTGTCTTAGTGATTTAAGCAGTGAAGTATGATACTCGATGACTGATGACGCTGTTAGGCGATAGTAAGATAGTATGTTGGTTAAAATAGAGTATCTCACTGAAATGTAGAGATTAATGGGTTAGCCTGTGTACAGCAAGAAACATACTGTGTTGAATTGTAGTGAGCTATGTTTAGTGTTATATAACCATTGTCATTGTCCAAACATTCCGGTATATTCTTTCTTTTCGACTGTTCTATTGTGTCGAAGAATGACACGAATGTCAAGAGGAGTCTGTTTTGTTGTGTCGCAGATTGACACGAATGTCAAGAGGAGTCTGTTCTGTTGTGTCGCAGATTGACACGACTATCAAGAGGAGTCTGTTCTGTTGTGTCGCAGAATGACACGAATGTCAAGAGGAGTCTGTTCTGTTGTGTCGCAGATTGACACGAATGTCAAGAGGAGTCTGTTCTGTTGTGTCACAGATTGACACGAATATAAAGAGGAGTCTGTTCTGTTGTGTCACAGATTGACACGAATGTCAAGAGGAGTCTGTTCTGTTGTGTCACAGATTGACACGAATATCAAGAGGAGTCTGTTCTGTTGTGTCGCAGATTGACACGAATATAAAGAGGAGTCTGTTCTGTTGTGTCACAGATTGACACGAATGTCAAGAGGAGTCTGTTCTGTTGTGTCACAGATTGACACGAATGTCAAGAGGAGTCTGTTCTGTTGTGTCACAGATTGACACGAATGTCAAGAGGAGTCTGTTCTGTTGTGTCGCAGATTGACACGAATGTCAAGAGGAGTCTGTTCTGTTGTGTCACAGATTGACACGAATGTCAAGAGGAGTCTGTTCTGTTGTGTCGCAGGTTGACACGAAAGTCAAGAGGAGTCTGTTCTGTTGTGTCACAGATTGACACGAATATCAAGAGGAGTATGTGTTCTGTTGTATCGCAGATTGACACGAATGTCAAGAGGAGTTTGTTCTGTTGTGTCGCAGATTGACACGAATGTCAAGATGAGTCTGTTCTGTTGTGTCACAGATTGACACGAATGTCAAGAGGAGTCTGTTCTGTTGTGTCGCAGGTTGACACGAATGTCAAGAGGAGTCTGTTCTGTTGTGTCACAGATTGACACGAATATAAAGATGAGTCTGTTCTGTTGTGTCACAGATTGACACGAATGTCAAGAGGAGTCTGTTCTGTTGTGTCGCAGGTTGACACGAATGTCAAGAGGAGTCTGTTCTGTTGTGTCGCAGATTGACACGAATATCAAGAGGAGTATGTTCTGTTGTGTCACAGATTGACACGAATATAAAGATGAGTCTGTTCTGTTGTGTCGCAGATTGACAAGAATGTCAAGAGGAGTATGTTCTGTTGTGTCACAGATTGACACGAATATCAAGAGGAGTATGTTCTGTTGTGTCGCAGATTGACACGAATGTCAAGAGGAGTCTGTGTTCTGTTGTGTCACAGATTGACACGAATGTCAAGAGGAGTATGTTCTATTGTGTCGCAGATTGACGCGAATGTCAAGAGTAGTATGTGTTCTGTTGTATCGCAGATTGACACGAATGTCAAGAGGAATCTGTTCTGTTGTGTCACAGATTGACACGAATGTCAAGAGGAGTCTGTTCTGTTGTGTCACAGATTGACACTAATGTCAAGAGTAGTCTGTTCTGTTGTGTCACAGATTGACAAGAATGTCAAGAGGAGTCTGTTCTGTTGTGTCGCAGATTGACACGAATGTCAAGATGAGTCTGTTCTGTTGTGTCCCAGATTGACACGAATGTCAAGAGGAGTCTGTTCTGTTGTGTCGCAGATTGACACGAATGTCAAGAGGAGTCTGTTCTGTTGTGTCGCAGATTGACACGAATGTCAAGAGGAGTCTGTTCTGTTGTGTCGCAGATTGACACGAAAGTCAAGAGGAGTCTGTTCTGTTGTGTCACAGATTGACACGAATATCAAGAGGAGTATGTGTTCTGTTGTATCGCAGATTGACACGAATGTCAAGAGGAGTATGTTCTATTGTGTCGCAGATTGACACGAATGTCAAGAGTAGTATGTGTTCTGTTGTATCGCAGATTGACACGAATGTCAAGAGGAATCTGTTCTGTTGTGTCACAGTTTGACACGAATGTCAAGAGGAATCTGTTCTGTTGTGTCGCAGATTGACACGAATGTCAAGAGGAGTACGTTCTGTTGTGTCACAGATTGACGCGAATGTCAAGAGGAGTCTGTTCTGTTGTGTCACAGATTGACACTAATGTCAAGAGTAGTCTGTTCTGTTGTGTCACAGATTGACAAGAATGTCAAGAGGAGTCTGTTCTGTTGTGTCGCAGATTGACACGAATGTCAAGAGGAGTCTGTTCTGTTGTGTCACAGATTGACACGAATGTCAAGAGGAGTCTGTTCTGTTGTGTCACAGATTGACACGAATGTCAAGAGGAGTCTGTTCTGTTGTGTCACAGATTGACACGAATGTCAAGAGGAGTCTGTTCTGTTGTGTCGCAGATTGACACGAATGTCAAGAGGAGTATGTGTTCTGTTGTGTCGCAGATTGACACGAATGTCAAGAGGAGTATGTTCTATTGTGTCGCAGATTGACACGAATGTCAAGAGTAGTATGTGTTCTGTTGTATCGCAGATTGACACGAATGTCAAGAGGAATCTGTTCTGTTGTGTCACAGTTTGACACGAATGTCAAGAGGAATCTGTTCTGTTGTGTCGCAGATTGACACGAATGTCAAGAGGAGTACGTTCTGTTGTGTCACAGATTGACGCGAATGTCAAGAGGAGTCTGTTCTGTTGTGTCACAGATTGACACGAATGTCAAGAGGAGTATGTGTTCTGTTGTATCGCAGATTGACACGAATGTCAAGAGGAGTATGTTCTATTGTGTCGCAGATTGACACGAATGTCAAGAGTAGTATGTGTTCTGTTGTGTCACAGATTGACACGAATGTCAAGAGGAGTCTGTTCTGTTGTGTCACAGATTGACACGAATGTCAAGAGGAGTCTGTTCTGTTGTGTCACAGATTGACACGAATGTCAAGAGGAGTCTGTTCTGTTGTGTCACAGATTGACACGAATGTCAAGAGGAGTCTGTTCTGTTGTGTCACAGATTGACACCAATGTCAAGAGGAGTCTGTTCTGTTGTGTCGCAGATTGACACGAATGTCAAGAGGAGTCTGTTCTGTTGTGTCGCAGATTGACACGAATGTCAAGATGAGTCTGTTCTGTTGTGTCGCAGGTTGACACGAATGTCAAGAGGAGTCTGTTCTGTTGTGTCGCAGATTGACACGAATGTCAAGAGGAGTCTGTTCTGTTGTGTCGCAGATTGACACGAATGTCAAGAGGAGTCTGTTCTGTTGTGTCACAGATTGACACGAATATAAAGAGGAGTCTGTTCTGTTGTGTCACAGATTGACACGAATATCAAGAGGAGTATGTTCTGTTGTGTCGCAGATTGACACGAATGTCAAGAGGAGTCTGTGTTCTGTTGTATCGCAGATTGACACGAATGTCAAGAGGAATCTGTTCTGTTGTGTCACAGATTGACACGAATGTCAAGAGGAATCTGTTCTGTTGTGTCGCAGATTGACACGAATGTCAAGAGGAGTATGTTCTATTGTGTCGCAGATTGACACGAATGTCAAGAGTAGTATGTGTTCTGTTGTATCGCAGATTGACACGAATGTCAAGAGGAATCTGTTCTGTTGTGTCACAGATTGACACGAATGTCAAGAGGAGTCTGTTCTGTTGTGTCACAGATTGACACTAATGTCAAGAGTAGTCTGTTCTGTTGTGTCACAGATTGACAAGAATGTCAAGAGGAGTCTGTTCTGTTGTGTCGCAGATTGACACGAATGTCAAGAGGAGTCTGTTCTGTTGTGTCGCAGATTGACACGAATGTCAAGAGGAGTCTGTTCTGTTGTGTCGCAGATTGACACGAATGTCAAGAGGAGTCTGTTCTGTTGTGTCGCAGATTGACACGAATGTCAAGAGGAGTCTGTTCTGTTGTGTCGCAGATTGACACGAATGTCAAGAGGAGTCTGTTCTGTTGTGTCACAGATTGACACGAATGTCAAGAGGAGTCTGTTCTGTTGTGTCGCAGGTTGACACGAAAGTCAAGAGGAGTCTGTTCTGTTGTGTCACAGATTGACACGAATATCAAGAGGAGTATGTGTTCTGTTGTATCGCAGATTGACACGAATGTCAAGAGGAGTCTGTTCTGTTGTGTCACAGATTGACACGAATGTCAAGAGGAATCTGTTCTGTTGTGTCGCAGATTGACACGAATGTCAAGAGGAGTACGTTCTGTTGTGTCACAGATTGACGCGAATGTCAAGAGGAGTCTGTTCTGTTGTGTCACAGATTGACAAGAATGTCAAGAGGAGTATGTGTTCTGTTGTATCGCAGATTGACACGAATGTCAAGAGGAGTATGTTCTGTTGTGTCACAGATTGACACGAATGTCAAGAGGAGTCTGTTCTGTTGTGTCACAGATTGACACGAATGTCAAGAGGAGTCTGTTCTGTTGTGTCACAGATTGACACGAATGTCAAGAGGAGTCTGTTCTGTTGTGTCACAGATTGACACGAATGTCAAGAGGAATCTGTTCTGTTGTGTCACAGATTGACACGAATGTCAAGAGGAGTCTGTTCTGTTGTGTCACAGATTGACACCAATGTCAAGAGGAGTCTGTTCTGTTGTGTCGCAGATTGACACGAATGTCAAGAGGAGTCTGTTCTGTTGTGTCGCAGATTGACACGAATGTCAAGATGAGTCTGTTCTGTTGTGTCGCAGGTTGACACGAATGTCAAGAGGAGTCTGTTCTGTTGTGTCACAGATTGACACGAATATCAAGAGGAGTATGTTCTGTTGTGTCGCAGATTGACACGAATGTCAAGAGGAGTCTGTGTTCTGTTGTATCGCAGATTGACACGAATGTCAAGAGGAATCTGTTCTGTTGTGTCACAGATTGACACGAATGTCAAGAGGAATCTGTTCTGTTGTGTCGCAGATTGACACGAATGTCAAGAGGAGTATGTTCTGTTGTGTCACAGATTGACGCGAATGTCAAGAGGAGTCTGTTCTGTTGTGTCGCAGATTGACACGAATTCGAATTGTTCTGTTGTGTCAGTTGAAAATGTCAAGAGGAGTCTGTTCTGTTGTGTCGCAGATTGACGCGAATGTCAAGAGGAGTATGTGTTCTGTTGTATCGCAGATTGACACGAATGTCAAGAGGAGTATGTTCTGTTGTGTCACAGATTGACACGAATGTCAAGAGGAGTCTGTTCTGTTGTGTCACAGATTGACACGAATGTCAAGAGGAGTCTGTTCTGTTGTGTCACAGATTGACACGAATGTCAAGAGGAGTCTGTTCTGTTGTGTCACAGATTGACACGAATGTCAAGAGGAGTCTGTTCTGTTGTGTCACAGATTGACACGAATGTCAAGAGGAGTCTGTTCTGTTGTGTCACAGATTGACACGAATGTCAAGAGGAGTCTGTTCTGTTGTGTCACAGATTGACACGAATGTCAAGAGGAGTATGTGTTCTGTTGTATCGCAGATTGATGGTGGCATCATTTACCATTCAGTATAAGCGCAGTCACTTTTTTAGATAATGGCAGTGTAGACCTCAGAGATTTGGCGAAGTGCTCACGGACGACAAAACATTTGATAGCTCCCAAAAAGCATCTACAGTAAATGAGGAAAACAAGACCCGGCACTGGACTCTCTGTATCCGGGGAGTCAACGCTAAATGCAAAATGATGTACTTGAGCAGGATGACACATTTCAGAAAGGTTTTATCGCCCGTTCCACGACCACATTGATTAACGCCAATCTGGCAGTCACCTTTTTGACACTGAAGCGTTGTTTCGTCCTTTCGTCTTGCCCACCCAGAAAGAGCGGGGTGATGTGACCATGAGCACTGCTGTTGGTAGCTATCTGAAAAAGCCAGCAACTGTTAGTTTTAAAAATCCGTTTTGTGAAAGTGCTTCTAAAATCGGGACATGTTTACCGTTTACCTCTCGCAATATCACATTTCATCCACATTTCCCGTGTCCTCACTTGTTTCATGAATATTCAGCAACGCACATCAGTATTCTGTTCATAATGCGTTTAGCTTTCATCGTCAATTGGCGCAGTATCCAGAGGTCTGTTTCACGAAACCTTCCAACACTGCGTATCTTCGTACGAAGGTTATCATACCAATTATGTTTCAAGATATCTTCGCATTACGTGAATACAGTTGTGATGCCCTTTGCATTTATATGGTTGGTTGTGCATTCGGCTTGTTGGAAACAAAGGAATATGCGTCAAATAAACATGTTTTTTTATCGTGCAGTTACTGCTGAATTGGTAAAATGTTATGTACTTTGCTAAAATGCATTCATTTTATATTCCTGGGTTGTTGGTGAAATTTTGTAAGTTCAGATTTAGAAAATGTCATGCAAGCATTTAAATAAAATCAGGGTTTAAATTGACCTATGCCCTATCAGTTGGTGTGATGAAACTATCAACTATCACCTACTAATGTCTCATAATCTACTAGCAATGTCGTCTTCGTCACACTCTCTGTCAGGTTCTGGTGAAGCTCTATGCCAAACATTTGTTGTGGAGATGTGTACCATTCTGTCCAAAGAGCTACACTCTCCCACATACACGCTGGCTGGCGGCACGGGGGATCGTCCTACCCCGTTGCCTCGCGTTAGTTCACAAAAGGTTTCGGTGCATGCCCACTCTGTAAAAAATGGAATTTTGTTCTCCTAAGACTGCCCGTAACGAGTTTTAGCTACCGAACTAACTGTACGTGTCAACATGTCAGTGTGATGTTGCCAGTATGTATGATATAAACATATATAAACAGGTGGAAGAATAACACGTAACCGTAACATGTTTGTAAACCTTACTTCACTGAGTGTTGTGTCAACAATTAGGCAACAATCTGAAGGCGATAACGTTTGTCTCCCCTATCTTAAGTCTCTCGCTACACACAGTATAAGTATTGGATATAGGTACTCAATTTCACGGTTCATCCAGTTCAATTGAATATATTAGCATATATATATATATATATATATATATATATATATATATATATATATATATATATATATATATATATATATATATATATATATATATATATTATCATACCATTAATGCATACCGTTTGGTATCATCATCATTTGTTGTTTGGAAAGTGTAGCTCTTAAATTAACCTCTTCATTACGAATGCTCCATTACGAAGGGTTGCGCTGATGTTGGAATGAAGATGTCGGCCATGGGTTGATATGTACAGCGTTTTGACAGCTCCTAAAGGCTATGTAGCGCCCTATAAAACACGTATATTTCAATGAAAAATACGTATCCGTATTCACCACAGCGGATATTGATTTCACAATGACAACAATCAGTTTCATATATGCATCTTTATAATAAATTATCGGTGTGCAGAAAATGGCGGCAGCATGATATAGCGAAATAAACAAAACACGTTTGTTGTCTTAGGCTTACGTTTTGTATACATCAAGGGACAGCTGTATGGCTGACCATATGACATTCCCCACACAGAAATGTCCACAGCATGTGACTACATTATACTGTTCACCGAAAAAAAGTTATAGATAGCGGTGCAAAAAATAAACAAGTATATAGTGCTATGACATCGTCATAATGACATGGGTTGATGGAATATTGGAACTCTGCTAGTGTTTAATTAAAATAAAAGGTTCTTATATAACACAATATGCGGTCCTTACAACCGCTCAAAGCCCTTGTCCCTTCACCTTCTGACAGATCTGTTCCCTCCAACATCAACTCGATTTCTCTGTGAACCAGTCAGCCATGCTGCGCGAAGACTTTTCGCTTATCCATTGCTGTATTTTGTCCTTTATACAGCTGACTGAACTGATGCAACGTGGAGTAAACGAAATTTCCCAAGTTTCGAAACGGCAGCAAGAGGATTAAAACCCCGGTCCACTCAAAGATGAGTTTGATGTTATAACCACTGCGCTCAACAAATTAGTCTTTGTTCTTCAATTCTTTGAAGTAATTGATAAACAAAACATATTACTTTTGACAAGCCTTTTATTTTATGTGACATATACATCACTGATGAATCTACTTGTTGTGGCTCAAAGTGGTTGGACGAACTCCGCGGTTAAATTTGGAGTTCGTGCGATTATAATAATTTGAAGACACCACTCGTGTTCCAAGCTTCTTATCCTAAATGATATTGAAGCCAGACTATAGAGTAATGGTCTTCTGACTTTTAAAAATGTAACATATAAAAGAACTTATAAAACATTTAACGTAACTGGTGTTAACCACCATCGATTGGATGATTACCAGAACAAGCTCCATTTAATCACTGTACGTGCAAGTTATATCGCCCCTGAACGGTCCTCCGCGCTATCGGTCTGCAGACATGCATCTGCGCATTCACTTATCACTAATCGGTGGACACCTAGACAGTATGCAGCATTGTAGCATGGCTAACGAATAACAAATCTCGCAAGAGCTGCAGACATCCGAGGACACGACACACTGCAACTGCATCAACGCGGAACAACAACTTTTTGCCGGCATGCTGTGAATGGCCGAAATCCAAGTTACGTCACGGTCACGTGAGCACATGCCAGTCGGTGATTTGTTCACGCTGGTTTGCTACCATTTCGTTCCAATGGTCGAGTTCTTTCCCCCGAGCGAACATGAAAGAACCGAGAACAACACGCCCCAGTGTTTTGTCTGAAAGCACATTTGTAAAATGCATTAAGGTATACGCGTTATTTTGGCGGATGTTTATAAATCAAGTTTATTTGTAAATTATAAGTAAATTTATAAGTAAGCTAAATACTTTTTAAAATGTAATCAGTAGTGATATGTATATATATATATATATATATATATATATATATATATATATATATATATATATATATATATATATATATATATATATATATATATATATATATATACATATATGTATATGTATATACATATATATATATATATATATATATATATATATATATATTATATATATATATATATACATATATATATATATATATATATGTATATATATATATATATATACATACATAAATATATATATATATATATATTATATCTATATATATATATATATATATATATATATATATATATATACATACATACATATATATATATATATATATATATATATATATATATATATATATATATATATATATATATATATATATATATATATATATATATATATATATATTATATATGCCTGAGCACACACGTATACAGTACACGTCCAATATACTAGCTTGCCCCTTTGTGAAGGCCACAGACTATTGACGGGAATGTTTAGGCCAGAATAACTAGTCCATATATAGATATATACTGTGTGAAAAAATATATACGTACTAGTTTACGTTCATTTAATATGATACACGCTCGGCAAATATTCGGCAGTTATTATATGGAGGCTGGATGTGAAGAAGGGATACTTCTATCCAGTAAATTGAGCAGGAAGTATCGAGTAAATTCAGCCCAACTTCTCTACTGGAACACGGTTTTACTCTCTGACTGCAAGCAAAGACGTTCGTGCGCAGCAACGGCATTCAAAGGTACGAACGATAACGGGAGAGAATCACTAACCCTTGAGGCCAGTCATGTGCTGCATGGCAGTGAGGCTGATGCTGGCGATATCGAGGCTGCTGACCGGAAGCTTGAAAGTAAACGACTCGTTGAATGATGGGTTCGTTGACCTCTTCACAACTTCCGTCTTTTTCGTCTTGATGATTTTGTTTTGTTGTAGAAGGCACATTTTAACGTAGTAATCTAATAACAAACAAGAACATATACGTAATGAAGCACACGGAACAACGGAGTAATAAACTAGCACCAATTGTACAGTATTAAGTTCATTCAATTTTATGTGAATGTAGATACATATGCATTGTAACTATTTGTAATAACATTATATATATATATATATATATATATATATATATATATATATATATATATATATATATATATATATATATATATGTATATATATATATATATATATATATATATATATATATATATATATATATATATATATATATATATATATATATTATGTGAATGTAGATACATATGCATTGTAACTATTTGTAATAACATTATATATATATATATATATATATATATATATATAATATTTTGATAATCGTTTTAGTATAATGTGAACGGTGCGGTAAAGTCGCTAGTTAACCTCGATGACATAAAAAGTAAACAATTGATTTTACTAATGCATTACGCGATATACTTACTGCTTGATTAACAATATTTTGCAATATCAACAACACAGTAGCAAGTTCAATATATTGATGTTATACATAATATGATATTGCTAATTTACATATATGGAAACAGTTTGCTCACTGACAACATGTTCGTTGATTCCATGTGTTTATGAATACGCCAAATCACAATCATACATAGTTACTTACGCCCGGCAGAACGTATAACATGTTTTTCGTAAGTTTTATTTAATAGCCATGGCCACGAAACTCCAAGTATCTTTCATTATTGCAAAATGTATGCGGCAAACATTTCCTGAAAACTTTTAGAAACGGCGAAACATCAACAGTCGTCGCCTCGTCACTCATCCATCCATTCGCCGGGAGGGTTATAGGAATCATGATAATCCCCCTCTAAACGATCGGCTTGCTGTGCGAATTTTCCAACCGCCACCAAATCGTTAATGGCGCTTGTCACTGGCTGTTCCATAATTCATGGCGAACTCACGAGATGGCGTGCGAGTGGGGCTGAACGCGGAAAGTAGATAACGATTCGATGATTCGGGGATTTTCAACACGGCACGCAAGCTCTTAGGCAATTATAGGGCGACTATATAATATTTATAATGGTAATTGGTTTAATGACAACACTAATAAAACGACGCTGTTTATGAGAGCGCCGGAAGAGCATGACGGCAGATACCTGGTGATGGGAGCCGTCGAGTGAGTGGTTTGATTGACGGCTGTTGCAGCGTTGGGTGCCCGGAATTGTGTGGAGGAAACGAAAACGTCTCAAACTTGTCATCTACTTACGCACCGTGTGTTATCTTTGCGTGCGGGCGGTTTTATTTAGTGTAGGAGGGATAATGTAAATGGCATCCGATGCTTCGGTATGCGGTCAGTGGCGAAGCCTCCTTGAAGACAGATTAGTGTTCACTGTTCGCGACGAAGTCCTTGTTGGCGGAACAAAAATACTTTTTGATTTAATCAAAACCTACAAGGTTTTGTTACGAACTCAAGCGCAGAATGTTTTTAGAATAAGCGAAACCATAGTGAATGGCCTATCGTATTACGGTAGCAAAACCGCTTTGATAATAGCTATATTATGTCTATATGGAGTATGTGTGCGTGCGTGCGTGCGTGCGTGCGTGCATGGGTGCGTGCGTGCGTGCGTGCGTGATAAGCGGTTGGAATATGTCAAATTTATAAATGTCTTACCCGCATTGTTATAGTTGTCGGCGAAGTTCTTGAATTGTCTTCCCTGTATCACTCCGACTGTGAGTCGCTCCAAGTGGTTGTTGTAGCACAACGACGTCTGTATCTCTCCGCGGTCGGACGTACTCTGCAGCAGACAAGAAGATGACGCACTATCCAGAAGTATTTACCAATATTCACCGAGAATGGCACGGCTTCAGAGTCTCGTAAGCACTAGAGACACTAATACCTTCCGGCTGCCGGAAAGTGACGTAAATGAGTCAACGGTTTAATGAACGGTGGCGACGTTTTCCTGCCGTAGCCACCTTGATGCCGCTGCCTTTAAAAAGGCACACACAGCTCATTACCGCCGCACATTGATCGCCCTCGTGCTGTAGCGAGGCTGTCGTCTCTTAGAGTGTAACCACAACCACCACATTTTACCACCATGCACCACGAACGACACCACCACCACCACCACAGCCATCACCAGCACCATCACCACCACCACCACCACCACCACAACAACAACAACAATCACAACAACAACAACCACAACCACCACCACCATCACCACCACCACAACAAACACCACAACCACCACCACCACAGCCATCGCCACCACCACCACCACCACAACAACAACAACCACCACCACCATCACCATCACCACCACCACCATCACCACCACAGCAACAACAACCACAACCACCACCACCACAGCCATCACCACCACCAGCACTACCACCACTACCACAACAACAACAATAACAACCACCACCATCATCGCCACCGTACTGTCACAACGCCCACTGACCTCAGACACTTCACGTTCGAGATCTCGCCATATCACGACCCGTTCGTTGTTGTCGTAGTCGTGTTCACGTAGTGGGTACAGAGCGTGTCCGATGACGTTGTGACGCCGGTGTCGGTCGATGTCGTAGATGGTCAACCGCAGCACGCGCTCCACGATGTTCTTGCTCGACACCTGCAACAGCGACATCTGGCAATCAGCTAGGCTAGATATTCGGTTATCCAACATGAGTTGAAAAGTTATATGTTACTTTCCAAATAAGTGTTCGTGCACACATGTAAGGGAGTTATTTTACATAACAATTCACTGGGTTCTTTTATAATCTTATTTCATGATGCATAGCTTTAATTATTTTATTTGGTGTCAGGTAGGGCTGTTTAAGCAGAATACAATGTTAACGTCCTGAACTTGAACGACACAATTATCAATCCATTACGTGTATATGACGTATCAATGTCGTATACAATACACATTGCAATCAATATTTAAATAAAATCGTGCGCACTGTTGCCGGCAATGGGATCCCTAATCAATGGGATCCCTAGTCACGTTTCACCAATCTTGGCATTCTCGATTACACAGAGAAACATGGCCGAAAGAGCGTCGGGTTAATGTCCATCAACTCTTTGGATGTAAGGATGAGTCGAGTACAGGGACGTCCGCAGGAAATTTTGTAGGGAGGTGCAAGAAAGAATATATATATATATATATATATATATATATATATATATATATATATATATATATATATATATATATACGATATATATATATATATATATATATATATATATATATATATATATATATATATATATATATATATATATATATATATATATATATATATATATATATATATATATATATATAGTTGATGTATCCCACGCGGACGCCCATGGTCGAGTAAGGAGACCGTGCCAGTGAAGTCGACGTGTACATCGGATGTGCTGCCCAGCACATGCATTGTTGCACGCCCACGCTTCTCATAATTGCATTCTAAGAGGTTCTGATTATATTTTAAGTACAGGGCTAGTACGTAATTAACTCAGCATATGGTCATAAATGCACAGCTTTGTGAATAATTTAGACTAATAATTATATGTAGTTATCCATTTATTTTATGTGTTGAAACGTTGTATGTACTGCTATGTGTGTCCTGTATTGTCAACATATTCTGGCTGCACATTTCCACAAGTAGAAACTGTAATTCTTTTTGTGCAACTACAGTTCACGATGGCTTCCATCAGCACAGTTAAAACTCTACAACGCCGTGGACAGCGCCGTGGACAGCGCCGTGGACAGCGCCGTGGACAGCGCCGTGGACAGCGCCGTGGACAGCGCCTCGGACAGCGCCTCGGACAGCGCCGTGGACAGCACCGTGGACAGAACCGTGGACAACGCCGCACACTTACTAAATCAGGTATCAGTGCAAAGACCGGAACGCAGATTTAGTAGTTACAACGTTGGCGTGTATTTAATTTAAACCATAGTGTCGAAGCTGATTTATTCTTAATCAGTGTGTACATATTAAAACTACATGGCGACATGTAAGAGTAGGTCGACCAATTATGGCTAATTATTTTATAACGTAATATTTTAATAATAACGTTGAGACAAATTATCAACCTATTCATATAATTAACAACATATGTTTCAGTTACAACCTCTGTGTCAGTTACAACTCTGTGTCAGTTACAACTTCTGTTTCATTTACAACTTCTGTGTCAGTTGCAACCTCTGTGTCAGTTACTACCTCTGTGTCAGTTATAAACACTGTGTCAGTTGCAACATCTGTGTCAGTTACAACCTCTGAGTCAGTTATAACCTCTATGTCAGTTATAACCTCTGTATCAGTATAATCACTGTGTCAGTTACAACCTCTGTGTCAGTTACAACCTCTGTGTCAGTTACAACCTCTATGTCAGTTACAACATCTGTGTCAGTTACAACATCTGTGTCAATTATAACCGCTGTGTCAGTTACAACATCTGTGTTAGTTACAACTTCTGTGTCAGTTACAACATCTGTGTCAGTTACAACCTATGTGTCAGTTATAACCACTGTGTCAGTTACAACATATGTGTCAGTTACAACCTCTGAGTCAGTTACAACCTCTGTGTCAGTTATAACCACTGTGTCACTTACAACATCTGTGTCAGTTACAACATCTGTGTCAGTTACAACCTCTGTGTCAGTTACTACCTCTGTGTCAGTTATAACCACTGTGTCAGTTACAACATCTGTGTCAGTTACAACCTCTGAGTCAGTTACAACCTCTGTGTCAGTTATAACCAATGTGTCAATTACAACATCTGTGTCAGTTACAACATCTGTGTCAGTTACAACCTCTGTGTCAGTTATAACCACTGTGTCAATTACAACATCTGTGTCAGTTACAACATCTGTGTCAGTTACAACCTCTGTGTCAGTTATAACCACTGTGTCAATTACAACATCTGTGTCAGTTACAACCTCTGTGTCAGTTATAACCACTGTGTCAATTACAACATCTGTGTCAGTTACAACATCTGTGTCAGTTACAACCTCAGTCAGTTCCAGACTCCCGTGTCGGTTACAGACTTTATATTAAGTCAAGCAGTAACTAGGATCGCGTCTTAAGACAATCCATCATTAGCTTCGTTGCGGGTGTTTCACCAAAAAAGTAGTCATTAACCGCAGCCAGCGTCTCGTTCTTCGCGTGGGCTTCATAATAGGTTTGTCCATAAAAAGATATAGTCTACAGTTTTTCTCGCAGGACCGAATTATATTTCAATAAAATTGGTGTCAAGTAAACTGTCAAAGCGACTGACAATCCGGTTGATTTCCACGAGCGCTATTACATCTCCTGGTGATCTCAGTTCAAAGAGGTTTTCTGTAGAACGTTGTCAAGCGAAAGAGTCGAGTACAAAAATAGCCTACACGTGGGTTAGCCGACGGTGCTCGAGCAGGTTCTCATATATTTAATGCAGGATACATCGTGTTTAAGTATCTGTCTTGTTATATTCGTCTCCTTCGGCCGGTAACTCGAAGCCGCAATACTGAAAGTAGGAATTGTCTCACGACGTCTACGCAGATTTCAGTTATGTACGATACTGGTCGTAACGTCCTCGTGTAGCTGATTATTCTGACTTCCTTCGTGAAATGTATGTAAGTGCTTACGATTACAAATGTACGTAAATCATGCGTTTCTGTACACTCCTACTGGTTAGTGTGTGCTTTGTGAAAGAAGCCCACAGTGCCTACGTTGGACTTAACCATAGTCGGGTGTACAACTCGTGTTTTTGTGCCATCGAATGCTGCCATGGCTCGAATTCCGATCATTCCCCGAACACAGATCTATTATAAACACGGAGTCCTGGCGTTATGACATCTCTTGGAGACGAATCACACCTGGTGCAGTGCAGACACCTGTTGCTTCAATAGGTATATTACCAAATGAGGCTGAATTTGATAGTAAAATGCCTACATAGTTGAGCTTACTGATGAAGAACTACTCTTTGTGTGAACTTGCTGAAGGGAGATATTATATATTCTCTTCTCCCAGTCGTAGTTTGGCACGATACGGAAGTGTGTACGCGCACTCGCAGAAATCCACAGGACGGATTTAAAGCATGGAAAAGGTATAGGTGGTAATGGTGAAAGTCATGACGTCACTCTCACAGTGTAAGCCAGTTTGACTGGTTGTCATACCGGCTACAGTAAATCGCCGCTGAGAATATCTCTAATATTTTTCATAATATAAATCACGGATGTATGTGTGTGTGCGTGCGTGCGTGCGCGCGTGCGTGCGTGCTTGCGTGCGTGTGTACGTGCATGCGTGCGTGTTTAATATTGGATATTTTAACCCAGCTTAATATTGTCATATCTTGAATTGATATTTTTTAAACAACGACGTACATGTTTATCCAACCCAATAACACATTATGACATTCAAATCGTTAGCAAGCGATGCACTCTGACAACTCAATGTAGACACATATCTTATTATTATATTACCTCATGCAGAATAACAGTAAACATCTCGAAATATGTCAGAAAACAACAGTCAAGGCATCTGGCTAGCGATGGTCTAGGAGGTGGTTCCGTCCTCTTCTGAAGTGCACCATTAGTGACAGCACAAAGCCCATACCCTGCTGATCATTCAAAGAGCAATCCAATAACGTTCGTACTGTTTTCCAATAATGCGTCGACCGTCAAAACAGCAGGTATTTTACAAGGGTTTTAGCAGCGTTTTGTCTCCTGACGACACTTGTTATACTGGTTTTATGCAAGTTGCCTTGTGAAGCTTTAGTTTTATCCTTGCAATATTAATTAAATCCGACCTGTTGTGATCACCGAGTGGTTTGACCCAGTCTTGTGTAACGCAGTACCGGTCAATAAAATGCACATTATAATAGGAAAGCTTTTACTAAGACGGTGCAACCCATTCGTTATGCTGCTTATAGGCGGTTTATGTGCAAAATACAATTGTTTGGCATGCAATTAAATCATGCAAAACTGTTGAATGCCGTAAACACATAAAGTTATATTCACGATGTAATATGTTATTAAATCACAGCTCAAGCAACTATTTTGTTACGGTTTGGATACTTATGCCTCCTCTGCTTTGCAGAACACTGGCGACAACGAAGTCCCGACCAGATCCGAAACTATTACATTTTAACAAAATATGATGTCAACAAAATACACCACAAAATACACCACAAAATACACCACAAAGTACACCACGCCAACAATAACCGATGCTGGTTGATCCAACGGATGCGTTATTGTTGACAGATGTATAAATAGTTCGGGAAAACGTTGGTTTGGATAGTTCGGCAACACATCATCGGGGCGGAATTGATGTGTGTACGCATTCATTTCACCCCGGTTATGCCGGCCATTCAGGCAAGTAGACGGTATTTGCTCTGACAGGACGGACAAAGTCTTACATCGCGATAAAAAAGTGTCACGGTGGCTTCCAAGACACAAATGCAAATATAAACCATAAATATATATATATGATATGTACAGTCGACCTCGACCCGACGATGTCTTGCAATATTACCCATACCAATGATTAAAAAGGTAAAATGCAAGTTCTTGTATAGAGCGATACCCAATCACGATGACCACTTCAAGAGCTTTACAATTCACCCCTGGTAGACCCGTCCATTGCAGCAACAACGGGACTACTATGTGATGCACTCAACCGCACTGCAATTGCTGCAGAATGCGTAAGTGCAACGTGAAGTGAACACAACTGTCCAGGGTTCGAACGGCAGCATGACAATTCCAACCCCTCTCAACTCATAGTCCGGCCTTCTGAACCCTGCACCGCTGCACCACTGCACCGCTGCACCACTGCACCACTGCACGGCTGCACCCCTGCACCACCCGCACCACCTGCACCGCTGCACCACTGCACCCCTGCACCACCTGCACCTCTGCACCACCTGCACCACCTGCACCACTGCACCACCTGCACCACTGCACCACCTGCACCACTGTGCCACCTGCACCACCTGCACCACTGCACCGCCTGCACCACTGCACCACTTGCACTACCTGCACCACTGCACCCCTGCACCACTGCACCCAACTCAACACGATGTCTCATACAGCCTTTATTCAAGAACCTGTTCAAATGTCTGCGCTGCGTCTTTGCCAGACACATCGCCATGAACACACCCAGCCATGTGACACTAACGTTTGACGGTTTCACAGTCTGGTGGGAACCAACCTGAGTACGTTCCACATGCCAAGTGTAATTGCAAAGATAGTGTCGCATGCCCGGAGCAATTACAAGCATGATATGAATGGATTGAATGTTATCGCTCAACAGAATTTTTTTTATAAGAAATGCGTTTTCTGATTTCGACTGCTGAAGCGCGTTATCACAGTCTCGCCATAGCGATTAGCCCGACGTCAATAAAGCAGCGAATGGCGAATCGTTCATAAGCTGCCAAATCGCCGCTCGGTCATTGCTGAATGGTTGGGATTTATAGCGATCCGGGCAGGTTAGTCGAGGAGGCGCCATATAAGCTTTTGGTGGCGAATGAATCATCAATAATCAATCTCGTTCGTCATTTCGTGGAAATTCCGACATATGAAATACACATTTCGTCGTAATGTTCGGTAGACCTGTACTGCTGATTAGAACATAGTCGTGTTTGCAGTGGTTCCAATATCAATATGTGTTGGACAAACATCAACATATTTGTTCTTTAAATTACTTGTCAACTTGGCCAATTCCGCAACTTAGTTCAATAAAAATTTCGCCGATATACATTAGTTTGAGTCCGATGTTTGTGTTCGGAGTTTCATGGATATGTAATGTTAATAAACGACATATTGCTTACATCTGCGATTCAAAAATCGAAGCAAGGTGCGACAGATCCGTTGTGATTCGGTAACAACTAAAGCTAACATACCCGGAGCCGATTGCATGAGTCGGCGTAAGTTTGCCCTCTAATCGGATTTATCTTGGTCTTATCTAGGAGCGCCGAGCTACCGTGGATTCTAACTGGTTTCGTGAGACCGATTTGGTACTCCCATGACTACGACGGCGCGGAATTGTGCGTGCGTGTGTGCGTGTGTGCATGTGTGTGTGTTTGTGTATATATATATATATATATATATATATTTATATATATATATATATATATATATATATATATATATATATATATATATATATATATATATATATATATATATATATATATATATATATATATATATATATATATATATATATATATATATATATATATATTGGTCACAGCGGTAAATCCATTGCTGCTCCCTTCCTCTGTGTGTAGAACACGCCTCCATAAATGTATGTGTTCAGACACATTTCTAGCAGTGTGGAGATCTGGCCTATGAATAGTTCACATCTGCACTTCAGGATTGTGTCGTGTTTTAACTGGTCCGTAATCACTAATACTGTCTCAGTCACTCGGATGCTGGTGAACAGCATTCCAAGATAACGATACAGCAATCAAACCATGTATGATATCCTAGTTCTTCAAACAATCACACTACAAATGTCTAATCCCAATGAAGATTACTTAGTAAAATATTAAACTACACGTGAATGATATTAACGAATTCACATTACTCTTTTCTCGTATACCTACTAATTATTACGTAATTATTAGTGTAGGCCTTACGTAGCTTGGCCACATCACCTCACATCACATGACATCACATCACGCCTACATCACGCCTACATCGCAGTTAATATGGGAATTGTGTCTTTCTGACAAACATTGTGGAAACAATATAATATTTATTATACTAATATGACCCCCTTTGAGAACAAGATTTAATAAGATGCCCCCCCCCAACCAAAAAGTGCTAGATGGTGTGAGAATACGGAAGACACAGGCTTATTGAGAGTCCAACAGTGGTTCATCTATGTGTATCCCTGTACGATATTTTAATTATTAAATGGTCCGGAGATCATCGCATATCAAATCAATTAATTTTTTTAGCAACAACTTACAACATTTGTAGAAATCAATATTGGAAACGTACAATCATGAAAGAGTTTGTGATGCATTTTATCAACAATAATATTCGTGCTATCATCCACCAACAACGAGTTATTTTGTACTAATTCTTCTTCGAATATTTATGAGTTTTGGTGGATTGATGTTGCGTTCGGATGAGATTATTTCGTCGCGACATTTGGAAACTTTGCGTGAAATGTTGCGCATAATAGTCGTAAAAACGGCGCAAATAATTAAAAGAGCATTGCATTAGTACTACCACAGGAATGTTATGTCACAAAAACGTTAATATTTATGTTGATAAAATCATCGAAATCGTACAAAACACAGTCCAATCTGATGCACCAGTTGACGCCGAGAACACATGTAGGTTAGTAAAGAGCCTGTAAACTTGCCCACACGAAGATCTATTTTAAAATGAATTTAATATTTGGTTTTAGCAGGACATATATGACTTTTAATAAAAACACATATACAGAGCGCGTAACATTCGCACCAAACTCGTCTTTAGACAGGTATATTGATTTTTAAGGAATTTAACGCATGACTGATGCCCAGTGTAAACACCGGTGGACCCCTAATTCTGATCACCAGGGAATGTGTGCTCTTTCTTGTCGTTGGGCATGAGAAGACATTTTGGAACATATATCCTTAATCCTGTATCACTTAATTTCTGTGGAAGAACTAACGCGCCATGGACACAAGCAGTGCTCTATCTTGGCAACTTTCGAACATCGGTCACTTAAACGAATTGACAACCCCACACCAAGCATGTTAAAAACGACTCGGTATATATCGGCACAGGTTTGTATATCTCACACTCGTATACTTCCCGTGTTACACAGTCCACACCATGGACACAGGTTTGTATACCTCACACTCGTGTACGTCCGGCAAAGGTTCACATTCGTTGTTTCGAGAACGTGCCATTGCGAAGTAGTTATTTCCGCAGCATGATGGCATTTATTTTAATTGCCTCGTAACAAAAACTTGTTTCTTGTTATTAACGTTACAGCAGTTTGACCAGTCTAGATCATGCGATTCACTAAGTGAATGTGACGTTGCTATGCTACGCTGCCGGTTTGATTTGCTATTTAAATAGGAACATAGCTAAATGTGAATATCCGCCGAGATTAGGCTGCAACTGCAACGACAACACGGACGAATGTTGTTGGTCGTTGTGGGTGGGATATCTCAGTGCTAACCGCTTTATTGGTAAAACGTATGATTGCTTTTATCGAAACGTCACGTAGAACGTTACACAGAACAAACTGTATATATTCCAACAACTTGGACACCCACGTGTGTTCTTACAACTAACCACACTGTTTTTTTATCAATGACCTCACAAATATTATTCGACATTATTTGTTTATCAATATTATGTTCATAGCACAGTAATTTGCTTATGTTGATTTTGTTCCCCGTTGCGCTGCTTCATGATAACAACCTTCTACAGTAACAATATTTAACAGTAACAACCTTTAACAGTAACAACCTTCAACAGTAACAATCTTTAGCAGTAACAACCTTCTACAGTAACAACCTTTAACAGTAACAACCTTCAACAGTAACAATCTTTAACAGTAATAACCTTCTACAGTAACAACCTTTAACACTAACAACCTTCAACAGTAACAACCTTTAACAGTAACAACCTTTAACATTTACGATTTGGCCTCCCCCTTTGTGAGATTCTAGTTCCCCGCTGCTTATGTTGCTATGTCAGATATTTGCATTGTTTGGCTTTTCGGATCTAATGGATTCTAAACAACTTTTAACATTTAGGATTTCAGTACTATGATGGGGCAAATTACAGCCTCCTTTTTACGCATTAGTTTCAATATTTTTGTTTAAGGAATACATTTATATATTTGCTATGAGATTTGCTATGAGTTTTTAATGTTCTCATATAAAATTAACTGACACATCCTTATTGATGTTTCATTGTTCTAAATTGCATTTTTGAAATGTGAAAAAAATTTTAAGTGCATTTTATTTTTAGACACTCACCCACAAAGGGTGTCATATTTATAACTAGGCTGGTGTCGGTAATGATTTGAAGTTATAATGTGTTTAAAAGACACAACTTACATTTGATAGAACAAAAGAAAGAAGTTGCGTAATGAATGACACAAAATACATACTTCTGCCTTACCATCAATCTTTGCAAATTTGGGTTAGGAGCGTTCATATGGGCTAAGAGCGTTCATATGTGTTAGAAGCGTTCATGTGGGCTAAGACCGTTTATAAGTGTTAGGAGCGTTCATATGGGTTAGGAGAGTTCATATGTGTTAGGAGCGTTCACATGGGCTAAGAGCATTCATATGCGTTAGGAGCGTTCATACGGACTAAGAGCGTTTATAAGTGTTAGGAGTGTTCGTATGTGTTAGGAGCGTTCATGTGTGTTAGGAGCGTTCATGTGGGTTAAGAGCGTTCACATATGTTAGGAGCGTTCATATGGGCTAAGAGCGTGTATAAGTGTTAGGATCGTTCGTATGTGTTAGGAGCGTTCATATGTGTTAGGAGCGTTCATATGGGTTAGGAGCGTTCATATGCTAATCTGCAGACACAAAAAGCGTTGTAGGTTAAAAAAGTGAACTAATGTCGTTACATGGCAGGCAATGATAATAAAAATGACTAACTACAGTATGCATGTCGTTTATACGTCCATTTTGATATTTATCCCTGGTAGTATCATACATTTTGCCTTGCGTTAGTTAATAATTTATACATCTGATAGTACCCAGGTGTGCACGCCACTCTATCTGTGTATTTACTGAGATATTAATCAGAGTTGGAGAGACAGCTGCGACGATACTTCGTGGGTGGGTGCTATGTTACAAATGTTACAAATGACAGCTTACGTTACGTTATGTTATGTCATGTTACAAATGACAGCGCATGTTACGTCATGTTATGTTACAAATGACAGCTCATGTTACGTTATGTTATGTCATGTTACAAATGACAGCTCATGTTATGTTATGTTATGGCATGTTACAAATGACAGCTAATGTTACGTTATGTTATGTCAAGTTACAAATGACAGCTCATGTTACGCCTCGGTTTCGCCGGAATTCGCGCCGGAGCAGAACAAAGTGTTACTGTCTGTTACTGTCTGTTACTGTATGTTACTTTACGTTACTGTACGTTACTGTATGTTACTGTATGTTACTGTATGTTTCTGTTTGTTACTGTATGTTACTGTCTGTTACTTTATGTTACTGTCTGTTACTGTCTGCACTGCTAGTTACGGGAGATATTCGTACGCAATGAACTGTTGGTTAAACAACCGCCACACATTTTCCATCTTCACGGCGAACGGATTTATCTTGGCTCCATATGCGATAATTGGAATCAAGTGGTCGATAGATGGGAAATCCCCTAACGCGTTTGCACGAAGTCGATGCGGATTTTCAGAGACACGCAGAATATTAAGTGTTTAGGTCGGACTATCAACATATGACGTTAATGTTGCCGGTTTGTTTGTGTCGCCGTCGCGGAGGTGACGTGTCGTCGTAAACCCAAGTAGTGCATTCTTCCAGAATCCCGTGTACGTATATGTAAAGCAGTGCAACCAGAGGGCATAACACAGCATTAGTTAAGGAACAGTGTAGGTTGGACATGACAAGGTACTGTTTCTCACAGAGGGTGATAAATGAATGGAACAAACTGTCAAATGATTGTGTTAATGCTAGTAGTGTGAATTTGTAAAAAAAAACCTTAAGACTTTCGATAAGCCAATGGTTTCCTTGTCCATTTGCCATCTGGAACTTGTAGTCTGGGATGACAATATTGTCAATTCTTGTTACATCTGTTATACACATTATTGTACGCGTTCCTCTGACAATGTGCTGGTCTTGTACCGCAACCCTCGCTTCTTTCTATACAGCCCGGCCAAGGCTTCACTTGTCCTTGGTCTCGACTAACTTCACGACGGGAATGCGCTGGAAGGGGAATCCTTGTACAGCCAAGCCGTCGGTCTACACTTGGTGGTCCTGAACTGACCAGGACCATTATGTGCACGGTTGCGAACTAATCATACCATCAAAACTTATACAAAACTCTCCTTCCGGAGCGCAATATTTACACGAGACCACTAGTTGTAACCAGGTAACCAATGTAAAATCAGAAAGTAAAAATAAGAAAACGTACAAGAGAAACTTCCACAAAGGTAACTACAAAGATATGAGAAAATACTTAGCAAAGCTAGATTGGAATAACATGCTGATGAATAAGACCGCAATTGAATGTTGGAATATTCTAAAATATGAAATTGAGAGTATCATCGATAAATTTGTTCCCTTCCAAAAACAAGGAAAACGGTGTAGAAAGAAACACTTGTCAAAAGAGGCAATTAGAAAAATAATGCTAAAACAAACTATGTGGAGGGTTTATAGGCGTACCAGAAAGGAAGAAGACTATGCAAAATACAAAGAGGCACTTAATGCAGCTACAACTGAAATCAGACAATCTAAAAAAAGCTATGAGCAAAAACTGGCATGTAACATAAAAAATGACAGCAAGAGTTTTTATGCATATGTCAGGAGTAAACAAAACGTACAAGACAAGGTTGGACCTCTAGAAGACAGTGCTGGAAATATAATATCACAGGGGTTTTTAATAGCGGAAAACCTAAATGGTTACTTCAGTTCAGTGTTTACCAAAGAAGATATTAGTTCATTACCAGTTGCTGATGCTAAATTTCAGGGGGGCTAAATCTGACTATTTAGGACCGTTAGTTGTAACTCCAGAATTGGTAGCTAAGAAAATAAAGGCAATGAAGGATAACAAATCACCGGGAGTGGATGGGATTCCTCCAAAATTACTAATGGAAACAGTAGATCAAATCAGTATACCACTTGCAAGAGTATTCAACTTGTCATTAAAAGAGGGAGTTGTTCCGTTTGAATGGAAAGAAGCAAACATCATACCATTATTTAAAAAGGGTTCGAGAAATAAGTCAGAGAATTACAGACCAGTGAGTTTAACGTCAGTGATTTGTAAGTTATTAGAAAGGTTAATTAAAGACCATATGGTGGACTTCCTCGTTAAGCATAAATTATTAAATTCATCTCAACATGGATTCCTTAAAGCGAGGTCATGCTTAGCAAATATGTTATGTTTTTTGGAAGAAATCACTAAGTGGATAGACGTGGGATCGTCAGTAGATATTACCTACTTAGATTTTCAGAAAGCTTTTGACAAAGTGCCACATCAAAGATTACTACTTAAATTAAAAGCCCATGGTATCGGGGATAGCATAACTGACTGGATAGAACAATGGCTGACTGACAGAAGACAACGAGTTGTAGTAGATGGAGAAGTTTCAAATTGGAAATCGGTTTTGAGTGGGGTACCTCAAGGATCAGTATTAGGACCTATATTATTCTTAATTTATATCAATGACTTGGACGACAGTATAACATGTAACATACTGAAATTTGCGGATGACACAAAACTGTTTAGAAAGGTTAATACTGATGGTGATAAACAACATTTACAAAACGATCTAGACAGATTAGTGAAATGGTCTGAGAAATGGCAGATGCTGTTCAATTTTGGGAAATGTAAATGCCTACATACAGGACATGGGAACTTGAATGTAAACTATAAAATGGGAGATACTGTTCTGGGTACTACTGTAAAAGAAAAGGACTTAGGAGTTACAATAAGCGCTGATATGAAAGTTTCAGAGCAGTGTGGTATTGCAGCTTCAAAGGGTAATCAAATTCTTGGATTGATTAGAAAAAAACATAACATACAAGGAAAAAAGTTAATTATACCTCTTTATAAAGCAATAGTTAGACCTCATTTAGAATACTGTATACAAGCATGGAGACCATATCGTAAGAAGGATATAGATACGCTTGAACGCATACAAAGGAGAGCAACTAAAATGATTCCAGAACTTAGAGACCTTAGTTATGAAGAACGCCTGAAAGAATGTGGTTTAACAACTCTAGAGACAAGGCGGTTAAAAGGAGATCAGATTGAAGTTTTTAAGATATTGAATGGGTATGAAAATATTCATAGAAATATGTTTTGCTCACTCAAGAAGGATAACAGAACTAGAGGACATGAGGTAAAATTAGTAAAGGATCAATGTAGATTGGACATCAGGAAGCACTCGTTCTCACAGAGGACAATAAATGAATGGAACAAATTGTCTACAGATTGTGTAACTGCTAGCAGCGTGAATATGTTTAAAAACAAAGTTGACACATATCTCAGGAGGGCGGGTTATAAGTAGGTGAACATTGTTGGACTCTCGATAAGCCAATGGCTTCCTTGTCCACTTGCCATCTGGGCCTTTGGCTTGGATGGTAAATCTTGTTAAATCTTGTTAAATCAGGTCCCGAACCATGACGAAATGGAAACGTGCAGCCGGGGAGATGAATTTGATGTAACCGAGCGCAAAGGTATCGTGTTAATCAATCAGGACTTGATGTGATAAAATCCCGATTGCGTCAACCTTTACAACAGACGGCGCGAAACACTGGTCACCAGCAATAGGTCAAAGCGGGAATGCAGTACGCGGTTTGCGCCATCGATCCTAAGTAGATAAACTGCATTTACTCGTGCGTCGGTTGAAGTTTTCATTTCGCAGATATGTTTGGACGCGCTAAATATCACCGACATTACTCACAGGAGCACCCACAATGCAATTCTTGCATGCGACATGAAACGATTTGGCCTTTGTAATATTCGACGCTAATGTCAGTAACAAGCTATTCTTTACACATATGGTCTTTTTGGCGTGGACACCTCACGTACCCTGCGAATTTTATATGTTCCGGATAAACGTGCGCACGCAACATAAGCCTCATTAGTAATTTTAATAGCGTGATCCTCTTGCATTTTGGATGAACACACAGAGGCAGTGTTACTCCTGTCGGTAAGATAGCCGCGAGCTGTTCGTGCGGTGACGTGTGAAGGGCCACAATGGCCGGCACGCCTACTTGTAGCTACGCATATAGCGAAGACATTACGAATCTAATCAGGAGTGTACAACTAACTCAAGTGTCGTTGTTCGTTGAAGTAGAAGCACTATTGTGCAATTTGGTCGATTAATAAGATTTCGTAACAACACGAGTTACGTTTCAAGTACACTGTTGACACGACGCGTCAGCAGGAACAGGAGGTACTGTTTACCAATTCCCCGGTCATGGTTGTAGGAGAGTCGATGTAATTCGTTCGAGAACGAGGTGGTTACTTTCAGGCCACATTGTCATATCTTGTCGTCCCCATGCTGTACATCTGTAGTCCGTTTTAAACTTTCCGATAATTTTCGTCATATAGTTCTTCCCAGTTCGCATCTTCCTGCCGGTTTTAGATCTTCGATTAACATGTTCTACTGATTAATTTATGTGTGCGTGCGTTCGTGCGTTCGTATTTGTGCGAGTGTGTTTATTCCACAAATCAGTTGCCATAGTTTGCGGCGTGTCTAACTCGGAATCAGTCATCCTTGCATGGTCGCACATACCAAACCATGTCACTCTGATGGTAGGGCACACACCCCAGGGAGCGCGCAGACACATTCATCCTTGCATGGTCGCACATACCAAACCATGTCACTCTGATGGTAGCGCACACACCCCAGGGAGCGCGCAGACACATTCGCTTCAATATCTCATCACTAGTCGGCTAAACTTAGCTCCTCGGTAAACACGGGCTATGTCGCCGATATCACAACTCGTCTGAGACCACAACGGCACAGCTCATTTACTGGCCGCAGCAATCATTACGAAATATTTCTCCGTTGCACTGTCGGAATCATTGGACACAGATCATTCCGAGCAATCCGCAGACGTCTGAACAAATCGATAGCGGCAGCAGTGTGACACTCACAGACTTCTTAATCTAGCTGTTGATTGTCGAACTGCAGCACAACACTAGTTGATGTCTTAAGTGATGTAGGTGTTGGTAGTCGAACTGTAACACAACACTAGTTTATGTCTTAAATGATGTAGGTGTTGGTGGTCGAACTGTAACAGAACACTAGTTGATGTCTTAAGTGATGTAGGTGTTGGTGGTCGAACTGTAACACAACACTAGTTGATGTCTTAAGTGATGTAGGTATTGGTGGTCGAACTGTAACACAACACTAGTTGACGTCTTAAGTGATGTAGGTGTTGGTGATCGAACTGTAACAAAACACTAGTTGATGTCTTAAGTGATGTAGGTGTTGGTGGTCGAACTGTAACACAACACTAGTTGATGTCTTAAATGATTTAGGTGTTGGTGATCGAGAAGATTTAGGTGTTGGTGATCGAACCATAACACAACACTAGTTGATGTCTTAAGTGATGTAGGTGTTGGTGGTCGAAATGTAACACAACACTAGTTGATGTCTTAAGTGATGTAGGTGTTGGTGGTCGAACTGTAATAAAACACTAGTTGATGTCTTAAATGATGTAGGTGTTGGTGGTCAATTGATATACTCATACTAATGTCATTTGACGAAACGAAAATTAGAAGTATCCGTATGGAGTTAACCCAATCATCACGACCACTAAACACGCATTCAGTTTGTTGATGATTAACACTGTTGTATAAGACGTGTGACGTTTGCTACAATAAAATTGTAGTAACTCATCACGGTATTGAACGTAAAGTGTGTGTGAGAAAGTGCCGCTAACGGAAATTATAGGCCCTTTCTAATAATATGGGACGCCATACCGAACTGTTGCAAACTGGTGCTAATTGAAGCGGCCTGCTAATTGAAGTGGCATGCGCACCCGTCTTGTGAAATATGTCAATTTGAAAATGATGAATGTGTGACAGAAATGTTGCTCTAACGATATCCTCAGTCGACGTCGGAATGAGTTCAGTTGTGCAACAGCTGAAATGTGCTACTAGTGTGTCAGTGTCGCGACAGTAATGGTGGTGGTATTAATGTATGGAGTCTGTGCAATGCCATGTGTTTCTAATCAACGTTGCTGCGATATACACATATGTACGAATGCACGCACGCACGCACGCACGCACGCACGAACGCACACACGCGCACGCACGCACGCACGCTCTTCATCATGCTTTCATTTGCAGTTGCTATAAGAACCGGCCACTAGAACACTGCTTGTGCTCAAAGTGTATCCCCAATAACGATTCTTGCTTAAGTGAATCCGGGTTAGACGGCCTAACAACGTAACAGCGCAGCGATGCAAATACAAAATACAGCGATCATTTATCCCGACTGACCCTCTCGGTACTCGCCCTTTCCAGCTGACCTCGCCGTGTCGTCCGCCACAGATTTACGATACAACGCGAGAATAGTTCGATCCGGCCGACTTAAACAAAAACGTTTCAACAAAAGCGAATGTCTAACTGATTAGCAGCGTATAGCGGGATTCGGATTTTTTATTAGAATGCATTAACGTCTTTTCCAGCTTTAATGTCGAATCAATCATTCCTGTTTGGCCGATAGATGACGAATGACCGACGACAGAAATGTAGCGATTATTCAAGCGGCGCCGATGTTATCCACGGACAGCCAACGGGCCTAATGCGGTGTTGCGAGCATTTGAGCATGCCACCCGAGTGTGCAGGTTCCGGGCCGCGCATTGTCTTGTAAATAAGGTTGCTCTTCGTGCCTGGAGCTGACCGAGCGCACGACCGTGTCCGCTGACACGAGAAGCAGCGGCGACACGGTGGAGCTGATAGCTACTACCCAGGAGCATAATGGACAGCATAACTTCGGTCAGCAACCGGTCAGCGGCCGAAGTGACCCACACTAGACACTATCGCGCAAATCCGGTCGTCCAGGGAAGTCGTGGGACCAGGTGGGAAAAGCCGGAAGATAGGAAGCAACCACAAGGGACACATTTCGGCTGCGACCACGGGCAATAAGCGTCAACACATCTACCGCACGTACAACCACAGACCTGACTAGCTTGTCGATTTACGTCTGTTAATTCCTTGGTGCTCGTTTTAAGTAGCTCCACCATAGCTATGACTGGTGTGCTGTAACCAATACATCGTACAATAGGATATACATAATATATTGGAAGTGAACAGCACGCAGCGCTCAGAACGCGATGCATATCTCACGCTTTCAACGATCTACAAAGGATAGTTTCACGATCGTTCGACTACAAAGGCTATACAGCCATGACACACTGTTGGACTCTCGATAAACCAATTGGTTCCTTGTCCACTTGCCCTCTTGAATTTGTGACTTTGGAGGGCAATCGTGTTAAATCCTTGTTGATGCAGCAGCTTATGGGATAACTGATCTAACGTACGACTGTCAGGTGTTTCGTCTAACGTACTACTGTCAGGTGTTTCGTCTAACGTACGACTGTCAGGTGTTTCGTCTAACGTACGACTGTCAGGTGTTTCGTCTAACGTACGACTGTCAGGTGTTTCGTCTAACGTACGACTGTCAGCTGTTTCGTCTAACGTACGACTGTCAGGTGTTTCGTCTAACGTACGACTGTCAGCTGTTTCGTCTAACGTACGACTGTCAGGTGTTTCGTCTAACGTACGACTGTCAGGTGTTTCGTCTAACGTACGACTGTCAGCTGTTTCGTCTAACGTACGACTGTCAGGTGTTTCGTCTAACGTACGACTGTCAGGTGTTTCGTCTAACGTACGACTGTCAGCTGTTTCGTCTAACGTACGACTGTCAGCTGTTTCGTCTAACGTACGACTGTCAGGTGTTTCGTCTAACGTACGACTGTCAGCTGTTTCGTCTAACGTACGACTGTCAGGTGTTTCGTCTAACGTACGACTGTCAGGTGTTTCGTCTAACGTACGACTGTCAGCTGTTTCGTCTAACGTACGACTGTCAGCTGTTTCGTCTAACGTACGACTGTCAGGTGTTTCGTCTAACATACGACTGTCAGCTGTTTCGTCTAACGTACGACTGTCAGGTGTTTCGTCTAACGTACGACTGTCAGCTGTTTCGTCTAACGTATGACTGTCAGGTGTTTCGTCGGACTATTCAACGCACTTAACTGGTTTAGTGCTAGACGATTATTTTGAAAAAGTAGTCTATCATATCTCTTTTTTCCATATTATTAAGAAAATGTTCGTGCCGGTTATGACTAACCAGAGCTGAAGTGCACCTGTAAGGATGCGTTCCGTTGAACTGGCCAGTGATGGCAGTGAGCGACAGATGTCGACAACAAAAAACGAAGCGTCTATAGTGAAGACGGAAACTAATACGGAAAACCTGCCGTAATGATGCATGTCGCTTGAATATGAAGGCACGCAATAAGGAAAAGAAAGAAATACACACGAAAGAACGGAACCGACACGAGTAAGACACACGCAAGACACGAGTAAGAAACCAGCAAGACACGAGTAAGACACACACAAGACACGTGTAAGACACACGCAAAACACGAGTAAGACACGAGTAAGACACGAGTAAGACACGAGATGACAGCGAATTACACTAAAGGAAAAATAAAAAGTGTAGTTTTGACGTGAGAGCGCCCTCGGTGAGAACTTAGAATTGTTTCAACGTGAAACTTACGCGCATCGACGGATACAAACTATTTAATAACCCCGTAAGCTTTGTCTCAGATATCTATGTTTTTCAAAATCATTATAAATACAGATATAAAATACAAAAATGCTCCCCATATAGTAAATTAATTCCTTCGTCTGGCATAAAGAGGCCGACCTATTGTGACTAATTCTTAGGTGCGTAATTGAGCAATGTCTATACATTTCTATATGACACAAGAGCAAAATCGACGACAATACGACAACGGGACAAAAGGTAAGGGAGAATGTCCACTGACCTGGAAGACGTAGCTCTCTTCGAATTTCGGATGACACGTTTTCTTCTTGAGCTTCGACTGCAGATATCGTCGTTCGTCTGGCATCAGATAGATCCTGGCGTAGAAAACGTACATTGTAAGAAAAGGACCACATGTCAATAAAGGCGAATAACAATGTCGCAGAATGTGAGAATTGTAGTGATGCCATCGTTGGCGTATCTTTAAAAACAAAGTCGAATCACTGTACATTATTTCGAAGTGATAACATGCAATTCACTATTACAATATACTATATGATGATGATTCCACTAAAGAAACTGATAAACGTATCCTTGTGTTGTGACTTATTTTCTTGTAGTGGGTTTTTTATTGAAAATTTACTAAATTCATAAATATAGCCACACAGGGAGCGGTGTCTACACCGTCTAGGTGAATAATGTCATAAATGTAGCCACACAGGGAGCGGGCTCTATACCGTCTAGGTGAATGATGTCATAAATATAGCCACACAGGGAGCTGTGTCTATACCATCTAGGTGAATAATGTCATAAATGTAGCCACACAGGGAGCCGTGTCTATACCGTTTAGGTGCTTGATGTCATAAATATAGCCACACAGGGAGCCGTGTCTATAGCATCTAGGTTAATGATGTCATAAATATAGCCACACAGGGAGCCATGTCTATGCCGTTTATGTGAATGATGTCATAAATATAGCCACACAGGGAGCCGTGTCTATACTAGCTAGGTGAATGATGTCATAAATATAGCCACACAGGGAGCCGTGTCTATACTGCTAGGTGAATGATGTCATACAGGTAGCCACACAGGGAGCCGTGTCTATACCAGCTAGGTAAATGATGTCATACATGTCGCCACACAGGGAGCCGTGTGTATAACGTCTAGGTGAATGATGTCATGAATATAACCACACAGGAGCCGTGTATATACCATATAGCTGATTTAATACCGACTGCGATGATATCGCCACGTAACAGTGTACATGAGCATTCTCCTGATGCCGGCATCATTGCCATGGAGTCGCCATAAGGAAATATTCACTTCGATACTTGTTTTCAAAGTTATTAGTCCCATTGGCCAAAAGCGTCGTTTGTGATACCACACACACTTTCAGAAAATCAAGAGCTTGATCAACACATAGATGTAATAACACTGGAACATTTCCACAACTGAATGATTCAAATGGCATAGTTGCCAAACAACATTGGTTGCAGGAACCCGTAAGACCACAAACGAACACGTTAGGTTTACGTCTGCTGGACTACGGTGGATGCTCAAAAGGAGGTTGCCATGGAAACTCGCAATTATTTACTGGATCTCTCGAGACTTTGGTGCAGCTCACAGCGCACAGCTAAATAATCGCGAAAGTTGTTCTTCGGGTTTGTTTTGATCTGGTCATCTGTCGCGTGTCATTTGCTGTCAGACAATGACGTCAACACGCCGTCAAGTTGTTTTACACAACTTGATGGCGAAAGTGAGAGTTTCAGTACAACCGACTGCCTTGGTTTACGATTCAAATTCTCCGTCCAGTTTGGTTTGCGAAATCTATCAGGTTGTTGTCTGAGCACTTTACGTTCAAGAAGGGAAGTTTTCCACGCCATGACGTCGTGTATGTCTCCCTAGTCAGGCCTCATACCGGTTCGTACGATGTCTAAACCCCACTGATCTGTTATTGGCTTTGGAATTGGATACTCCGCAGAGGACGCGATTAAACCTGCCTAAAGCGACCCGTTCGATCGTATCTCCCGGGAAACTGTGCAATGCCAGTAGCCGCTAACAGGGATGGTACTGCATTAATTTTCATTAGAATGTGTCACTGGAACAGCGATATTGACCAGCCGTCGGCCGTGCGCGTCTAACGGTCGCGTACTTCGATCTTTGTTCATCACGTCGTCGCCATAACATGCAGACACACATGCATGCATGATTCATTCTTGCCAATGCGTGTTTGCAATGTCTATGTAAGAGTATGGTTTGTGCTGACGAAAGCCGTAGTCGTGACGTCACAAACACGTACCGGGACGCTTAGAAAATAGGTCGCAGATTAATAGAAGACGGCAAAAGCTGTGTCACGAATCACTGTAAGTTCTGGGTTGACGTTATTAGTAATTACGCGGCTAGTGACGTGATTAGGTGGCAATCAAGGTTTCGGATTAATTTATTAGTCACTAGCAACTCCAGCGTATAGCAACTTCCCGCATTTCCTGTTTCGTGACATATACGTGTATACATATTTGCTTGCATACATACTCACGTATGTACATATATTCACAAGTACGCACGCATGCACACACGCACATACACACGCACGAACGCACACACAGTATATGTGACACACGGGAACTCGGTCGTACCTGACGAAGGGATCGCAGGCGTTAGTGTTGCTGAGCGAGCGACTGGGCAGGTTCTTTGCCTTGATGAGTGTCACGAGCAGTTTCTCGGACTCTCGCTCGTACTCGACGGCGAACCAGACCCGGCCGATGTGGTTGTCCGGGATGTCGTAGTCGTCGTCTTCGTCAGTCAGCTTATACAGACTCGGATCGATGGAGCCGATGGAGTAGGCGCCTGGAACACGCGTCGGACAAGGAGATGAACAGTCTACCAAATATAAGTGTTTAATACTGATAGAAGTATTTTTCTTGCTTATGGAAGAGAGAAGAACGTCGGTGAAGGAACAGGACAGACTAGATATCGGAAAGTATTCGTTCGCACAGAGTACGTTAAATGAATGGAATAGATTATCTACCGATTGTGTAAATTGGACTCTCGATAATCCAATGGCTTCCTTTTCCATTTGCTATCTGTTTCTTTGCTTTGGGTGTTAAACGAATACTGGTAGACGATCAACTTAATATTAATACTAGTCTATGTAATTATTTGGTATACTTTTATTTTGATTGGTAGGTTAAAAACAGGACAAAATATGCTTGTGCAAATTGGTCGATGTTGCTTTCAGTAACTATATGATAGATGGTGCTATTGAGAAGACATGGAAAACCTATCAAAACATACATTGACAATGAATGAATGGTACAGTCAACGCTGTCACATGTGTAAATTAGCAATGCTGACGGTTGTTGACACGGGCCTATTGACATATTATCAACTCCTGAAGCGTCCCTGGCACTGCCAGATATGTAACTTAGCAATGCCGATGCTTGGTGAGACGGGCTTATTGATTATGATCAACTCCTGATGTCAATGCACGAAACAAGGCCGTGCATCAGCCGACAAACCGGTCCTTCGTAACACAGCACGGCAATGAATGTTTGACGTTTACTCGTCATTGTGAACCTGCACAATTGCATTTGTTGTTGTATAAATAAGTATTTTTTTATTTGTACAAGTATCCAGATGCCGAGTGACAAAGTGTTGTGTTGAACTGTGTTATTTTCTCCTGACTGTAATAGCATCGTCACACATAAAAGACTAGAACGACAACTCGCAGACAGCGACTTGGTTTGTGTGGGCAGTTCGTCTCAATTGGTAAACTAGTCTAAACAAGGTAAGCCTACTACTTACTCGAGTCTGATCCCTATCATTCATAGCACTCTGCGAGGCAAATCTAAAAATGGTCTCTCTCGTAACAGAGTAATCTGTGATGTCACCGTCCAATCATGATCAGGCGAGTGACACCTTTGGAGATACCAAGCCGCCAAACGGGATCCGAGTAAGACCAAACAGAAATGTCAACAGCTTAATCGGTTTTTACAACACTCTCGTAAGACTGGGGAAGTAGGGACCGGTCTCAGAATGCAGTCGTAACATGTGAATGAACTAGTGCGATACACGACGTGTTTAACGAAACATATATACGTCTGAACAATCACAACAACACGAAGGTCGCAGTGGTGTCTATATGCCTGTTGTGAAGACTGTTTGAACTCGGTCGATTCTTGGTTTACTCGCCATGTAACAAACAGGCTCAAAGACAACTTCTACTGTTGTGGGTGAAACCGTGTCATGCATGCTCATTAGTAGACAAGTTTGTAACAAACAGACTCAAAGACAACTTCAACTGTTGCATGCTCATTAGTAGACAAGTTTGTAACAAACAGGCTCAAAGACAACATCAACTGTTGTGGGTGAAACCTTGTCATGCATGCTCATTAGTAGACAAGTTTGTAACAAACAGGCTCAAAGACAACTTCAACTGTTGTGGGTGAAACCTTGTCATGCATGCTCATTAGTAGACAAGTTTCTAAGACACAGGCTCAAAGACAACTTCAACTGTTGTGGGTGAAACCCTGTCATGCATACTCATTAGTAGACAAGTTTGTAACAAACAGGCTCAAAGACAATTTCAACTGTTGTGGGTGAAATCTTGTCATGCATGCTCATTAGTAGACAAGTTTGTAAGAAACAGGCTCAAAGACAACTTCAACTGTTGTGGGTGAAATCTTGTCATGCATACTCATTAGTAGACAAGTTTGTAACAAAGAGGCTCAAAGACAACTTCAACTGTTGTGGGTGAAACCTTGTCATGCATGCTCATTAGTAGACAAGTTTGTAACAAACAGGCTCAAAGACAACTTCAACTGTTGCATGCTCATTAGTAGACAAGTTTGTAACATACAGGTTCAAAGACAACATCAACTGTTGTGGGTGAAACCTTGTCATGCATGCTCATTAGTAGACAAGCTTGTAACAAACAGGCTCAAAGACAACTTCAACTGTTGCATGCTCATTAGTAGACAAGTTTGTAAGAAACGGGCTCAAAGACAACTTCAACTGTTGTGGGTGAAACCTTGTCATGCATGCTCATTAGTAGACAAGTTTGTAAGAAACAGGCTCAAAGACAACTTCAACTGTTGTGGGTGAAACCTTGTCATGCATGCTCATTAGTAGACAAGTTTGTAAGAAACAGGCTCAAAGACAACTTCAACTGTTGTGGGTGAAACCTTGTCATGCATGCTCATTAGTAGACAAGTTTGTAAGAAACAGGCTCAAAGACAACTTCAACTGTTGTGGGTGAAACCTTGTCATGCATGCTCATTAGTAGACAAGTTTGTAAGAAACAGGCTCAAAGACAACTTCAACTGTTGTGGGTGAAACCTTGTCATGCATGCTCATTAGTAGACAAGTTTGTAAGAAACGGGCTCAAAGACAATTTCAACTGTTGTGGGTGAAACCTTTTCATGCATGCTCATTAGTAGACAAGTTTGTAAGAAACGGGCTCAAAGACAACTTCAACTGTTGTGGGTGAAACCTTGTCATGCATGCTCATTAATAGACAAGTTTGTAAGAAACAGGCTCAAAGACAACTTCAACTGTTGTGGGTGAAACCCTGTCATGCATGCTCATTAATAGACAAGTTTGTAAGAAACAGGCTCAAAGACAACTTCACCTGTTGTGGATGAAACCCTGTCATGCATGCTCATTAATAGACAAGCTTGTAACAAACAGGCTCAAAGACAACTTCAACTGTTGCATGCTCATTAGTAGACAAGTTTGTAAGAAACAGGCTCAAAGACAACTTCAACTGTTGTGGGTGAAACCTTGTCATGCATGCTCATTAGTAGACAAGTTTGTAATAAAGAGGCTCAAAGACAACTTCAACTGTTGTGGGTGAAACCTTGTCATGCATGCTCATTAGTAGACAAGTTTGTAAGAAACGGGCTCAAAGACAACTTCAACTGTTGTGGGTGAAACCTTGTCATGCATGCTCATTAGTAGACAAGTTTGTAACAAACGGGCTCAAAGACAACTTCAACTATTTTAGGTGAAACCTTGTCATGCCTGCTCATTCGTAGACACGTTTGACGAAATACCTGCTGATTATAATATGTCGTACCTCTTGGTAATAGTATTATAATTATCCTAATCATTATAAGAATCATAATTATAATAATAAGAATTATCATAACCATATCACCATAATCTTAGTCTTATTTGTATAATTGTATAATGCAAAGGATACAGGTAGTAATAATAATAATAGTCATGGCAATAATTATGTTAACCATATTAATTTCTTTACCATGTACAGCACTAAAGGATATCATTGTATACATTTGGTCTTGTATGCTATAAATTAATAAACATTAAACTAATAATAACAAAAACAATAATAATCACAGTAATAATCGTCATCGTCGTCACCATTATCATATTTTGCTTAATCATACAAATGTTGATGACTATTAAGCTATCAACAACATCGATACGCGCGTTATTTCGCTAGAAATAAGTGGCATCAAGAACGTCTGTGTAGCCATCCACAGACGAAATCCATTCGCTGCTACATGTAAATGAAACCGTCGACGTTAATGGAAAGGCCCACGCAACAGAAACCCATCGTCGGCGCCGTTCGTTTCCAATTAGAATTGTTATAGCGACCGGAAACTTGGTGCACTCAAATGAAGGAAGTAGAATAGAGACGAGAGCGTGTACACGAGTGTATGGGTCTATAACTTGCGCAGAATGAGGATGATCAACAGTTGTGCTGAGTCAGCAAACAGCTCTACGTCGCTAGATGCCACTACTTAACAATGCAGCGACATATGGCGTGGGACGCGAGATGACAGTCTCTTGTCTACGTTGCTCTACATCATTCGTTTGATTAAGCAGCACTGCGTATGCGAGGCCATGCTGGACTGTGGCCGCTATCGCCACAGACGGCCGGGGAGAGTCTCAGTCTACACAAACCTCAGCCCCGCTAATGTGATTAACACTTCGTTAACGCCGGCATGTTGTCCGAGTTACACGCCGAATACATGCTACGGACATTAATGCATGCATGCATGTCAGACGCGCACTAAATGTAAGTGAGAAATGGGTTTGGGCTGTATTTGGAAGTGGTGTGGTAAGCGATAAGTTCTTAACCGGGCCAACCCGTGTCTTAGATTGCGACATTGACGTCGATGCGTTGGAATTCCATTATTTAATAATATTATTGCTAACCGAGAAGTAAAATTCCTTTCTATGTATCATACATGTAATGATTAAACCTTCATCAAAATCAAGGAAAATTAAACTAGAAATAGATGACGTAAATTAAAGTTGTATGAACTAATACCGCTATAGGCCTCTGTACCCGCCGAACTGTCATTGCTTTAGAGCTGACATTCTGGTGCAACCTTGGTATCGTAAATAATGCACGTTTTGGAAATTTGGCGATATTGATAGTTAACTTAAAACCTGCATCGCTTCTAAGTGACTGCTAAGTAAGACATATTCACCGATTACGTATTACTATTGGCGTCAACTAGCATGTGGTATTTATATCATCTGCTTCTGACGTGTTAATGGTAGTAGTTTATGTTTAAAATGATGATATGTCATTTGTTAAAAAAAGTATAGATGGTAATAACGTAACACTTGTCATTTACCCTTTCTGCGAGTACACATCGACATCTCGGCAGAACATGCAGATGAGTTAGCGAATAAGTCACGCGTATGTGGTGAGAACCACGTCATATGTTTTTATTGTTGGTCTTTGATCAGCTATAAAGCATAAATGCCGTCACATTAATGAAGTGATTTTATAAGGTATGTGTGGGTCATCGGGTTTAAGAGAAAATATATTTATACCGATATGTCGCGCGTGATGCAAATATGTCCTAATTATGTTATTGTTACTCAGAATATGTCAGACGGTGTGACGGAGACAGCTACTAAGAAAGGTTAAACTACACTTAGCCTTTCTGATTACTGTATATGAACACTGCCTTTCTCGGCAACTCGGATATGACATTTCAAAATGTGTATCTAAGCTACAACCCAACCTCGACCAAGTGGTCTATTTCTCGCGCCATATTTTTAATGGCTTTTTTAAAAGCTGACGAACTCATAATGTTTTATACCGATACGAGATTTGCATTTAAAAATAAAACTAGCTACAAATTGTTAGCACAGAATTCGTTTTGGTGACTAAAACCACATTTCTGAATATGAATGATACAACGTGACAAATTATTTTACTTGATATAATTATCATTTGGCTGATGCATCTCCGCCTCCTGACGTTTGTTGCGGATTCATTTGATTCAACTAAATACTTGCTAAAGATTCAATGTGATTAGTATTAATAACAACAGATAATCTTGTGATTGTGAACTGCAATCGGCGATTGAGGGAGAGGAGGGAGAGGAGGGAGTGGAGGGGAGGAGGGAGAGGAGGGAGAGGAGGGGGAGGAGGGAGAGGAGGGGGAGAAGGGGAGGAGGGAGAGGAAGGAGAGGAGGGAGAGCAGGGGGAGGAGGGAGAGGAGTTAGAGGCGGGAGAGGAGGGAGAGGAGGGAAAGGAGGGGGAGGAGGGGGAGGAGGGAGAGGAGGTAGAGGCGGGAGAGGAGGGATGTAATTGACTGGATGGATGCTGTAAATGTCTGAGAGCATTTTCTTATGTATATTTGTCAAACGTAGTTTATATTTCTATTTGTTGGACTGTGTGTGTGCGTACGGGCGTGTGTGTGCGCACGTGCGTGCATGCGTTGAGTGCGTGCGGGCGTGAGTGTGTGTGTGTTACCAAGGGAGCGAGATAGGGAGGAGAGAGAGAGAGAGAGAGAGAGAGAGAGAGAGAGAGAGAGGGATAGAGAGACAGACACACAGACACACAGACACACAGACAGACTGACATAAAGGCAGACATAGATACAAAAGGAGTATTGTGACAGTGGGACAGTGTGACAATGTGACAGTGTGACAATGTGACAGACAATATCCACTTAGTCCAACTTGTCAGTTCGTATGCACCTTCTCACACCACTAATTGGTCCGCCACTGCAGAGCGCCATTGATAGTCAGGAATCCATTCATTACCAATTAGTTGTCGAATTCGTTACCATCTGCTACTTGGCGACTAAACATCAGTCAGCTGGCGACTCGAAAACATTTAAGTCGCATCTTTCAGAAAATGACACACCGAAGCCCTTTTAATGATACATGGTTATTTTTATAAAGGTATTAAATACTGAAATAAATGCTATCGAGTAACATGTTATCGCAAACTGATACACACATAGGAAAATTAGTTATTTATTTAGAAATATAATTCTACTATGAAATTGATTGGTCGTCTAAGACAGAGGTTCCCAAACTTGTTTCCTGCTAAAGCCACTGAGGTCCACCCATGGGGCTGTTGAAGCCACTGAGGCCCACCCATGGGGCTGCTAAAGCCACTGAGGCCCCCCGTGGGTCTTCTAAAGCCACTAAGGCCCCCTGGGTCTGCTAAAGCCACTGAGGCCCACACGTGGGGCTGCTAAAGCCACTGTGGCCCACCCATGGTGCTGCTAAAGCCACTGAGGCCCACCCATGGGGCTGCTAAAGCCACTGTGGGCCACCCATGGGGCTGCTAAAGCCACTGTGGCCCACCCATGGGGATACTAAAGCCAGTGAGGCCCACCCATGGGGCTACTAAAGCCACTGTGGCCCACTGTATTCCAAAATGATCGATACAATTGAAGATGTGCATTTTATTAAACCAATATATATTATATATATATATAATTTTCAGAATCTGTCTCAGTTGTCTGGGGAAAAGCAGCACACGCTTAATTCAATTTGAGGGTCTACTGGGTTAAAGGATTTGTTTTACACACAATTAACGTGGACATTGCGTTTCCCTTGGGACCACCTCAAACCATCCTGCGGACCACCTGAGGGCCGCGGACCACCTGAGGGCAGCGGACCACCTGAGGGCCGCGGACCACCTGAGGGCCGCGGACCACCTGAGGGCCGCGGACCACACTTTGGGAACCCCTGTTCTAAGACGGTCCCGTATCCATAAGGTTGTTGCGTTCGTATTGTCGATAACACGATCCCGTAGGATTGAATTAATTCCGTGTTGCCAGTGAGACATTCTCCGAAGTCTCAGTGTCAGTGTTGTAATGTAATGCTAATTAAAATATTAGAATAATGAAATTTCGCAATATCGATATTTCACGGAAGAGAACATTGGAATATGAAAATTCGATCGCATCCGATCCGCTTTTATTTATGACAATTATAATAATACTTGTAGTAATTTCTTTCGAACAACCCGATGCGGACCGCGCCATCCGCTGAAATATGAACCTGTTCTGAACTAGGCAAGGCGCTCGCCGTTTCTAGCGAAAGACGAAGATCTCGTTTTGCAGAAAACGTACGTTTTCGGATCCATCTTGGAACCATGTTAAATGCGATAAACAGAGCAATAAACACGTATTTCATATATATCACTAAAGTTACTTGACAATAACCATACAAAAATATAAAAATTATGACATTTTGTGATGACAACTGTAACATCACGTAACGTCGTACGCGGGTTGATGTCGCAAAATATTCGTTTCTTGACGCTAGGTGCGCAGATGGTATGTCACGGACAAAACATGTGAAGCGGTTAGTGCATGTCAGTTTGAAATTTTAAGTTACATAGTTCCGATTCCATATGGGTTCAGAGCTGCCGAAAACACGCGTACGTTTTCAAGCCGATGCAATTCCGCCCCTACGTAGTACTTGGACGGTTGACTCTGCCTGGTTCTGAACATGCTATGTATCTGCGAACGCGACAACGATTTATGTCGCTCACGTCAAATATGTCAACGTGAAAAAAGTTAAATTTTTGTTCAATCTCTTGAATGTAATCTCGCGGGAATGTCTTCCTGACAAACGATCTCGAGGAAGCCACTAGGGGCGCCCACACGATTGCATTTACCATTTTATGCAGGATTATCTGCGATATTAGTCTCCCACGCACTATCTCTCCGACCACGTTTTCTCAACGTATTCCCGCAGACATGTCCACCGTCTACGATCTGCTAATTAATTAGGCTATATAATTAAGGTTTACAATTTAACCAGTGGCAAAATACTGGTCCCTCTGGGTGAGCCGTTGCCGGCATGCCGACGTTGCCCCCTGAGACGGAGGCACGCCGGGCAGATAGCACGCATCGGAGTCATGAGTAGCAACAATATTGCTAATTTCCGCCGCGTTGTCATGAACGCCATATGTGTTTATGAAAGGCTGGTTCACTAATTTATCGATTGGGTTACAAAATGTCCGACGTACATGGAATGTGTGGGGCAGCTACGGTTTTCTGTGGCGCCGCAAACACAATTGTTGTCTGTGTGTATGTTGAGTTAAATTGTTTCTGTGGCACCGTTTACAGCGAAAACAGCTGAGTGGCCAACAACAACACGAAGTAGTGCGGACACTCCAACATAACCTTGTCCAATCACAGCGGTATAACACGAAGTAGCGCGGACACTCCAACATAACCTTGTCCAATCACAGCGGTATAACACGAAGTAGCGCGGACACTCCAACATAATCTTTGTCCAGTCACAGCCGTACAACACGAAGTAGCGCGGACACTCCAACATAACCTTTGTCCAGTCACAGCCGTATAACACGAAGTAGCGCGGACACTCCAACATAACCTTGTCCAATCACAGCCGTATAACACGAAGTAGCGCGGACACTCCAAAATAATCTTTGTCCAGTCACAGCCGTATAACACGAAGTACCGCGGACACTCCAACATAATCTTTGTCTAGTCACAGCCGTATAACACGAAGTAGCGCGGACACTCCAACATAACCTTGTCCAATCACAGCCGTATAACACGAAGTAGCGCGGACACTCCAACATAACCTTTGTCCAGTCACAGCCGTATAACACGAAGTAGCGCGGACACTCCAACATAACCTTGTCCAATCACAGCCGTATAACACGAAGTAGCGCGGACACTCCAACATAATCTTTGTCCAGTCACAGCCGTATAACACGAAGTAGCGCGGACACTCCAACATAACCTTTGTCCAGTCACAGCCGTATAACACGAAGTAGCGCGGACACTCCAACATAGCCTTGTCCAATCACAGCCGTATAACACGAAGTAACGCGGACACTCCAACATAATCTTTGTCCAATCACAGCCGTATAACACGAAGTAGCGCGGACACTCCAACATAACCTTGTCCAATCACAGCCGTATAACACGAAGTAGCGCGGACACTCCAACATAACCTTGTCCAATCACAGCCGTATAACACGAAGTAACGCGTACACTCCAACATAATCTTTGTCTAGTCACAGCCGTATAACACGAAGTAGCGCGGACACTCCAACATAACCTTGTCCAATCACAGCCGTATAACACGAAGTAGCGCGGACACTCCAACATAACCTTGTCCAATCACAGCCGTATAACACGAAGTAACGCGTACACTCCAACATAATCTTTGTCTAGTCACAGCCGTAGAAGTAGCGCGTACACTCCAACATAACCTTGTCCAATCACAGCCGTATAACACGAAGTAGCGCGGACACTCCAACATAACCTTGTCCAATCACAGCCGTATAACACGAAGTAACGCGTACACTCCAACATAATCTTTGTCCAATCACAGCCGTATAACACGAAGTAGCGCGGACACTCCAACATAACCTTGTCCAATCACAGCCGTATAACACGAAGTAGCGCGGACACTCCAACATAACCTTGTCCAATCACAGCCGTATAACACGAAGTAACGCGTACACTCCAACATAATCTTTGTCCAATCACAGCCGTATAACACGAAGTAGCGCGGACACTCCAACATAACCTTGTCCAATCACAGCCGTATAACACGAAGTAGCGCGGACACTCCAACATAACCTTGTCCAATCACAGCCGTATAACACGAAGTAACGCGTACACTCCAACATAATCTTTGTCCAATCACAGCCGTATAACACGAAGTAGCGCGGACACTCCAACATAACCTTGTCCAATCACAGCCGTATAACACGAAGTAAAGCGTACACTCCAACATAACCTTGTCCAATCACAGCCGTATAACACGAAGTAACGCGTACACTCCAACATAATCTTTGTCCAGTCACAGCCGTATAACACGAAGTAGCGCGGACACTCCAACATAACCTTGTCCAATCACAGCCGTATAACACGAAGTAGCGCGGACACTCCAACATAACCTTGTCCAGTCACAGCCGTATAACACGAAGTAACGCGTACACTCCAACATAATCTTTGTCCAATCACAGCCGTATAACACGAAGTAGCGCGGACACTCCAACATAACCTTGTCCAATCACAGCCGTATAACACGAAGTAACGCGTACACTCCAACATAACCTTGTCCAATCACAGCCGTATAACACGAAGTAACGCGGACACTCCAACATAACCTTGTCCAATCACAGCCGTATAACACGAAGTAGCGCGGACACTCCAACATAATCTTTGTCCAGTCACAGCCGTATAACACGAAGTAGCGCGGACACTCCAACATAACCTTGTCCAATCACAGCCGTATAACACGAAGTAGCGCGGACACTCCAACATAACCTTGTCCAATCACAGCCGTATAACACGAAGTAACGCGTACACTCCAACATAACCTTGTCCAATCACAGCCGTATAACACGAAGTAACGCGTACACTCCAACATAATCTTTGTCCAGTCACAGCCGTATAACACGAAGTAGCGCGGACACTCCAACATAACCTTGTCCAATCACAGCCGTATAACACGAAGTAACGCGTACACTCCAACATAACCTTGTCCAATCATAGCCGTATAACACGAAGTAACGCGTACACTCCAACATAATCTTTGTCCAGTCACAGCTGTATAACTACGTAGAGTGTGGAGCAGCTCGATATTGTGAGAATCTGTTGGGTTGTTCTATTGTATACGACGTGAACAATAGAACTAACCTTTGTTATGTGGGACAATGCATCTCTCTAGCAAATTAACGAAATACCATTACATAACATAACACACTACATAACATAACACATTGCATAACATAACACATTACATGTATCCGTTCAAGATCAAAAAGGAACACTCTTAATATCTGAACAACGATTTCCATGAATAATAATAATAATAATAATAATGTGGCTGATTACATAGGCCTACTGGAGATGTAAATATTAACGTGATCGCGTGTTTGATGTAGCTTGTGCGAGAGACCAAGGACTCGTACGTCACAACCTGTCAGACGTGAACTCAACGTTATTTGACAAGGTGAATAGCACGTAACTATCTCTCGTCTTGGCGCATCGGATCATTGTCAGATGTCAGCTAATGAGACTGGTTATTCTATCTAACCGCAATACGAGTGTTGATATAATCTTGTTTACACAGCATGTATCACTTGCACGCACTCACCCACTCACCCACTCACCCCTTGGGACAAACTGATATACATGCATACGGGCGAGCGTGCGTGCGTGCATACACGTACGTGCGGGCGTACACTTACGTGCGTGCGCACACGCACTCACAAACGCCACCCAGTATATCCACCCACATAGCCATCAAACGAACACTTGTAACATTGCTGTAACATTGCTGTAACTATCGCCGTCTCGTGGTCGTGTGCTCCGCCTGTAGCAGGCCGACAGTTCCGTCCTTAAGCGTGGTCGGGACTCGAGGGATGGACACGCCACTGAACACTGTTTTCTGGTTAGCTGAATGGAAACATACTTTATTGATCAGGACGGCGCAAAAACCGCCGCACCAGCGGTGCCCGTCGCATTGAAAACCCATTTACCATATTACCGAGCTGAGGAGCCCTGGGACGACGAGTCGAGGATGTGAAGTAAACGAGTCTGATCACTGTCACAGAGGAACAGCACTTGTCGGGTTTAATATGCCGTACATAACCCTTGTTGTCTCATTGGCAAACACATATTTGCTGTTTAGCAGAGCAACTTTATAATTTCACTCATTAACGAGGCATAGTGGATATTTTGACGTCGTAAATGACATGTCTGTTTGCTTGGCAGTCATCTCGGTTTATGTATTGCTATTGCAATTGTCACCTCAATACATAAACATCGAGTAGCACCATTGCAACTTTCCTATTAATGTGTGAACACCTAGTCGCACCATTGCAACTTTCTTCTTAATATGTGAACAGTCAAAAATGTTCACTGTCAAATATCTAAGCAGCTGCTCTGCTTAGACCATGGATAACAACATTGATATTCAGATGTGCAAAAAAAAAACAGCGTTACCATTGCACCGATAATAATCGGCACCAACCAAATAGTTATGTAGAATAACGTACGTTTTGCAAATATTTTATATACAGTATATCTAGTGGGCGATTGTGGCATTACACACGTAGATATTTAAATATTATGTAACGAATACTGAGTAGTGTAGTAATGATAGTTTAAGCCACATCTCGGTGGTTGTCTGGAAGCCGTATATGGTGCTATCTATATATGGTGCTGTCTATATATGGTGCTGTCCATATATGGTGCTGTCTATTGGAGATGCTGCTGCATGGATGTTGTGGTGTTGTTTTGACCTTTCCCTCTTTGTAAATATTTGTCAGAGATTGGCCACACGTATTATGATACCGTGACTACTGCACTTGTGTAGTGTAGGTGCAACGGTGTGTTGTGCTGAACACATCAACATATCATCTATGTCATATCATCGTGTGCACCGCTAACAATAAGACTGTGGTGTGTTTATGTATGTATGTATGTATGTATGTATGTATGTATGTATGTATGTATGTATGCATGCATGCATGCATGCATACATGGTGTGTTTATGTATGTATGTATGTATGTATATATGTATATATGTATGTATGTATGTATGTATGTATGTATGTATGTATGTATGTATGCATGCATGCATGCATGCATGCATGCATGCATGCTTGCTTGCTTCCTTGCAGGAAGGCAGGCAGGCAAGCAGGCAGATGGGTAAGTAGGTAAGTAGGTAGGTAGGTATTTTTGTGTGCCCGTCTTTATATGTCTGTCTGTCTTCCGTCTTTCTATGTTTGACGTAATCGTCGTGGTGTCGTTCGTCGTGGCCGTGGTGTAGTACTGTGATGAAGGATAGGCTATGTGAATATAGCAACAAACCAGACGATGTAATTAGCTAATTCTTTGCATCACTGCTGCTGCTGCTGTTGCTGCTGCTGTTGCTGCTGCTGTTGCTGCTGCTGTTGCTGCTGCTGCCGTTGCTGCTGCTGCTGCTGCTGTTGCTGCTGCTGCTGTTGCTGCTGCTGCTGCTGATGCTGCTGCTGTTGTTGCTGCTGCTGCTGTTGCTGCTGCAGCTGCAGCAGCTGCTGCTGCTGCTGCTGTTACTGCTGTCTCCACCACACTTCTCTACTTCCAATATTTCTCACTCTTTTCACGCCCCTTCCAATTCCGCCTAATCCCTATCCACGCAGTCCTTTCCGTTCAGCTTCCGAGATATATGCGTATCCCCGAACCAGTCCTTTAACTTTCCTCCGCGTATTCGCTCCAGCTTGTCTTCTCCTGCGAACTTCCGTATGCGAGATAATGATAGAAGCCAATGGCTAAAGACAACATCACAGTGACGTGGGCCAATGCACAAAGCCAAGATCCCAGTGATACAAGCAGATATCATATGACAGTGATATATAAGCAATTATCAAAAGAATATGCTACAGTCATACAACTTAATGCAACCTATAGCCCACAATACACATGCCGATTCTTCAGTTCCCAACAGTGTAGTCGTTATGTGTATGTTCTCCACTAATCAATCAATCCATGGTCAAATTTATAAGGCGCCACTCCTACAGTCGTTGCCCATGGCGCCGGACAAAATGTTCAAAATATTTTTAAATTTTTTTTCTTTAACTGTGCTTTAAAAACAACTTCTGAAAGCCCTGTTAATGTCAGATGTTGTGGCAACAGGTTCCATGATGTCGGGCTGCGATGCCGAAGGGTCGGTCTCCCCAAATCCGTTTAGCTCGCGGGACATAAAGCAGATTAAGTTCATTCGAGCGCAACGATATAGGTGGCAGACATCGGCTGACAGAGTTGACGACGTAGTCCGGTGCACGCCCTTTGAGTGCTCCGTGTACAAGGAGTAGCATCTTGAACTCGCACTGCTATCGGCAGCCAGGGCTGCTCTCTCAGTAGCGGTGTCGCGCGGCGGAACTTCGTGGCACCAACCACGAGCCGGCTGCCCAACTCTGCACTCTTTGAAGTCGTTGGATTTGTTTGAATGGGAGTTGGTACAGCAAAGCATGGCCAACGTCGAGTCTGCTTGTTACAGATGCGTGCACAATTTGTTCTGTTTCACTAGGGGTTAGGTAGCGCCCAAACCTTGCAATATTGCGTAGATAGCAGATTTTCAAACCGACAGTTGGCAACACTTTTTGTTGACATCTGGCATCTGAAAAAACGGTCGGCCGATGGTCGGCCGATGGGTAGTTACTATGTGTAAGTGTAAGGCGGACTTTACGGCGGCGGCATCAGTCGATCATCTGGGGATGATTGGCGATGATTTCGAGAGTCATCTGGGGATGATTGGCGATGGTTTCGAGAGTCATCTGGGGATGAGTGGCGATGATTTCGAGAGTCATCTGTCCTCACAAAACGAGCGTTACTAATGGTCGCTGTCCAGGCACGTTTTTTGTTTCCCAGATTTAAAGACACTGGTCACTACTGCCGGACACAAAGAAACGGCGCTATCGACCCCAAGATCACATTCACGCAGCACTGTTCTTCTTCTTCCGCCGTGTGCCAACTATAGACAACATGGCTATAGACAACATGGCTATAGACAACATGGCTATTGACAACATCAGTTCCACAGAACTGAGGCCAAAGAAGCGTTGAGGTTCGTTTGCTGCTACTCACAGAGGAGACCACGTGAATGTTGTCGTCTTGTGATCGCATAATATAAATCATGGCTTGGCAGTAATATTTTATTTCAATGGCTCCTATATAAGATAGCACATCGGGTATCTTGGTATGCGGACTAAATAGAGCTGACTCGTCCCTGGAAACCATAAGAACACCATGCCTTAGTTATCGATGGGAATTATGTTGTTATTCCGGTAATCGTGTTCTATGTAGTCAAGGTATTGATGCTGAGAATGATACAAAGGTAGAGAGATATACTGAGAGTAACCAGATGGACCCTGGTCAAGAATTGACCGGCGGTGAACCTATCACAATAGTTCTCATTCCTCCATTGTCCGTGGGCAATTGTCCAGTCTGTCCGGCCCTACATCTAGCACTGAGCGTCATCACACTGTATATTTTAGTATTGAGTCGGTCAGTTGAAATTTTAATATTGTATTATATATGTATACATGGTTGCCAACCCGAACATTCTCATGACACCATGACGGCTAATATACTGACAGTTGAGCGTAATGATAGCCTTAGATGATTTCAAAAGTGTTCAAGTGTCGAGCAGAAAACGTGTTAGCCGATATCTTAAACAATTCCATGAGGCAAGAAATGCTACGGGTAGAATTAAGACAGGACGTGACAACACGCCGCGGAAACTGTTGACAAAACATGGACATAACTTGAAGGAAACAATCTTTGAAATTGTAATTCCATATTAATATTCCAAAAACACATTACTACGTTCGTCGTTTGACTAAATGTCGCTGTGATGTTAAATACATTGTCAAACCATGGACAGTGACATGCAATTAAATGCCAGACAATTCGTATCAGTAGCTGTTATGTCATGTGTGAAACCTCTCCGTGCTTACCATAAACATCAGTATATGAAGTTATATTAATATTATGTGAGACTTCTTGGTTGGAGTCGTAAACCGGTGATCAGCTTAGAGGTGTTCAGTGTTTCCTTGATGGCTGAGTTAATTTACGAGAGAGGGGGAGGGAGAGTGAGAAGGAGACGGACAGGGAGGGATGGAGGGGGGAGGGAGGGAGGGGGGAGGGGGAGGGAGGGGGGAGAGAGAGGGGGAGGGAGAGGGAGTGGGAGAGGGAGGGAGAGAGAGAGAGAGGAAGGGAGGGAGGGAGGGAGGGAGAGACAGAGAGATACAGAGGGTGGAGGGAGAAGGGAGGGAGAGAGAGACAGAGACAGAGACATACAGACAGAGGGAGCGAGGGAGTGTGAGAGAAATAGAGAAATACAGAACGATGGAGACGAAAGAGCGAGACCACATTGGACATGTTAAAGCCGATGTCTACCGCCTAGGCCTTATCCATCCACTTCAGGATGTAGCCCTCCGCTAGACAGTCGATGTTTAAGCCCTTGTTAATGGACAATGATCAGACAGATGACTGCTGCACGTACACACATCTACGTGCATGCATGCACGTATACACGCACGTGCTACTGAAGTTAAACACACAGCAAATGCCTCTTGTGCGTTTCTGTTAGTTTGACATATTGCAGAATACCGTAGTTAAATGCCTACCACTTTTAAAAGTATCCCATATCAAATAATCCGCTACGTTGTTAGCCAATCTGATATACGTGAATTAAGTAAAGTGATCATTCGTGTGCTCGTTGTTCCAAAGCAACGTTCTGGTAAGATCTTTATACTTCCGTTTCGCCTCCACACCTTCATGCTGTCTGGCCATGTGGCTCTTGGTCTTCCCTCTCTCCTTTACCCTTCACCAGTCCATCCGCCATCCCCCCACAATCACCTCCACCATTTCCTTCACCGTTTCCTCCACCAATAGAAGTGAACAAAATAGTCCACTGGTCGATATTGCGTGGCGCGTTGTAGATCACGTGTTGTTCATCGACCGAACAGCGGAGATTGGAAAACTGACCGTGGCACGTGATAACGTGCAGTGGGGTATATATAGGACGGATGTGATTTTTTCCCGTGAATAATCCGTTGCGCGATCCTCGCTAGCCCGGGGTGGTAGTATTACTACACTACCCCTGGCAGACATCCTCGCTATCCAGGGGTGGTAGTAGTACAGCACTACCCCTGGCAGACATCCTCGCTATCCAGGGGTGGTATTAGTACTACACTACCCCTGGCAGACATCCTCGCTATCCAGGGGTGGTAGTATTACTACACTACCCCTGGCAGACATCCTCGCTATCCAGGGGTGGTAGTAGTACAGCACTACCCCTGGCAGACATCCTCGCTATCCAGGGGTGGTATTAGTACTACACTACCCCTGGCAGACATCCTCGCTATCCAGGGGTGGTAGTAGTACAGCACTACCCCTGGCAGACATCCTCGCTATCCAGGGGTGGTATTAGTACCAAGGCTGTTAGTACTACACTACCCCTGGCAGACATCCTCGCTATCCAGGGGTGGTATTAGTACTACACTACCCCTGGCAGACATCCTCGCTATCCAGGGGTGGTAGGATTACAGTATTGACCTTGGATTTGTCAGGTTATCCCACGCCAAGGGTCGACGTACGCTGACTAATTTGCACTTAGTCCCACTTCCTGTCTTGGTGGACGTGTTTCTAGGAACTAGACTCGCCCGCGGCCAAACATTAAAGAGCGTTCGCACGAAATGCTCATCATTACCCGCCTGACCAGCGACGACGTGTTCACTACCAATTAAATCTAAGTTGCCGTAAGTTGCCGTAAGTTGCCGTAAGTGAGCCGTGTAAATCTTATGGAGCAATATTATTGGTTAACACAACAACTGGAAGTTCCACGTTTCAGCAGGGTTATCTGTAAGGGTACTGAAGTAGTCAGGGTTATCTGTAAGGGTACTGATGTAGTCAGGGTTATCTGTAAGGGTACTGAAGTAGTCAGGGTTATCTGTAAGGGTACTGATGTAGTCAGGGTTATCTGTAAGGGTACTGAAGTAGTCAGGGTTATCTGTAAGGGTACTGATGTAGTCAGGGTTATCTGTAAGGGTACTGAAGTAGTCAGGGTTATCTGTAAGGGTACTGATGTAGTCAGGGTTATCTGTAAGGGTACTGAAGTAGTCAGGGTTATCTGTAAGGGTACTGATGTAGTCAGGGTTATCTGTAAGGGTACTGAAGTAGTCAGGGTTATCTGTAAGGGTACTGATGTAGTCAGGGTTATCTGTAAGGGTACTGAAGTAGTCAGGGTTATCTGTAAGGGTACTGATGTAGTCAGGGTTATCTGTAAGGGTACTGAAGTAGTCAGGGTTATCTGCAAGGGTACTGATGTAGTCAGGGTTATCTGCAAGGGTACTGATGTAGTCAGGGTTATCTGCAAGGGTACTGATGTAGTCAGGGTTATCTGCAAGTGTACTGATGTAGTCAGGGTTATCTGCAAGGGTACTGATGTAGTCAGGGTTATCTGCAAGGGTACTGATGTAGTCAGGGTTATCTGCAAGGGTACTGATGTAGTCAGGGTTATCTGCAAGGGTACTGATGTAGTCAGGGTTATCTGCAAGGGTACTGATGTAGTCAGGGTTATCTGCAAGGGTACTGATGTAGTCAGGGTTATCTGCAAGGGTACTGATGTAGTCAGGGTTATCTGCAAGGGTACTGATGTAGTCAGGGTTATCTGCAAGGGTACTGATGTAGTCAGGGTTATCTGCAAGGGTACTGATGTAGTCAGGGTTATCTGCAAGGGTACTGATGTAGTCAGGGTTATCTGCAAGGGTACTGATGTAGTCAGGGTTATCTGCAAGGGTACTGATGTAGTCAGGGTTATCTGCAAGGGTACTGATGTAGTCAGGATTATCTGCAAGGGTACTGATGTAGTCAGGGTTATCTGCAAGGGTACTGATGTAGTCAGGGTTATCTGCAAGGGTACTGATGTAGTCAGGGTTATCTGCAAGGGTACTGATGTAGTCAGGGTTATCTGCAAGGGTACTGATGTAGTCAGGGTTATCTGCAAGGGTACTGATGTAGTCAGGGTTATCTGCAAGGGTACTGATGTAGTCAGGGTTATCTGTAAGGGTACTGATGTAGTCAGGGTTATCTGCAAGGGTACTGATGTAGTCAGGGTTATCTCCAAGGGTACTGATGTAGTCAGGGTTATCTGTAAGGGTACTGATGTAGTCAGGGTTATCTGCAAGGTACTGATGTAGTCAGGGTTATCTGTAAGGGTACTGATGTAGTCAGGGTTATCTGTAAGGGTACTGATGTAGTCAGGGTTATCTGTAAGGGTACTGATGTAGTCAGGGTTATCTGTAAGGGTACTGATGTAGTCAGGGTTATCTGTAAGGGTACTGATGTAGTCAGAAGCCTCTAGCAGCGAGGATGTGTTGTGCCACTAAATTAATCTTGCCCCCTTGACCCCCATTTGCCCTCTTGACCCCCTTTTGAAATCCTAAATGCACCACTGAAGGTACGTCAGGGTTTGAAGCGACCCGACCTTCGCTATGTGGCGCTGCTGTTCTCATCATCATTGTTCTCATCAGGCCTGTGTTCCCCATGTTGGACTAAACATCAAATTTACGTCTGGGCGCATGTCACCTCTGTACAACCAGATCCAATTTTCCAGAAATATGCCTCCTTTGTTGATCTACGAGGCTGCTGAGTGACATATAATATTAATATAATCCCGGGTTCTACAAATATTTCACAATGTCGACCAGTCTAACTAAAAAAAGCAGTTATAAAATTGCGTCTGTTGTAAGTCAACATACCAACTTTGCTTCATGTTTTACGGATCATTAACATACATTGTCGCAGTTAAACTTAGAAAGAATGAAAACTATATAATGTTAAATCGCACACCATGTTTGGCCCACTGCCAATCAAAACGAACTAACCACAAGCGTCATTTATTGAATGCTATTCCAATAAGGTTGTAAGGTACTGGACGATCAATAGAAGGTTTATCAGGTCAGAAACCGATAAAATACAATGTGTGACCACGCAGTGGACGACGTCGTTTTGGTGCGCCATGCCGCAATACGGCGATTACCCATTGTAGGTCGTTTAATTAACGAGCTCGCTCGCCTGTCGCACTGCATTCATTATCTGCAGAGTGCATATTACGGGTCTACTCGTATGGAATTAGCCGCCATAATAGCCCTGCTACGCACTGGACAGTCATTTCGCGCGGTCCGGGGCACATAATGGAAAAGGTGGGTTGGTTAAATAATGAAACCACACAACACCTGACAGACGTTTATGAGGAACGGATGGCTACTCCACGCAAAATGCCAAGACAGCGTCAAACGCTTAACTCGGGCCGAATGTCTAGACGGAGCCTAATGTTTAGAGTGGGGGCCAAATGACGGAACGGCGAATGCCCAGACCGGGTCAAGTACGCTACAAGCTATGACTGTGACTGATGCTAGATGTGACCGAATGATAAGACAGCGTAAAACACATAGTCCTGGTCAAACACCTTCGTCAAGTCAAATGCGTCAGTTGTGGCCAACGCAAATAACACACTGCTGCTGGTAGAATCAATAGAACAAACAGAACATGGCCACTTTCAATGAGAACCGTTAAAGTCGACGGTAAGTGTCGACCGTTATTGTAAATGGCCTTTCTGCGTCAAAGTAACTTTTATTACTTGAAATAACAATTTCGTCGACAATGTAGAAAGCTAGATGACGCCTTTATTTGGCTATTATGCAGATCCGCCAGCGGCGCCGGTGAGACCGGTAACAGCCACGGGGTGCGGTCTGTGAGACCGGTAACAGCCACGGGGTGGAGTCTGTGAGACCGGTAACAGCCACGGGGTGCGGTCTCTGAGACCGGTAACAGCCAAGGGGTGCGGTCTGTGAGACCGGTAACAGCCACGGAGTGCGGTCTGTGAGACCGGTAACAGCCCCGGGGTGCGGTCTGTGAGACCGGTAACAGCCACGGGGTGCGGTCTCTGAGACCGGTAACAGCCACGGGGTGCGGTCTGTGAGACCGGTAACAGCCACGGGGTGCGGTCTGTGAGACCGGTAACAGCCCCGGGGTGCGGTCTGTGAGACCGGTAACAGCCCAGGGGTGCGGTCTGTGAGACCGGTAACAGCCCCGGGGTGCGGTCTGTGAGACCGGTAACAGCCACGGGGTGCGGTCTGTGAGACCGGTAACAGCCACGGGGTGCGGTCTGTGAGACCGGTAACAGCCACGGGGTGCGGTCTGTGAGACCGGTAACAGCCACGGGGTGCGGTATGTGAGACCGGTAACAGCCACGGGGTGCGGTCTGTGAGACTGGTAACAGCCACGGGGTGCGGTCTGTGAGACCGGTAACAGCCACGGGGTGCGGTCTGTGAGACTGGTAACAGCCACGGGGTGCGGTCTGTGAGACCGGTAACAGCCACGGGGTGCGGTCTGTGAGACTGGTCTCTAGGACCGGTAACAGCCACGGGGTGCGGTCTCTGAGACCGGTAACAGCCACGGGATGCGGTCTGTGAGACCGATAACAGCCCCGGGGTGCGGTCTGTGAGACCGGTAACAGCCACGGGGTGCGGTCTGTGAGACCGGTAACAGCCACGGGGTGCGGTCTGTGAGACCGGTAACAGCCACGAGGTGCGGTCTCTGAGATCGATACCAGCCACGGGGTGCGGTCTCTGAGATCGATACCAGCCACTCGATGTCGACTGGTCTCTAGGACCGGTAACAGCCACGGGGTGCGGTCTCTGAGACCGGTAACAGCCACGGGGTGCGGTCTGTGAGACCGGTAACAGCCACGGGGTGCGGTCTGTGAGACCGGTAACAGCCACGGGGTGCGGTCTCTGAGATCGATACCAGCCACTCGATGTCGTCTCTTCAAATATCAGAACTTGCCAACTCAACCAACTTACACATTTCTCATATAAAGTATACAAACAGCATTATAACGGTTTGTACTTACTGTACAGACACCTACCAGGTATTTGCATCTAAGCAGTCGGCATATTTCCTTTAGCTGCTCACTCCTGCAAGAAAGTGTACACAAATTTGCTTATCTAGATTTGGAATTCACTCCAAGTTAGTGCTGAATCAGCAGGAAGCCTCAAAGCATTTCACCGTCATCAGAACCATTCTGTTTAACCTTGCTTTCCCTCCTTAGCTCACTGGTGTATTCATCCATTTGTTGACAACTTTGACATTGTAGAACTACATCGATTTCGAGATTTTCTTACCGTTTCGTTTTGATGCACCTCTAGACTCGAGCTTCCGAGGATGTAGGTGCGATATTGGTTTTCGCATTTGTAGATTATTAACATTCCGACGAAAGGTACTTACTAGGCAACTGTGCTCTTAAATGAACCGCTGATGACGTCATATGCGTAATACGTCAGCGTCTGTGGCACCGGGAACGTAAACTACCGTAAACTACTGTTGAAACACTACAGCTACCTGACCTATCCAAGGTGAAAGTTGTAAAATACGTCATTAAATCAACGTTTACCAAGCTTATGTGGTGACTAGGGAACGACTCGCAATAAAGGAACAGTACGCGTAGCGTGTTTGTCGTTTTACCGTTACCTGAAATGCACTGCTGTGTCTGAAATCCTCTAAATGGTGATGCTAGTCGAAAACAAGGTGTGATTTCAATACTGGACTGGGCGGTATCATCGGCATACAGCTCCATGTCCTCAAACGGTGTATGCGGGATGAAAGTAAAGGTCACCGTGTCAGCTGCAGCACAGGGTGACACGTGTCTGACAGCGATGTTCATTGGGCCAATGAGGTACACATGAACCGTGTTCAATAGCCATCACTGGTCCAATCAAGCCTTGCAATGATTATGTTTGTTAACAAATAGACTAGACTGCTGTGTTCCGAGTACGAGTACCTGTGTTTCCATATAAAGTCAAAACTCATGTAAAGTCATATAAAGCTTCTGGATCACTGGCGGTATTTTATCAACCACCTCTGTTAACTCCATGTAAATTGAACTTTATCCCACTTACCGCATCAACCAATTATTAACGGTATGGATTGTTGTCGGTGCCGGTGACCGTGGACCACTCGCGGGCAAGCTAACAATTACTAATCAGCAAATGTCGTATCATAGTGAAACCAAGAAGAGGGAAGGTATGCCATTGTGAAATCAAGAAGAGAGAAGGCATAGCATAGTGAAACCAAGAAGAGGGAAGGCATAGCGTAGTGAAATCTAGAAGAGGGCAGGCATATCATAGTGGCACCAAGAAGAGAGAAGGCATACCGTAGTGAAACCGAGAAGAGGGAAGGCATAGAATAGTGCAACCGAGAAGAGGGAAGGCATAGCGTAGTGAAACCGAGAAGAGGGAAGGCATATCATAGTGGCACCAAGAAGAGAGAAGGCATAGCGTAGTGAAACCGAGAAGAGGGAAGGCATATCGTAGTGAAACCGAGAAGAGGGAAGGCATAGCGTAGTGAAACCGAGAAGAGGGAAGGCATATCATAGTGGCACCAAGAAGAGAGAAGGCATAGCGTAGTGAAACCGAGAAGAGGGAAGGCATAGAATAGTGCAACCGAGAAGAGGGAAGGCATAGCGTAGTGAAACCGAGAAGAGGGAAGGCATAGCGTAGTGAAACCGAGAAGAGTGAAGGCATAGCGTAGTGAAACCGAGAAAAGGGAAGGCATATCATAGTGGCACCAAGAAGAGAGAAGGCATAGCGTAGTGAAACCATGAAGAGGGAAGGCATAGAATAGTGCAACCGAGACGAGGGAAGGCATATCATAGTGGCACCAAGAAGAGAGAAGGCAAAGCGTAGTGAAACCGAGAAGAGGGAATGCATAGTGCCTTGAAACCGAGAAGAGGGAAGGCATAGCATAGTGAAACCGAGAAGGGGGAATGCATAGTGCCTTGAAACCGAGAAGAGGGAAGGCATAGCTTAGTGAAACCGAGAAGAGGGAATGCATAGTGCCTTGAAACCGAGAAGAGGGAAGTCATAGCACAGTAAAACAAAGAAGAAGTACTTACCCCTCGAGTCGATGCTGGATACGCTGCTGTGAGAGCTGCGGCGCTGCTGGCGGACGGCGGACGGTGAGGGCGAGGCCGTCGACTCGGAGTCGCTGTAGGAGGTGCTGCCGACCAGGTCGTCGAGGTAGGTGGAGGAGCAGTCGGTCGGCAGACGGCGGCAAACGGCGGGCGCCGACACCGGCACCGTGAACGGTATCGTCTTCTGGCTGGACGGGAAAATTACCAATGGACTGAACTTGTAGCCGCGTTTACGGCTCTGCACACTCATTGTCATAGCTCAAGGCAGGTGTAGACCAGCCAACAGGGCAGTGACACAACGCTAGCTAGCGGCCTGGCGGGAGACTGAGCGTGCCGCCAACACACACATGGATACACGACACTAGCAAATGTGTCGTCAGACGGCGCCTCTGTGCTATTGTAATCAGACCAGCGCTGCGCTCTGTCTGCGGCGGCTATGAAGCCGACTGCCCTCTGCGCTGTAAAATATACTCGACGCCGTGGCGCAGTGAGCATGCGCACAGGCCACTGTGGACTAGGAACAATGTATTGAAACGCGAAAAGGCCACTGTAGAAGCGGTCATTATAAGCTCTTTGCGACGACGCCAATATTTTCAACGCATATTACAGAAAAAACATATTATGTACATAAAGCGTCACATGGAAAACGATATCATTTCAAACATGCCTTAGTGATTTGGTCGTAATAAATGTATACTTAGTCAGTCTTACATATTCTTTCTCTTATTGGACATGCCATACGATGTTAAGTGTCCGAAACCAGCTATTTCATTTGAAGTGTCATTCCAATCACATGATGTCATTTGTCCATATCACACAATCCCATTGGATGTGCCATGAACAAAAATTACTGTTGTGTCAGCGGATGACGATGAATCAGGCACACCGGAAGTAGTTCCATAAATAACTGGAACATAGGATCTCAGTGTTCGGGTGGGTGTGTATGGAATCACTAGCGACGACAGATACACTGGGCATGGATGATGCACAGCGCGAAACACAAGTAAAAGAAGTTTGAATTCGATTCGCTGACAAACAGGCAACCAATGTAAACTGAATAAAACTGGTGTTATGTGATCTCGTCTGCGGGTTCCAGTTATCTGCCGTGCCGCGGAGTTTTGAATCATCTGCAGTTTCCGCAGCTGCGTCTCGGGCAGTCCATAAAACATAGCAAAACGCCACCCGTATCCACTGATTATGAATGCGTTTAATTTGTTTTACAAGTATCTCACAATGGCTGGACACTCATAGAAAAGAAATCGTTGGACTCTATTGCTTCATTGTCCATTAACCATCTGGAGTTTACTGTTTTGGGTGGCAATCTTGTTCAATCGTGCCGAGGGTTAATAACCGTGAGACGTAGCCTAAGTTATTTAATGAGGGAAACTTGTGGAGTGTAAGGAAAGGTAACAACGGCTAAAGGCACAGGATGTGTCATTTTGCAAATATAGATCATCTTTGTGGGCGCTGCGTGTGCGTCAAACAAGGAAAGGGTGATAATTGTCATACCGAGCAGTTATCGGTGAACCAACCGGGGGCAAGTAGAAAGCGTTGTCTTGGTGGAAGGAGACGTGCACAGATAATATATGAGTCGCCGTGTTATGAAGTTCGCATATAGATACAATTCTAGTCATTTTGCTTAATGACCGTTCAACCGTCGCTATGTGTGTTTACGGTCGACGAGCAACGGCCCCGAAAGCTTCAAAACATACGGTTTTAGCGATACACACATCAGTGCGTTGAATGTTTTATTTGATGGCCACTGGGTCGCCATTGTTGAAGTTCTCAAGCACACGCACGTGGGCTTCAGAGCGGCTGCAATCAACGTCGTTACGGTACCGCCATCGCATGGAAGATACTCGGTCGCTAAAATTGTCGGCAGACTTTTGAAAGAAAGCTACTTCATCAAGCGTTATGGCATTACCCTTTATTAGCCATTATTTCGTACCCACTTGTCAATGGTTCCTACTCTGAACTGTCACAACGTGTGGTCAAGTTTGCAGCGGACGTGACTGATGCCATTTCATCTTCTCAATTCCCAGGTGGTCCGTCTCTTTAGGTTTCACTTCACGGAGTCCGTCTACGGATCTTATTATTGGCGGATCAGTCCTTCGAGGCGTGATGAAAGCTGCGGTGGTGGGTCGACGAACTCTGTTGTATCGCTCGTTCAAGTAACTAAGTCCAATGCGACGGACAGGAAGATGTGGTCGAGCATTCCGGACCATGTCCTCGTCTGACGACATTGCACCAAGCACGATACTCCAACCTCCATAATAGCTGGTAGACGTACACAGTTACTTTACGTTTGAGCATAAATACAACTAACTGGGAATTACCCTAACCTAGGTAAAAAATACTCTAACAAATAATGTTAAATAAATGGGAAAAGTTAAACATCACAAAGTAGCTCACATAAAAATTTATCAATAAAAAATAGGAAACTTAACAAATATATTAACATTTGTATAGTACTGTATTATTAACACAAATCTGTTTCAATTTTTGCGAGCGAAGGCATGACTCGGTGTGAAAACTAGCGTGGTCGCGGATTCGCTCAATGTCGACGAAACAAATAACCAGTACTTAGACATACAACCATGCAACGACATGCCATGAAACGTGCAAACGAACACGTCATCTTACACGAAAAGCAAACAAATAAGGCGTTTGTAGTTTAGCCTAAGTTAACAACCGCAACAACACCGGCGTAGTACGGGGACAGTTTGGATTTAACCTCCAGGGGCATGTGGACAACATGCGTTCAAATGTTTGCTTACTGTAGAATCCGACTAGTTAAACGTGGTCTTAATATACGAGGCGATATAACATCTCAATGACCTCTCATAAATGCAGTAGTAATAACGGTATCATCATCGTCGTCGTCGTCATTATGATTGGGGCGCTGGCGAACAGTTTCCATAAAGGTCGATTGATCATTATGAATGGACGGTCAGTCACTTCAAAATGAAGGTTTTCGCAAATCATTTGGTGTTTGTTGTTCTTTGTTTGCTCTGCTTGTTGTCTAGTTGGAGGCGTCTAATACTGAATCTTGATAACTTGTCTACGTCCCATGAAGGTCTTTGTTTGTCAACCTATTGCTCTGGTGAATCGTCAGCTCCATAAAGCAATACACTTTTGACGGTGACTCTGGAAGAATGACATGCTAGAACAATGTGATGGTCAACATCTTTGGCTATTCTGCGTATCAAGGCGCCTGTATACCGGAAGACGTTTATTGATGTTATAATGATATGCCAGAGAGCATTACATACACACAATGTTCTCGTCTTCGAGTGAACAGGAAGTTCCTTCTGTATGCAGCGACACAAGTCGGGTGTCTATTTGCAGCCTTCTCCAGTTCCACTTGTACATTTGGCATTTTAAACCAAGGCGTTATCAGCACGCCTTATTAAACAATCTTTTAACTGCTCTTAAAGAGGTTCACGTGTTGATACGTGCGAGTGGGTACCCATCACTGTCACGCAAATGCAATGCGGGCGGTATATTATGTATACTTGCAAGAATACCGTTCACCCGGACATGATGACTTGGTAATTCGTGACTGTCATGATAACGATATCTACAAACTTTCAGGATACAAAACATTGTTACGTAAATATCCATATATGCATTTGTATTCGGCGCTGCAAGTCAACATCTCGATGGCTTCTTGGAATCTTACTCTCGAAATTGCAACGTAATACTGGCAGTTACAGTGGCGTCTAGCGACGATTTACGTAACTTCGAACAATCGTAGAAAAGACGCATGGCGTTGCGAACAAATGCACGTAATTGTTCGCATAGCTTTCCGAACAATAGTACGTAATAAGTACAAAGTGCAATTCGATTGTTCGTAAAAAGGGTAGTACTGTGAATTGTCTCCTTGGTGGAGTCGTAGAGGAAATTAGCGCCAGAGATACAAAGCGTCTAGGACTCTAGAAGGAGTAGCATAACATGCACGCACGCACGTACGCACGTACGCACACACACACGTTCGCACACACATACACACATATACTAACTGAATCATAGTAAGATGTTATAAATATTAAAAAACTGGGGTCGGCAACCTTTTTGAATGGAGGGCCAAATAAGTGACTTTGAATAGATTAGCGGGCAACGCACGCACTCACGCACGCACGCACGCACGCACGCACACACGCACGCACACTCGTGGTAATTGGCACAATGCAATTATATACCTTGTGTCTAGCAGTTGTATTGACCACTGTTGTAAATAGCACTTCCACGAATATGAATTATTATTATCGTCAAACATCAACGTCTGCTTTTGAACAACAGTTGGATTATTCAAAAACACACTATTCAGGTTACGTATTCTTGGCATGCCGCTGGTGCCATGTTGCCCCGTGTGACACTGAGGCCTGTTGCTGGTGATGTTGCTGCGCCACCAAGTGGCCCATACCTGGCTGCAGACTTGTTCCTGCGCGCCTCAGCTCACTTCTGTGTACTAGAGGAGTTCTTCATATCGCGCATTTATCTCGGTCACAAGGTGCTGGAACTGCCGGTATTTTACATGATGATGAAGTGTGCACTGAAGAGCTTTGCTTGGCACCTCCTTAGTCTTGAACCTTTTCCATCAGTGTACAACTCCGTTCGCCATTTCGCTGGCAGGCGACGAACGTTAGGTAAAACAACACATTATCACTCAAACACAAATAAAGTAGTAGGGTAACCTGGGGCAACACGGTTCCTGGAGGTAAAAAGGCCCCCACCACGTACTCAAAATATATAACTCTGAACGTTCCAAATCTGGTGCAAAATTAAGCTAATTCTATCTGATACCCGCCCGAAAGTTCAGCAACACGAGACAGACGTAATTAAATCAGTGTGTTTTTAAACTTTTATATGCATTGATCTAATATTTTGCCAATACTAAAATGGTGAAATTCACCATACAGCGGTGCGAATCATGAATCATAGACTTAATTGGTGACATGTTAATATTATTAATCAGTTGACAGATCAAACAATACAAAATGTGGAATAGTATGTTGTGCTTTGTATACATCTTATTAAGACACACGTCTCTGGGGCAAGAGAGTCCCCATACATATGGGGCAAGACCGTCCCTATGTCTTATCCCACACGCACATGGTCACACTTTATCAAATGTATTACACATGACCAATTATGTTTAATACATTGAATATAATACGAACATTGTATAATTTACGTTCTGCTAGCCCGTAGGCTGTAATTATGATGGAATATCACTAAACCAATATTAGATTATGTATGGATTGCAAGGTATGTATTATATGTTAACTCCCATTTAAATTTAACAACCATAATGGTATATTACTATCATACCGTTTGTATATAATATACATTTTAATTTCAGGCAATAGTTCGTTCATACAGTCGAGCCTCGTTATAACGCGGTAGTCGGGGTCCACGACTTCGGACCGCGCTGTACGCGAGGCGCGTTAGGTGTTCTCATATCTGCCACCAGGGAGCTACTAAACAACAGCGATCGCTGCCCGCTGCACCAAGTCCATGAACCCTGTCGAAGCCCTGTGTGCTTGCAGCACTGTCTTATACGCCAACATGCAGTTTATGGAACTTATTAAACAAGTATACTAGAATCAACATGTATTATTTTTAAATGTCAAACCCTGTTGATTCTTGAACTGAATAAAACACATGTACGTAAACCGTTATGGAACAGATCTACTACGATGATGATGTACTGGACCAATAAGCCTACGAATCGAAAATAATAACCTGGACCTGAGCAGCCGAAAACGTATAAATTATGATTTGACAAACGTAGTATGTAAGCTGATAAAAAACAGAAAACGACAATAGGTAGAATTAATAATTGCTTCACTTCGTCTTTCAACTGATCTCGACCGAAGCATAAATTTATTACGCACCACTTAACATCGATTCATCACTTCATGTGCGGATGACGAATTCGTATTTTCGCGCACCGGTAGAGCTTTGGGTTAGGAATTTGACATGTTGGTTTCGCGTCGCGAAAACGATTAAATTTACGATGTAATGGAAGCATGTCATTTCACCCAAGTGTTATGTTGGCATTGCATACTAAATGCATTTGAAACTGTTTATCTAATTCTTACGCGAGACGTATTTGTGAATCTCGATTGCAATTTACAAACCATCGAAACGAAGCAAGCGACAGCGATTGATGTCGGCGACAGCGCAAAACAAACAACACGTTGATACTCGTTCATTGACATTGCTCGCCTAATGTTTCTTGAGAATTGTCAAAGTAATTCTAAGTAGGTTTAAGCAGGCCCAAATTCGGGGTCCACGACCGACCGCGTTATATCCGAATCCGCGTAATAACGAGGCGCGACTGCATAAGTAAAAAACACAGGGAGGGGGTTATAGACCGTGTTACCCCAGGTAGAGGACCGTCTTGCCCCAAGTATGGGGCAAAATGGCTTTTTGGAATATTTACTATTTTTCAAATGCAACTTAGGTTTTTTATTTACTGAAAATAGTTTTCCAAAGGGTAACGCACAGATCTGTCCACAATGTGAACACATTAAATACAAGCTAAAGTTGTTTAATGGTGTGTTCCTTAGGAGGGCCGCGCTGCATACTTTCATGTCTGCATTCGCAAAAGTGAATTCATTAAATATTAAAGGAAGTAAAAATACATATTTGGTATATTATTATGTTCATCACGTGGACATGTTATTTTGTATACCAGTGTGGCAGGGGCGGGCCGCATTTTGCACAATATCGTTGTCAGTCCGCGGGCCGCATGAAATAGCTACGCGGGCCGCAGTTGGTCCGCGCGCCGCAGGTTGCCGACCGCTGTCATAGACCATGCTTTGCAGCAAAACATACTTCCTGACCTTGTTTTAAACATCAATCGTGATAGCTCTAGGTAAGATGTATTTAACTACATCATTTATAGAGGTGCGGGCGTCAACTCGTTTCTTGGGCAAGTATCTACCACTGAGTCATTTGTTTTTCTGAAAATTTCAATTTAATACATCTTTGAATCTACGTTTGGGGCGGCCTCTTTTTTCTATTACTTTCAGACTATTGAGATAATATAATTTGTTTTGGAAGTTTGTTGTTATCCATACGAGCCACGTGACCTGTCCATCTGAGGTTTATTTGCTGTTCCATGCTCGGGATGTTTGCTCTTTTGAATATTTCTTTGTTGGTAACGTCATCTCTCCATGTTATGCCCATGATGGATCTAATGTGTTTCATCTGTAAGGCATGCAGCTTCCCAACTTGCTTTCAGAACATTGTCCACGCTTCAGCTCCATACAGTAACATGGTGAGTTCAATCGCGCTGTTCACTTGACAATTCACCCAGTTTGTTACACAGTGAGTCTTCCACACATCCTTGCGCCGTTGATGACGTCCTGGTCATGCGCCTTACCAATTCCATGTCTAATTCCGCCTTGATGGTTGGTGCAACACAATCGATTTCTTCAGGTTTATGCCTAAACCGTAACAGTTTGCAGCTTCAGCAAACTGATCAGTTAGGGTTTGCATATCATCATGGTTGTTAGCAACAATGGCACAATCGTCTGCAGCTCTCGAATTAGAGCCAACTGAGTTCTGGTTTTAGCTCTGAGCTGAGATATACATTAAACAAGTTAGTATCTACACCAGGACGTGTTCGTATATACACTCCTTTCGGACAGACTCAGAAGGCGTCTTTGAACATTGCTGCAAGGTACAAAGAAAACAGAGTTGGTGCCTCGATCGTTAATTTGTTACAACATTTTTAGGGCAGCCATATTTGTTCAGCAATGCCCACAAGTCACGTCACCCGACGGTGTTGAACGCTTTTGTAAAGTCAATGTAGACTATGTAGATATGACGGTTTTGTTCAATACATTTCTCTTGTAAGGTAAATATCATATTCACGTCGCTTCTTCCAGATCTAAGGCCACTCTCAGATTCAGGGATGACATTTGCAATGTGGACTGTAAACCGATTGAGGAACACTCTTGCGAATACTTTGTTGCTTTGCTATACTTTGATAATCAGCTACTAAGAGGGGTGATATACCTCTGTAATCTATACACTCTGATCGGTCTCCTTTCTTTAACAGGGTGATCAATGTAGCATTTTCCCCTTATTGTGGGACGCATTCAGCGTTCCAGGCTGACATTTTTAGGTTGTGCAGAGATCCCCGTAATGATCTGCGCCCATATTTCAGAAGTTCCCAGGAGATACCATTAGGCGCTGTTCTGTGTTGGCGTCAACTCGTGTGTCACCAGGGTCGATTATTATCCAAATATATTCGAAATGTTGACCGTTTTAGGTAATGAAATACGATCTCTGGCCGAAATCTCCAACCCTAATTAGCGAAACGCCATGCGAATTTCTACAAGAATCCTAATTAATATATGTATATTAACGTGGTAAATTGCTCTTACCAATAATACAATATATACCAATCATAGACACCAATTGAACAATATGTTATTCTAATAAGTTAAGTACAATAAATTGAAAAAAATTGCTGGCCTAGGTCTTGCGTAGGGAGTAACGCGTAGGGAGTAACAGTCCGTGGTAAGTTGTTGTCGATCAGTGGGCCAGTCCGATACCACGTGGTATTCGTACCAAACAACTTGTTGGCGAGCTGTCTTACGACTATGTCACACAACAATAAACGTCGGTTTGACGTCGTTTCAATATCACCCTGACACCAGACGAGTTCACGTGACGGGATATGTGGCATTAATCACTGCAGCCACAATCGCCTCCATCTACCGCCTCCAGTCCGACATCAATATGATCACACTAGTTTATGGTTATGCATGTTAAACTACGTCCTTGGTGGCCGCGGTTCCGGCCGTTTGCAGCCTGTTGATTGACGACGATCAAGTGCCCGAAAGACCAACAGAAAGCCACATCCCGTTGGGGCATATTACTTACGTTGTTGGCGCCGAACGGCTCTAAGACTACTCTTCCAGTCATGTTATGATATAATAATAATAATTAGAAGAGGAAGAAGAAGAAATCTTATGTGAGTCCTTATCCCATCAAGCCTCTATATATGGTAAGACTATTTCCGGTTTTGGCGCCTGCACAACCCGTTTTGTGGCGTATATGCTTGACTCAATACGGATACGTTGGGAATAGCGCGCTATCCGGGGTACTTCTTAGCACACAAAAACAGGTCGATTGTTCAGATTGTAATACAAGCACCAAATTTGGTACACACGTGCTATGACATGTTCTAAAATAAATGAGAGGTGGACCCCAACGAAATTTGCCTTTCAAGGGGACGAGGCACCATATTCAAAATGGCCGCAATGTAATTAAAAAATACATTTCTTTGGGCGTATCTTCACATCCAACAAATTTTGTGTGTGATTTAATATGCTAGACTATGGTTTTGGTACACAAGGAATCGATTAATATAAACGTTAATGTGGTTGGATGATTGCCTTATTTATAGTCATATATGCAAAATCGCACCCATTTTGTATTAAATAGAACAATTAACATTAATCTATGCATCTGCATGAACAATCTTTTTTGTGATGTAGATTGTAGAAAACAACTTTTGTTTGACAATATATTAATTGTAATCTAAGACTTATCTTCAATAACCGAAAGCTAATTTGTATATTAAAGTGGCTGCGACAAAAATCTGACACATCGTACCTTTGGCATATGTCCACTGATAATTTACATGCTTGAGTGGTTTTAAATGCTACACTCTTGATCATCACTCTTTCTATTTAAAAAACATTACCGCAGTAGAGTATACTTAGTGGTATGACAATGGTACGCAGTTTGTCTAACTATTTGGAAACTCACAAAGTATTTACAAAGTTGCATCAATACAGTTGAGAGAAACGTCTAAATCACAGTCTCGATGAAATTGTTGCATTACTAATCTCCAATCTTTACGATCTCCCATTTATCAGTCACAAATTCCACTCAGTGTCAGTGGGTTCTTTATTGCGCGCAGCCTCCTTGGGGCGCGCGCGCGCGCGCGCGCACACACACACACACACACACACACACACACACACACACGCACGCACGCACGCACGCACGCACGCACGCACACACACACACACACACACCTTGATACCTGGCTCGTTTGCAATGGTCCAACAGCGTTGCCTCCATCAGAGGAATGTTTTCTATGGATCTTGAACACCGTGCGAACATATGTTTCTTGGCTTCATTAAGGTTCTAGTACTACTTTGTCAGAGTCCACCGTTCGAATGGTAACTTTCCTGTATCCTTGGGCTACACAGTCAGCTACATGTATCATTATCCTAGTGTCTGCCTCTTCCTGGGTGCATGACTCGAGTTTAGTCCTTGTTGCCACGCATGAATTTCACACGTGTGTCAAAGGTTGATAATAGCTCCTTCCCATCAGGTGGTCTTTCTTTTTGATTTGATCGGCCAGGAAGTTGAACAGCTCCTCCTTGTTGGGATCAACCTGGAGGAATAACTGCCAGTTTCTAGGAAGTGGTGTTGCTGCCATAACTCGTCTATGTTTGCCATTTCTCATACTTTCTCGAGTGTTTTGCTTAATGCTGTTCTTGATATAGTGTGGGACCACTATAACACTAACCTATTGACTTTCAGCAAACGTCGTCGGATGTAGGGCATGAATACAATTGAATAGACTAAATACGCACACTGCATAGTCATTGAAGTTGTTCTGACACCTGTAGGTTGTAGCATGTGTACGATGGCAGCACCGTCCAACACTTCAGCATCCACAACCTGGTCACAGCCACGAACGACTTGGTCTGGTGTTGTTGACTGTAAGCATCACACAAGACCTGACTTTGTGCAGTGTCGCAGACTTCCCATGTTTGAGATTGATAGGGGCAGACCTGGTTTTCATGGGCGAATATACTCATGTGAGATTTTCATGACTGGCAAGAAATGTACAGTCGAGAGAGCAAAGCACAGTTCGCCTTCAGTGAGGCCACCTGGTGCCGGCTTCTGCTTCGGACCTTCTTTGGTGCTGTCCCGGACAGGGAAAGGTTGTTCTTAGGTATATGTCTTGTGTCAGCGGTTTCTCACACAAGTCTCTCCTGCACAAATGCGTCTTATTGCGCTTGGCCAATTGTTTCTGCTGTTTTCCGGGTCTGAACTACTAAGCTGTCCATCACTAGCTTTATATCAAATGTGACAAGATCTTCACCGTCGGCAAAAATAGGTCGCCCATGCGATGTACAATTCCAGTCACCTCACATCTTTCCTGAACTCTGCTGCACAGCTGCCGTCTGTTCGTGGTGTTTTCCATCATGTTTGTCTTTGTGTCCATTAAACTCATTTACTAGTCTTGCTATTTCAGGTCCTGCAATCATTCATCTGAGTAGCACAATTGGATTTTCGGTCAATTCCACGGCCCCTCCATTTCCCTTTATGACCTCATTCAGCTGTTCGTGGGTTTGATCCAGGGCCATAGATGAGAAGGTGTCCTGTCTTCTGCACCGTGAAGTGACCTTGTGCCAACTGGAGGTAAACACTTGGATGTGTGTCCTTCCGACGGATCATGTCTCTGATATGGACTGGCATCGAGTAGTGCGTACGATCCATGACAAAGAACCACGGGGGCCAACTTTCCGAGCGTTTCTACATAAAGCTGGAAGTTGCCTTCTCTCAGAGATCTCACAAACTGCATGACCAGGAGCTCGAGTGAGATTATCGTACTCCAGTACAAGAACTTTGGGTGAACTTCTGACCGTGTTTTGTACCATTCACGGAATGTAGCAGGGCACCATCGGCAAAATGCATGTCAAGATACTGTTGGTACTCAGCTCTCTGTAGAACACTGAGACTAGTGGCTGTTACATGATGGGCCCATCTTGTCCGTGCTACGTGTCCGCCCTGCAGCATGGAGTTTGCCCTACCTGACATTGTGATGTTTGCTTCGACCAGAGCACTTGATCACCTACTACCATCAAGTAAGTCACGTACTGCGATTTGGTTCCATACAAAATGGGTGCTATTTTGTATATATGCAAATGAGGCAATCATCCAATCACATTAACTTTTATCTTAATCGATTTCTCGTATTCCAAAATAATAGACTAGAATTTTTAATCACTAAAAATGTTAATTAGAAGTGAAGATACGCCCACATAAATGTATTTCGAAATTTCATTGCTGCCATTTTGAATATAGTGCCACGCCCCCTTAAAATGCAAATTTCGTTGGGGTCCACCTCTCAGTTTTCTTGCCATTGCCAGCATTTACGAGTATATCCAGCATATCAGATGTTGTAAAGAGGACAGCAGTGCAATCCGCACATCACAATTCGGATATCATCGTTCCACCAACCAACCGATAAAGCATCGTATTCGCTACGACATTGTTAGTCTTTGAGTTCTTTCATATTATGTTCCGTGTAAATGCTGAACAGTTGAAGCGCCACAATTCACACTTTGTTGCATGCACTAAACCTGTCCGTCTGCTTTTCGTTCTCACCGGATATTGCTGTTCGCTGTACAGCGCTTGGATAATTTACACTATTTTGTTCAGGAAGTACCATACGAAGCATAACTGTCCACAACTGTTGACGCTCGACACTAACAAATAGTTGGTGCAGTCCACGAAACATGTAAAAAGCGTTCGATTAAACTACAGTTTTTGTTCAGTTCACTTCACAGTTCACATCAGTATTTTAACATAACTTTACTGGCAAGACGTATCAAGGAAATGGTTATATTGTTAGTAACTCGCCTTTATTTAGCAGTGTGATAAACATTGCATGCCGCCAATCCTTAAGCCATTTCCCTATTTGCTGTATATTGATGCATCGTTTATGGCGAATACATATAATATTATCCATTTGCTTTGATCTGCTCTATTGATATGTCGTCACATCCTGTCTCGTTACCATGCTTGAGTTGACGGTCCCCAGAACATTACGATGTATCTTATTCGTGTTGTAATCAAAACAAGTGACCTGCTCTTGGTCAGTGGTGCATTACGTCACACTCATGCATTTGGTAGAAAGCCGCATTTATACGACGTGACGAGTCATCGCCATCAAGTGATTTTGTTTACGTAATTAAACAATAATTATTGTCTAAATGCGTAAAATGCCTCATGCATAAAGGCATGCTTGTTAAGAAAATAAAGACGATATAGATCATCTGGAGTGGACGGGATTCCGCACGCACGCACGCCCGCCCGCACGCCCGCCCGCCCGCACGCACGCACGCACGCACGCACGCACGCACGCACGCCCCCACGCACACGCACGCACGCACGCACGCACGCACACACACACACACACACACACACACACACACACACACACACTACGTGGATACTTTATTCTAAGGTTGGGCGATGGTGGATTCGAGGAAAGTTAGCATATAACACGTGTCTACGTGTCTACGTGTCCAGCCAACTCGCATGTTTCTGATAAACGGAAACCGGAACTTCGCGTTGGCTTCCCGGGAATTCATTGCAGCAATGAAAAAGAACAGACGAGAATCATATGGATTCCGGCGGCGATCAGACACCACGTGTTTTTAATAAAAAGGATGCTAAACTGGGCAGAGATAGAAATACTGGAGTGATTAAACGTGACACAGTCAAACAGGAAATGTAAAAACAAACACTGTTGCTAATCCGTTTGTTCCATCTCCGTCAGTTGCCGAGGTAACGTGCTACGATACTCATCGTGATTATTGGCATCGTGTCTCGGAGGAGTAGTTCATCGAGTATACCACCTCCCAGCAGACGAGTCGTGCTCGCACAATAAGATGCTAGATTCGATATTAAGGCTTGAGAGCAATAACGTTTGCATCATCTGTGGCTTCTATTACCTTAAACTACGTTAACTTGAGAGATAAACAAAACACCCGGTGGCCTCCATAGTATCACTGCCGCTATTGATCCAACCAACGCCGACACTATTTAAGTTGTATAATAAATCTTCCAGAATTTTGTGTCAACAATTTAATCGACTCTTTTAGTATCAGTGATCCCAGTCGAGGTTCTGCTGGGGTCTGTCACATCCTTGACCCAGAGTTGATACGATTATTTCACTGGTGGATTCACCCGAGCAATAGTGCAATTGAACTTTGTTCCCGTTTGTCATGCTGGATTGGAAAAGACGATACAGGAAGAAATAATGGCATGTAAACGTAGCATGTAAACGAAGCATGGGAGAAAGAATACACGTATGTGTGTGTGTGTGTGTGTGTGTGTGTGTGTGCGTGCGTGCGTGCGTGCGCGCTTGCGTGCGTGTGCGCGCATGCGAGTACGTTCGCATGGGCTATTTGTTTCTGTTCTAACAAGTTGCACATGGTTTGATCATTCATCACTTCCAGGAAAATTTGTTTCCACGCGGATCGAGACATGTTTGCTGCGCAGTGCAGTTAAGCAAATCGATCAGGTGAAAACTAACGCTTAACAAATATCGGGAATTCCTCACAGACTTCAGCATCATGTCCGTTAGTCACAGTACGACGTGATTAACTATGTTTATCCTTCGAGAAAACACGGTTAAGTCGGCTTCTCGCTGGACCGTAGGGTAGGCGGGCCGACCTGCCTGTACTCCAGTCCCATCAATTCATGATTCGATATCAGCAGACGTTACTAACTGATCCCAATGTCTCGGTATCTGGGACAGTCGCTAGGCGATATCCCGAGGAAACTAGCCGCTGCAAAGGGGAGTTATGTGCGGCACATAGAAATGATCTAACATGACATGCTTAGAACATAGCAATTCCTGCAGGTGTTATCGAACACTCTGAGACGATTATTCACCATCAGTCAGTGTGAGGTGTGTGTGTGTGCGTGCGTGAGTGCGTGTGTGCGTGTGTGCGTGCGTGTGTGCGTGAGTGCGTGCGTGTGTGCGTACGTATGTTTGTATGTACGCAGAGAGCGTGAGTGTCTTTGTGTATGTGTTGGGAAAATCTCGATAAGACGTATCTCGAACAAGAATACGGCCAATGTGTCGAACGACGTAATGCAAGGTTAAACAACGATAATCAACTAACTGTAAAACAACCATTATTTTTTGCCATGCGTTATTATGTTATGTTATTATGTTATGCTTTCCTCCGTTCCTACATTTTGCCCATCGTTGTACACGTGGTGTGAACTTGCGTATACAATTATTTTACACAACCCACGCACGTTAACCCGGTGAAACGAAGGATATTGAATCGATCAACGTTTAGAACTGCATTAGGCACGTATATTGCAGCTCAGAGCAAGAGCTATATCGGTGCACACATTAATCCATTTTCAAGCTGAACTGTATTGTAAATGTAACGCCTTAGCTGAACGACAAGTATCGAACGCATGCAGATTCGATAATCTTCGTATCTCGCCGCTCGCCAACGCGCTGGTTCGTCCGAGTAACCTCATCTATCTCTCACTTGTTAGTTATTATATTATCGTCCCGCGCAATGCTTGTGACGTAATTGGACAGTTCAAAAGCTCTAATTTGATAAAAGTGCCACTACTTGAAATTAGCTGATCGTGTCTTAATTATAAAAAGTTTACACTTGGTGCAACCAAGCACTCGCCCTGTAAGCATTCATTATCCGATGTAAAAAAAGAATCTACCATCATCATCATGATCATCATCAATATTGTAATAATAATAATATAATAATAATAATTATTATTATTATTGTAGCCGGATTATTAGTAGTATAAGTAGTACCTATAACTATTATTATCATTACAATTATTACTATCATTACTATTATCATAATATAATAATAATTATTATTATTAGTATAGCTGCATTATTAGTAGTATAAGTAGTACCAATAACTATTATTATCATTACTATTATTACTATCATATTGTTTAACATTGCATGCCTATTGAATAGTGACGCGACTGAAGCCAATGCTTCACTACTAGTCATAGTTATATGATACATAGGTACACTTGCTCATTGGTCAAAACGTCTTGATTGGACAAATGTATCTAGAAACTGCGGTGATTGGTTCCAGTTGCTGGGGCCAGTCACATGCTAGTCACATACTAGTCACATGCTAGTCACATGCTAGTCACATGCTAGTCACAGGACCATTGTCACTTCGACCTTATGATGACATTTACGTTGCTCTGTCGACGTAGTTAATACATCAGCGTTACTTCGACTGTCTCTTGAGTGACATTGATATTGATGTATCTGTTCGTAATATTAATTAAATTATATGTTAGTCGCGTCGTGAAATTGTCATTGTGACAGCAGATTGTTATGCATGCATAGACTCTCATCTGCTGAATGTCGTTATAGTGTTACGCGATGTTATAGTGTTACGCGATGTTATAGTGTTACGCGATGTAATCGTGTTACGCGATGTTATAGTGTTACGCGATGTTATAGTGTTACGCGATGTTACAGTGTTACGCAAAACAATATCAATTGCTAACTGCAAATTATCACATCGAATGGTCAACGACTAGTTGTCTGCGTGGTGCGATGATGTGACTGGTGCGATGGTGTAACTGGTGCGATGGTGTAACTGGTGCGATGATGTGACTGGTGTGACTGGTGCGATGGTGTAACTGGTGCGATGGTGTAACTGGTGCGATGGTGTAACTGGTGCGATGATGTGACTGGTGTGACTGGTGCGATGGTGTAACTGGTGCGATGGTGTAACTGGTGCGATGGTGTGACTGGTGTGGCTGGTGCGATGGTGTGATTGGTGCGATGGTGTAACTGGTGCGATGGTGTGACTGGTGTGAATGGTGCGATAGTGTGATTGGTGCGATGGTGTGGCTGATGTGACTGATGTAACTGGTGCGATGGTGTGACTGGTGTGTGACACACGTATGCATACACTGCATTAGGTAAACAGATTCACATATTCTAGTTGAGTCGTCGTGTTGCATGGCATTAGGTCGTCGTGTTTGACATTTTGTTTCGCGGGTCGCCATAATTTTGATGTGCCTTTGTCGTTCGCTATGAACGTACGTACCAGAAAGTGTGTATATGTACGAACGCGCGCGTGCGTACTTGTGTGTGCATGAAAAAGCCATGAAGATAACCATATATAGCTAATAAGTTCATGCTTTGAAAAATATCTAGTCCAAAGTACAACTCAACACATGTTTCAAGAACGGAAGTTCGTAGCTAGAACAACGACGTCCATGTGTGTACATGACTATTAATGTTCACGATAAGGCATGGATAGACTGCGCGACAGAGAGCGATCAGTTTACAGTATATGTTGGACGACATGAACCGTGCAGGCGATTAGTGCACAACGTCGATACTCAGCGACTGCCTTTTTATAACGCCCGACCGCCCACAACACGGAGTGCAGTTGGCAGATCACGCACTAGTAAGTTGACCACTTTAAGGCAAGCAATATATCATTCGGTTTGCACAGCAGGGCAATCTCCAAGGTTTGGTCTTACTTCAGCCCACCTGCTGGATAAAGTAATACAGGTTGCATTTGCATCAAAGATTTCACATATCCGGCGCTGACCACCAACACAAGATTGACTAATCTCCTCAGCAGAGGATCGCACTAAGTCGGGGTGGGATTGAGTACACCGGTGATGTGAAGACGGTCTTACGAATCTCACTAAGGTTTTCTGGGAAACAATGATGGGTGTAGAAGATTAGTGTGTCATTGAGACACAACGTTGATTCTGTGCTGGTCATCTACATCATGGCCGGCCCATCTCAGTGGTTGTCGTTGCATCATGATAGCTACGATGCTTGATATGTGAGCTTCATCTAGGACACTGCGGTTCAACTGTCCAGCCAGTCGATTCACAAGATCTTTCGTAAGCAGCGTTGGTGACATTGCACAATGGCCTTTATATTTATTCTGTATGGAGTATATGTTTCAGCTATTAGATAAGAGTGGGAAGTACTATAGTTATGTAAGCCCTAAGTTATGTATATGGCCTGATGTCTCGGTTATTGAAGACAGAAGCCCGAAAGCTGAATCCGCACATTGGAGTCGTTGTGCATTAATAGTACACGTACACAGAATAACAAATTATACACACACACACACACACACACACACACACACACACACACACACACACACACACACACACACACACACACACACACACACACACACACACACACACACACACACACACACACACACACACACACACACACACACACACACACACACACACACACACACACACACACACACACACACACACACACACACACACACACACACACACACACACACACACACACACACACACACACACACACACACACACACACACACAACACACACACACACACACACACACACACACACACACACACACACACACACACACACACACACACACACACACACACACACACACACACACACACACACACACACACACACACACACACACACACACACACACACACACACACACACACACACACACACACACACACACACACACACACACACACACACACACACACACACACACACACACACACACACACACACACACACACACACACACACACACACACACACACACACACACACACACACACACACACACACACACACACACACACACACACACACACACACACACACACACACACACACACACACACACACACACACACACACACACACACACACACACACACACACACACACACACACACACACACACACACACACACACACACACACACACACACACACACACACACACACACACACACACACACACACACACACACACACACACACACACCACACACACACACACACACACACACACACACACACACACACACACACACACACACACACACACACACACACACACACACACACACACACACACACACACACACACACACACACACACACACACACACACACACACACACACACACACACACACACACACACACACACACACACACACACACACACACACACACACACACACACACACACACACACACACACACACACACACACACACACACACACACACACACACACACACACACACACACACACACACACACACACACACACACACACACACACACACACACACACACACACACACACACACACACACACACACACACACATGTCGTGCCTAATTTTCATTATGATTTCATTAAGATTCTTTAGCAGCTTGGTGGGCGTCTCTGACCAGGTCGTTCCAGCCAAGAACAGCGTGCCTAGAACACATGTTTCTGGCTTTAGTAGGGATTGTCTCAGCAGCTTCCTTCAGTGATTTTATAATATCATTGTAAAGTTTGCAGAGCAAAGAGCGATGGGCTTTATCATCACAATAAGGGTTTGTACAGCATAAAACCTCATGAGGTACACCAATAGCAGAAAAAAGCAAACCAGTTTGTGTATGATAGTTGTAAAGGTCCTGGGGGCGACAGCAAGAAAGTAATTGTTTAGTTTTCTTGATGCTCAGTGTTAGCCCATACTCTCATATGTTTCGATGAACGTGTTTACGGTACGTATTGTAGGCATGCGTCGCTTTTGTCTATGTATAATATTTTTGCACTTTACTGAAAAAACCGTCTCAAACGTTTCAAAATCAGTTCAGTTTCAAATACAGTTAGAAAATAATCGCTCAGGTGTCGAACTCTCAACGAAGATAACTGCATTTCATACAGTGCTGCTGTTAGCCTCGTTGGCCCCAGACGTGTGTAGATGGGTATCTCGTTTTATTTAGTGGTGGAATAATACGTTCTCCCAGGCGGTAAACTGTAATGCATCGGTATCGTTCTACAGGACAACATGGTTGACTGCACGAATCTAAAGACCGTGGTTACCAAAGACCGTGGTTACAAAGACCGTGGGTACAAAGACCGTGGTTGTACGTTGCACACTACATTAAATTAAACCACAAAACACACATTACCATAAACGCGACATAGGCAAGATACCTATCCACGGACAAAGCTGTCTCCCACGAATCTGGTCACAGACAGCAACTAAAATTATATAAACGTTCGAACAAAAGGCTATCTTAAAAACATTTTCTGCCACGTGACAACCATTGCGAGGCTACATTCATGCACGCATTAATTACGGAACATTTACTTTTGCTGTTGCGGTTCAGACCACTGACTCTGTGTCGAGCGGCATGAAACGCCTTAAATGATATCCACTGACGCGCATAAAGCTAAATATATATATATATATATCTGCGAAAATAGTATGTTTGTCTAAACGTGGATCAGAAGGCAATTGACCGATGTGTACCCAGTTGACCTGGCGTTTGATAGCCGCACAAACCATTAAGGATGGTTCTAAATAAAAAAAATATCGGTGTTTTTCCTAGAACGTTCCAACGTGTTTATTTTCTGAACATAATTATTCTTTTATTAGAAATAAAATATGAGTATATATAGAAACAGGTGAGATAGCAGTGACATGATTTATTTGACATGACGTCATGCGCGTTTGAACAGTTGCGTATGACGACCTAACCTACTACTGCAACAGCCTTGACCTTTTAGCGGGTCCTTTGAAGTATGTGTTGGGCGTTACTTTGAAGTATGTGTTGGGCGTTACACTGTCGTGTTTATAAATGGCAGTCACAGCCAAGAAATACAGTGCTGCAAAATGCGACAATGACACGCGCTATGTTAATAAGACAATGATTTCGAAGGTCAAAAATAAAATATGGTAACATAATACATAATGGGTGTTAGGGTTGTGATGTAGTTAGCTTTTTCTCAACTAGTCTCTAGAAAGAGATCATCTTAAAGTTCAAGTTCAAGTTTTTATTATCTAATACCATACAAAGGTGTATGACATAAATATACATTACCAAAAGTACGTGAAAGTACTCAAACATTAAAAAATAATAAGAACAGTCTATGTTAGTTAAATTTACCAATTATTATTTTGATTAACTTACACATTCTTATTAGTTTAATTAAACTTTGAATATTAAACAACAAAGAGAACTTGAAAGAATTAGGGTGATTGATAAAATATCTTGACATAACTCTATTTATATGGTCTCTTAAAGTGTTACATTGAACCAAGTCTCATTTCTATTACACAAAGTACCTTTAATTTCTATCAATATTAAGCCATCTGCCTGTTTCAGTTTTGTGTTACCCAGCCTAAATTAAGTGAAAAGAATTCTTAATCTCTCCGGTAACAATGTCAAATATGATTCAAACTCGAATACTTCTTTAAATATTCTGTAGGTAATACATTTATCACTGTGAAATACATTTGATGACCATGTTTGGATATATTCGTCATGAAATATGATTCTAAGACAACTATTTATCCATTTATATAGCAGTCCTAATGTGGTGCGATAAAAGGTAAACATTAACGAATGACGTCATGGTATTGTTCCATTGGCAGGTCACGTGCACTAAATGAAGCAAATTAACGCAGTGTCGCCACTTGGCCTTAACAAGATTTAACAAGATTGCCATCTCGAACAACAAGTTCCAGATGGCAAGTGGACAAGGAAGCCATTGGCTTATCGAGAGTCCAACAATTTTCTCATTTATGTGTAGCCCGCCCTTATCAGATATCTGTCAATTCTATTTTTAAACATATTCACACTACTAGCATTAACACAATCATTTGGCAGTTTGTTCCATTCATTTATCACCCTCTGTGAGAAAGAGTACTTTCTCATGTCCAACCTACACTGTTCCTTAACTAATGCTGCTTTGTGTCCTCTGGTTCTACTGCCTTCTTTAAGTTTGAAGAACATATTCCTATCAACATCCTCATAACCGTTCACTATTTTAAACACTTCTATTTGGTCTCCTCTTAGTCTCCTGGTCTCTAGTGTTGTCAAACCACATTGTAATAAGCGACTTTCGTAACTAAGGTCTCTTAATTCTGGAATCATCTTAGTTGCTCTTCGTTGTATTCTTTCTAGCTTATCTATGTCTTTTTTACGATATGGCCTCCATGCTTGAATACAATATTCCAAATGTGGTCTAACTATTGCTTTGTACAGGGGTACAATTAGATGTTTCTCCTTATACGTGATAGTTCTCCTAATTAGGCCTAGAATTTGATTTCCTTTCGAAGCAGCAATCCCACATTGCTCTGAAACTTTCATGTCAGCATTAAATGTTACTCCTAAATCCTTTTCTTGTGTGGTTCTACCTAGTACAGCATCCCCCATTTTATATTCCTCGTCCATATTTCCATGTCCTATGTGTATACATTTACACTTCCCAAAATTGAATAACATTTGCCATTTTTCTGACCATTTAACTAATTTTTCTAGATCATCCTGTAAACTTTGTTTATCTGTATCATTAGTAACCTTTCTGAATACTTTTGTGTCATCTGCAAATTTGAGTACTTTGCTAGATATGTCATCCTCCAAATCATTTATATATATTAAAAACAGTATAGGCCTTATATGATTTGATATTATTCACATGAAGGCAGATAAAGTCGTTTGCATAAACATGGCAAATATGTGAATGATAAAACTACAGGATTAACTGTAATTGTCACTTTTCACCTTCACCTTCACCTTCACCTTCACCTTCATCCCTTGACCGGGACGGTCGTAGGGCTGCCATTCATACACAGTCCTCGCCAGCAGTGTCTGTCCACTGCAGTGCGTAGCAGGGTCGGTAGGTCTTGGTGTGTCCATTATCGTATGTTATATAGCCAGTTTTTTCTCAGGCGGGCCCGTCGTCTCTTGCCCTCCAGGGTGCCTGGCAGGGTGGTTTTTGCAATGGTATTGTGTCGAGTGATGTGGCCAAACCAGGAGACCTTCCATCGTGTCACTGTTGCCAACAAGGACTCTTGCTTTATTGCAAGTGAGTCCACTTGTCTCACGCATTCGTATGTCTTGTGTTCCATACACGACAAGCGGAGGAGTCTTCTGAAGCAGTTCGTTTCAAATGTACGCGTATCTCTGTATCTGCTCTCAGAGTTAAACGTAGCCTTCGCCTTTGATAACCCAATCATCGAAATAGATGTGGGGCAGGACAGCTTGGCGAGTTATATACGAATTCGCATTTCTTCTCTCGTGGCTCTAATCGACAATATTTTCTGTTTTTAAACAGTGTCTATCTATGGTAGGGTAAGGTGGGGCAAAATTATGCGAGAAATTGCTCCCTCCATCTAGCCACAACGCTCAAAAATAAGAATTTCGTGATAGCCAGATGGATATCACCATGGTTACAGTACGGTTGCATCAGAAGGAAACACGCGGTAAGCTGTTCACATTTTAAGTTGAGCTTAGTAATTATATAAAACGTCCTTACCAAAGTGGGACTATGTACAACAGCCACGTGAAACTGAGACAAAAGAAGTAAATGCATACAATAGGCTAATGCGATTATAGCAGTTGTATAAATGTATCGGTTGTGGGCGATATATTAAATATTCAAAGAAAGAAATTATATTGCAAACGCCTAGAGGGGGCTTCTTGCCCCGTAGGTGATTTTTTTCAGAGACTATATACATCAACAATTTCCACACACATAATGTACCAAAGATAATGGATTAGATCATTCATAGCATATAGACGATATCTACTGAAATTATTATTTCCTGCATACAATTTCCTCTCAAGGGGCTCCTTTTCCCCCAACATATCATATAACAGGCTTGTCCCTTGACACACGGGATTTCAAAGTTGTTGGCCCTGGACTGTGTTGCACAGATACTCTGATACAATGATGGGTAAGATAAGTGTGCTAGTAAATCAACTAGTCATTTTCGAAACAGAGGGGTGATTATCTACACCATGTCGTACAAGGATCTGACAATAATGATACTCAGAAGAGACAATAGCACTAAACGCAGGGCACTTGCACTTTCCCTGATGGTAAGCGCTTTCATTTCATTCGCTCATCAATTTGTAGCTTTTCATGCCGGTTAGAAAAGTCCGATAAGATACTTTTTTATTATTTTCACACTTTTATTTTTTAATCCAATGATTAAACATTGGATTGAACAATTGTATGCTTTTAATTCATGATGTGTGTACTATATTTTATTCTTACTACATGTACTTCTAATGTTCAACATGTGTTGAAAAATAAAATTTAAATATGAAATGTCAGCTGACGGATGTGATTCCACTAAAGCTGTATACGGTTTGGGCTACCTGGGCAAACATCGACCCTTTCAGCTCAACTAACCCATATCTCCCTTACGCAGTGTACTGTTTTAATGCCGTGATGCGTCCTGGATGCGGTCAGGTGCTAAATTCACCATATATCTGGCAATGTGCGTTGCCGGTCATTTACACGCATTCTTAATGCTGATTATCTACCGTTCGCCAGCTGACGTCGTGACACCACAAGCCGCACTTACATGCGACTGGTGTAGGTTAAGACGGTGATCAATTTGAATGTATGGCCTTACTAGCAAAGAAGTGCTAATTTGCAGCTGTATTTGTGGTCGATACGTTAACGGAGCAACACAAGTAATTAACAAGGCCGTTTTACATTTATTTCTCACGGTTACTGATTCCAGTAAATTAAAAGTTGGGGACTATATTCTCTGTAGTTGGATTCAGTTTTCTTTCGGTTTTAATACGATTCAAATGTTCGTCTGCCATTTTGTACGCAATGAGGTGACCAACAGTTCCGTTGTTGTCGCACAAGTCAGACTATGAAATCATAATTGCATCCGTATTATGTTGGATAGAGCACGTTGAATGCATGTGTCATAGTCCAATATGCCATGTGATTGCAAATATGGATAATAATGACTCAGGAGATGATTACTACACCGATACACGCCGACAATCATTACAGGTACAATGTGATGTTTTGGGAAAGGATCACAAGTGAGGCGGGACACTGGTTCATGTAAACGCTTTTTAATATTGTTGAAGTTGCAACAATATCAAAAGGTAAACATAATGTAGACAAATGGATAGGAATTCCCACCAAGCTACCGCGCAAATATTATTTACGTAAACACATATGAAAATGAGGACTAATCAAGAACAAATCCCATGCATTTTCTCGCGTTTAATCCGTATTTTTACTAGTTGTTTGGAACACCTGCAGGTACACCACATGGCTACTAGTGTGACCAAGGCGCCCACTGGGGCTAGAGCGGCGCCACTGTTACATTCACATTCGTAGTGCGTGTAGCGTCTCTAGGGAACGATCCGGGAAACCCGTTTATCAAGTCATTCACCTCGATTACGTATATATATATATATATATATATATATATATATATATATATATATATATATATATATATATATATATATATATATATATATATATATATATATATATATATATATATATATTCCTCTTATACAGCAATATCCTTGCATCATACTGATAAAACACATAATTAATGCATAAATATGCCAAAAGCTAATACATTAAACATAATATTACGTCTCAGAATACAATATCCCGTTTGCATCTGTCAAGCATAGATGTTTTGTTAATTTTTTTTTAAAGCGAAAATAGTTTTACAGTTTCTGAGTGCAATACACAGGCCATCCAAAGCTTAACACCAGCGATAGAAAAAACATTAAGCCCTTAGTGCAGTACGAACTTAATTTTTTAATTGGTCCCTTTGCCTTGTGTTGTGCAAACTATCTCCGTTAGAATAAAAGAATCTTTGAATGGTATTGGATGATAGTTTATATTTCATTTTGTACATCAATACATATGTTTTGTATTGAATTAGGTTGACAAATAAATTTAAAATGAATAAATATTAATTCGACTTGAGACAATCTGAAATTATGATTACCAGCAATAAACTGAGTAACTCCCTAAAATAGCTCATCTGTTTGATGAAGGTGATTCGGCGAACTTATCAGCAAGATTACAGAAATGCATACTGGCCCAGTGTACATGCTAGCCCACAACAGTGGCGCCACACGGTGAGCGGGAAACTAGTCAATATGTAAACCTGCTGGCGTTAAAATTAAGTGACGCCACCTAACGAATGCAATTTTACCTTCTTGACGCTGTCTAACGAATGCATATGCATCATACACCGTATGATATGTCGAAAAAACTACAAATTCCTCGTGGCAGGTGGACAAGGAAGCCATTGGCTTATCGAGAGTCCACAATTGTTTCATCCACGTGTGGCCCGCCCTTATCGGATATCAGTCAATTTTAGTTTTAATTATACTCATACTACTTAACACAATCATTCGACATACTTTATCGAATGACTTTGCCTTTAGGAACCCATGTTGAGATTCATTTATTGGTTTATCTGGTCTGCAAATTTCTTACTTGGTCCTCGACCCCTTCTTGAATAGCGGCGCAATGTTTGCTTCTTTCTATTCTGAAGGAACTGTTCCCTGTTCTGGTGACGGGATAAACACTTTTGCAATTGGTGTACTAATTTTGCTCTACAATTTCCTAAAGCACATTTGGTGGTATCCCATCAACTCCAGGTGATCTATTATCTTTCATTTTCTCAATTTTCTGTGCTATCATTTCAGGAGTTACAAATAACTGCCCTAAATGATCTGACATATCTCCCTCGAATTTATTAACTGGAATTGGAAGTGAGCTGGTGCGTTCTGTGGTAAAAACTGAACTCATTCAGGACCTCTGCCAATTGAAACCCGTCTGAAATTATGTTTCCACTTGTGTTTTCTAGTGGTTCAACCTCTTCTCGAACTGTCTGTTTACTCCTTGCATAAGCGTAACACTTTTGCTCTTATTTTTATATTACCTCTTTATTATTACCATTTTGTTTCGAAATTCGCAGGTAATGCGTATCGTATATTAGCCTAGGTTACCCAAGCTTCGCTATGTGGCGCCACCATTTATCGCACACACTAGAGCCTGGATTCAAAGTGAATTTTTCATTCTGATGAATATGATTGGTTACCCAAAACTCAGCTTACCAATGAAATTGACTCCAACGAAGCATTCGAACCAAATTTAGGCATCCATTATATTGACACAAATCACACAACGGAATTAATATTTAGCGTTTTGGTCGCCGGATCAAACACCGTAGGAGTATAAACATTTGTCGTACTCTTTTATTTTTGGGTACCTTTTATTTTATATAACGCTATTAGAAACGTATTTTCGTAATTCAAAACGCACACATATGTAACATTAATTGATTGTACACGTAAAAATTCGATATATATATATATATATATACTATATATATATATATATATATATATATATATATATATATATATATATATATATATATATATATATATATATATATATATATATATATATATATATATATATATATATATATATATATATATATATATATATATATATATATATATATATATATATATATATATATATATATATATATATATATATATATATATGTATACCATGTAAAAATTTTATATATATATATATATATATATATATATATATATATATATATATATACTGACTGCTGTGCTTTGGGTTTTAACAATATTTAACAAAGTTTGACAAGGAAGTGGACAAGGAAGCCATTAGCTTATCGAGAGCCCAACGTTATTATTCATATATGTGTAATCTGGTATATCTGTTAATTTTATTTTTAAACATATTCACGTTCTTAGCATTTAGAGCCTGCATAATCATCATGTAATTGTAGCCCTGTTGAACTCTTGGCACTCTTTCTGGTAGGAATGTGACACAACTGTTCGGTGTTATTATCTTTCCCGCCTGTCAAGTAGTGACGTACGTGGGCTAGTTCCTCCCACCTTCCTCAGCGCCCCTTCGTACATGCACCCCTTCTTTACTACCCTCATTGGCCATGTTGTTTCTTCCCACCACATGTGGAAGGGATGCGATTTCCGCAAGCTACAATAGTAGCAGAGTAGGTTAACTAATTATTGGGATTTTTTTTATTTAAAATTGTGGTTTTTGGTGTGTGAACAAGATAGCACTACGTTAGATATATTGAAACGTCATAGTCATGTTGTAACTCATAGCCATGTTGTAACTCATAGCCATGTTGGAACTCATAACCATGTTGTAACTCATAGCCATGTTGTAACTCATAGCTATGTTGTAACTCATAGCCATGTTGTAACCCATAGCTATGTTGTAACTCATAGCCATGTTGTAACTCATAGCCATGTTGTAACTCATAGCCATGTTGTAACTCAGACGTCTCCGCCCGGCGCCGTTCTTACTTTACTGAAGTTTTTGCTTATCATAATTTGTTAAAACGAAACAATACAAAACATTGTAATATCAATTGGAAATGTATTGCCGTCGTTGCTAAGGCAACAATACTAATGCACATTGATGCTTCATTGGTTTCATTATAATTCTCTGTTGCTAGTAATTATCTACAAATAAGGTTTATGTGAACTGTTTCAGTAATACTATGGTGGCAAGAGTTCACCTGTGTGCCATCGTGCGTGCGTGAGTGCACGCGTGCGTGCGTAATCAAGTGCAGCAGCTACCGATGTATGACATTGTTGTGTGATGTGAGTTTCACCAATGTTATTACTGACAATGCAATGTTAACATAAAGTAAAATTTCTATTTTTATTGCATTTTGTAAAAACAGACAATACAGTTGTTGACTCTTTAATGTTGGATAATTATAGCTCCAATTTGCATGCATCAGCTGCTTATGTAGAGGAGGGTTTAGCTACGGCGATGTAATATCAGTGGCTTCGGAAGTTGTTCGGTGGGTGGGTTAGTTTCTGGTAGTATATTGGGGTCAAATGTATACACCCAAGGCCCCCAAGGCCCTTGAATATCATGGATGGACGTTTTATATTTTAGTTTATCACTTTCTTAAAAGAAGGCATACTGACAGTAACAGTCAAGTTATTACATAACATTACGTTACATTAAAATGTTAAACATTCTACATAGATTAATATATTCTTGATCCAACAGTTAATCCGTGATTAGTGCATTACGAACATACAACCTTCTTAATTACCAACACATTATATTAAAACAAAAACGTGTTAAATACGTACGCTATGTGTAAGTCAATAAATAAAATATACCAGACACGAAAAACTATATTATGCTGCGGCGGACATAATAATGAAATTGACAGGTAAAATTAAAGTAACTTCACTTACGTCGCATGGCAGTACATAGCTTTCGTTTCCACAACCGGCGTCTCCAAGACAATATGTTTCTGCGCAACCTCTTCGTAACCTCGTAACTTCCGGTGGTGTGAGACGTTCATACGATAGACAAGCAGACATAATACTAAGATGACGCACACCGCGCATGTGCAGCCCGCTACGACGCCGACAAGCATTCCTGCAATGAAAATACGTTGGATGACGTCACACTCATGGACGTCTTTGAATGAAACTGGTGACCAAAGATAGCTGGAGAAAGTGTACTGCCGCCTGATGGACCACCAGACCCGAGGAGGATAGGCAAGGTAAGGTAAGATAAGGTAAGATGTCACAATGTTCACACTTACATAGTTTGCAATAATATTTAGGGGACATGCCAGTCTTTATAATTTATCTAAATGTAATGCGTTGGTCCACTCGACAAAATCTGACATTTCACAATTTGTTATAGTCGCTATATTGAACAGCTCATCGTCTACGTTGCTTTGACCGCTATTTACCGACACGTGAAATAAACGACATTGCGGTGTGAAAACGTGTTACTGCCAACATGCATACATACATACATATATACATGCGCGCACGCGCTCGCACACGCACCACACGCACGCACCCGCAAGAAATATGGTGTCGTACGATGTGAAATCCTTACTCATTAGCATCAAGTTAACCGAGACAGTATCAGTGATTAGGAGCCGGTCAAACCAAGGCACAACATTGAAAGACATATTTGAACTACCAGTAGACCAGATCACCACACCGCTAGACATATGTCTAAACACACTTCAGTCACCGTGGCGTGTTCTACACAAATAAGAGAGCAGCCGTTAGTTCACTGGTGTGACACATGGTGGCGAACCTGTACACGGAACATTATGAAGAGAGAACCACCAAGGAAACACCTCATCCTCCAATCATTTGGCCAGACATGTGCATAATACATTCACAGTGCGATAGCGACGTAGAACCGAGAGTGAAGTAGAATATTTTACACAACATTTGAACTCCGGTAACACTAATTTCTGAATTCCAACATCTGAACTCCGGTAACACTAATTTCACGATAGAACCAGAAAAGGATAACAACTTAGACATACCCATAGACACATGTACATGTACTTATGTACACGTGTATGGTAAGACAAGTCACACTGGCCAATATTTGAACTAGAACTCAAAACACCACTTAGAACAATCCAAAGAGCGGAAAACATTGCAACAGAAGAGGAGGACAAAAAAGTATTGAAAGTGAACGGTTATAAACCTTAGATGTCCAACACCACACGGCTACTGGAAGAGACGAAACATAGCAACACTGCAGAAACTAGCCGACGATCACACGCAACATCTCTGCCATATATAAACACTCTCTCAGAACAATTAACAAAGATAATCATGTCTTATGAAATACCAGTATACCACAAACCAATCAACACCACGAGGTCACTGTTGGTACACACAAAAGACAAGCCAGCAAACGAAGCAAACTATGGACTGGTCTACGACATACAATACCCATAATGTGAACAGCAATGGTGTGTGTGTGTGTGTGTGTGTGTGTGTGTGTGTGTGTGTGTGTGTGTGTGTGTGTGTGTGTGTGTGTGTGTGTGTGTGTGTGTGTGTGTGTGTGTGTGTGTGTGTGTGTGTGTGTGTGTGTGTGTGTGTGTGTGTGTGTGTGTGTGTGTGTGTGTGTGTGTGTGTGTGTGTGTGTGTGTGTGTGTGTGTGTGTGTGTGTGTGTGTGTGTGTGTGTGTGTGTGTGTGTGTGTGTGTGTGCGCTGTAGCCATTTTTAACGAAAATTATATGTATGTCTAACTTCTTTAATATGCACACACTCTGTCCATCCACTGTGTTTTCAAATTAGTATTACGATATCGTTCATTATGCTCCACTCGGGGGCGCTGTATTCAAGAAGGGCGATAATTTTAAAATTAAAGTGAAACCAAAGGCATTGCTTTGGGTCTTTGCACCTATAAGAGTTCTTAAAAACTAACCATTTGCAATTATATTGCAAGAATATCACGAAAGTGGTTTACTGGGAATATGTTCTAAAAGTGCGAAATTCTGGTCTACTGTAATTTTGGAGGCAGACAGATTCATCACTGTTTGCAATTTTGACCAATCAACGGTGAGCAGCCTCTTAACCCCGTGACGTAGGCTGTGCATAATGAATGTATTTTTAATGTGGTTGAGATGTGCAATTACATTTTTATTTACTTTTATATTGTATTTACACGCAGCAAAAACTCTTACAATGCTGTACTGTGCAGAATGGATGTAAACATGATTCAGCGAGGTATAGAGTTTTTTTTTTCGATTTCCTCTGAAAAACCATTTTTAAAGAGTCGTGTTTTGAAGTTGATATATTTTCATGAACTAATTGGTCAAGATCCTTCAAAACGTCGGCGACGGAGAACGTTAAAGCCTGAAGCGGTACCGACAATCTTCCAGCATGTACATCAGCCGAAGGCGTCGGCATAACGCAAACACTCGACCAAGAGAACTGTCAAACCGGAAAGCGAGGCGGTTAGTAAACAACGAATGAATGGACTATCTTGCCAAATAAGTTGATTTTAGACGCAAACAGCATGTCCAAGCTTAATGGCAAGTTTGTGACTAAAGTCGTCTACGTCTACGATCAGGCGTTTAAAGCTTTAGTTGTGGTAAACCAAGTCAGCACTTTTGACGTATGATTACGAACAAATATTTTCGATGTTCAAAGAGGTATATTTAGTGAACCACTTGCGTGATATTCTTGATTATAGTTGCAAATGGTTAGTTTTCAATATTCTTGTAGGTGCAAAGGCCCCAAAAATGCCTTCGGTTTCACTTTAACATATCAAACTATTCGCACACTGCTTTGGCGGCTGTTTGGAGTCAATCTATCGGGGACACAAGAGCAAACTAATATAATCCATGTTGCGGTCAAACTATGAAATCGATATGTTGACTCGGAACATGTAAAACAAGAATCAAAACACTAGCTAAAGGACACCAAAGTGTTGGTCAATTGCATAAGGCAGCAGTATATTATCAACAGTGTAGTGAGACAGCACGATGAAGGTGTGAGCCGAATTAACAGAAGCCGAATGTCATTTTCCCATTAGCAGTGTATGTTGTCTAATGGAGTTATGCAGTCGGCCGTAGTGACACACAATTAGCGTGATGTGGTTGAAGACGAGTAGCAGATGCTTACTGATCCTTCAGTCAGACAAGACTTGATTACCAAATGCAGGGGTTAAAAGCCACCTGTATTCTCACTTTGGGTGCCCAGGTATATATTAGGCGGTCACTGTTTCATGCCTGATCTTACACTATGTGAAGAATTGGCTTTAAGCTAGCAAAGTTAATGTCTAGATGTATATGCAGTTAACCAAATGTTGTTCGCGGTCATAGTAGTGTAGAATATACATTTTAAGGGATTTGTAGTTTGTTTTTAGTACAACAAAAATTTTTTACTAAAGGTTATTTTACACCCGCGTGCATGTTTGAAAAAATAAATAGAAGCTCCATGTATGTATATATGTATGTATGTATGTACGTATGTATGTATGTATGTATGTATGTATGTATGTATGTATGTATGTATGTATGTACGTACGTACGTACGTACGTACGTACGTATGTACGTATGTACGTATGTACGTATGTATGTATGTATGTATGTATGTACGTATGTACGTATGTACGTATGTACGTATGTATGTATGTACGTATGTATGTATGTATGTATGTATGTATGTACGTATGTACGTATGTATGTATGTATGTATGTATGTATATATATATATATACCTCTTCCATATATATATATATATATATATATATATATATATATATATATATATATATATATATATATATATATATATATATATGTTGCAATGTTCAGTATATTCTCGGAGAAAACATTAGCAATTTTGTAGAAGGTGAATTTGAATCCATTTTTATTGAATCCAGTAGAAATAGGTCAACTACAGTCATTGACGCTCCAAATGTAACTTTATCCATACAAAGTTATGCATCAGTAATAAATAAACTTCGACGATCAAACTACCAGGTTATAATTGGTAATTGTTTTTATTATCTTAAGATTGATTCATATAAACGGTCAGTTGACCTGTTAGATATATATATATATATATATATATATATATATATATATATATATATATATATATATATATATATATATATATATATATATATATATATATATCTTGCTGCTAACATAATTCCACGATTACAAAACCAACACGTATTACCCATTCATCTGCAACCCTTATAGATAACATATACGTGAGACATACCAGTTCACGTGTTCACTCCGGTGTACTCTACAGTGACATGTCTGACCATTTGCCTGTATTCTGTTTGATTGACAAACAGAAACCTCACAAACAAACAAGAGAACGGCTCATTTTCAAACACAGACCTGTATCCGAAGCAGCCATTCGTCATATAACTCTCTAGAACATAGGTTGGACGTATTTACACCAATTAGACGTAAATAACGCACTTAGAGAATTTACGAAACAACTTTACGGTGTTATTGATTTCTTCGCACCTGAGAAGAATCCAAATATGTAGTCCGGAACGAGTGGATGACCAATGGTCTAATGACATCTTCCATCGGAACGAGTGGATGACCAATGGTCTAATGACATCTTCCATCGGAACGAGTGGATGACCAATGGTCTAATGACATGTTCCATCGGAACGAGTGGATGACCAATGGTCTAATGACATCTTCCATCGGAACGAGTGGATGACCAATGGTCTAATGACATCTTCCATCGGAACGAGTGGATGACCAATGGTCTAATGACATCTTCCATCGGAACGAGTGGATGACCAATGGTCTAATGACATCTTCCATAACATCCAATAGACTTTATCGAAAATGTATTGGTAAACCAAGGGTACATCCTACTTATATTCGTTATGTTAACTATATAGGACTTATGACTTTCTAGAGAAAAATAATATATTCAATGAGTATCAGTGTGGTACACTGTACTACCAATGCCGCAACATCCCTTAGTATTGATGTTGTAAACGCCTTCAGTCCTCAGTGTTTTCCTTGATCAAAGTAAAGCATTCGATACAATAGACCACCAAATCCTTTTGTATAAACTGGACAAGTTGTCTTCCACTCAAATGGTTCAAAAGCCATCTCACAAACAGGAAACAATATGTTAGTTGTAATAACAGTACTTCGCTTCCCCGTCATATTACGTATGGTGTCCCACAGGGGTCCATCCTTGGTCCGCTCTTGTTTATTTTATATACAAACGATCTACCTTTGTGCCTAAGCAAGCGTATATCCATATTATTTGCGGATGACACCACCGCGTACATGTGTAGAACATTAATTAATGATCTATACAGAAACATGAACACAGAACTCGAGGTCTTAGCTGATTGGTTTCATGCAAACACGCTATCTTTTAACGATGTCTGATGCGATAATTAAGCCCACACATTGTATTAAATGTCTAGGCCTCTATATTTATGAAAGACTGGATTGGCAGGAACACTTAAATGCATGCAAAAAAAGCTAACAAGTGTTTTACATGCAATAAACAAAGTGAACCACTTTCTTCCAATTGCCTCCCTAAAACTATTTCATTACACTTTAGTTTATCCCTACCTGACATACGGAATAATTATGTGGCGATCTACATATAAAGTACACACAACAAAATTGTTTATCATGCAAACAAAAGTGTTCGTGCAATTCTTCAAACAAGCTTCCACAAACACTCTCACCCCCTCTTTACACACTTAAATTTAATAAAATTGCAGAATATCTATCAAATTGAAAATGCTAAATGTATGTATAGATCTATATTTATATTCATAGCAGCCTACCAGTTTCATTTTCAAACATCTTAACATTTACACATTACATTCACAATCATGATACAAGACAACTTAGATATATTTGTCCGACAAGTTGTTCATAAAGCGGTTTGTCATTTGTGTTCGAAGGTCACGTGGTAGAATGAAGACCGCAACGCAATACTAGATAATACGTATTCGCCGCTGATTTCGCACAAAGACCAATGTCGTTGCTGATCGATACCGCTACACTGAATGGCTGTTCTTTCGTCTCCTCTTATTGCGAACAGTCGCGTGGGTCGTGCCAGGCTCGCTACATGTGTTCTTGTCTGTTAGGCGTGCGTGCTTGTTTTTACAATGACCAACAACAGGCTGTTCCTGTCGCCTTTGTCTTTGTTTATATTTGACCTTCTGTTCCTATTTGTGCTTTGGTTAGTTTCCCTCTCTCTCGCTCTCGCTCTCTATCTCTCTCTCTCTCTCTCTCTCTCCCTCTCTCTCTCTCTCTCTCTCTCTCGCTCTCTCTCTCTCTCTGTCTCTCTCTGTCTCTCTCTGTCTCTCTCTCTCTCTCTCTCTCTGTCTCTCTCTGTCTCTCTCTGTCTGTCTGTCTCTCTCTCTCTCTTTCGCTTTCATATGTAAGTATGTATGTGTGTATGTATATATGCATGCATGTGCGTGCATGTGTGCGTGCGTGTTTGTGTGTATGCTATCTTTCTCACGTAAGAAATATATTAGAACTAGAGGAAACGAGGTAACATTAGTGAAGGATCAATGTAGGTTGGATAAGAGAAAGTGCTCATTCTCACAGAGGACAACAAATAAATGGAACAAATAATCTACAGATTGTGTAAATGTTATCGGTGAATATGTTTAAAAACAAAATTGACAAATATTTCAGGAGGGCGGGTTACACATAGATGAAAAATGCCAAAGGTCTCCTTGTCCACTTGCTATCTGGACATTTGCCTTGGATAGCAATTTGTTAAATCTTGCATATCCCCTCTATGACATTTCGATGACATATATTATTTACACATGGACCCAGTAAATCTTTCCACAAAAATAAAAAGCGTTTTCGTATTATGTTCTTCGACACACGTGCACTTATAAATAATAAAAAACATAATATATATATATATATATATATATATATATATATATATATATATATATATATATATATATATATATATGTATATATAGTGTGTGTGTAATTTCTTTGTAATGTTCCTTTTTGTGGCATTTGTCCAAGTATATGTACTGTGATGTATTGTAAATAAACACACCCACGCACGCACGCACGCACGCACGCACGCACGCACGCGCACGCACACGCACACGCACACGCACACGCACACGCACACGCACACGCACACGCACACGCACACGCACACGCACACGCACACGCACACACACACACACACACACACACACACACACACACATTAATTTATGTACAATACATCACACTACATAGACTTGGACAAATGCCACAAAAAGGAACATTATAAAGAGATTACACATGTGTAATCTCCATATTTTCCACAGTGAACCTTGAATCGTACGTATCCACTTTTACATTTGTATAATGTGTGTTGCTCTGGCGTTATGCGGTAATCTACGAGCTACTATATAATCCTCGAGCATGGCAACGTACTGCTTTTCCATAGTTTAATTAACACAGTGCCAATGGAAATGTTGCGGCAGATGTGAAGAGCTATCTTGGACACGTGTTTGTTTAGCCTTCGCACATATAATGAAGTGATTGTCTGATAAAGCTCAAGTCCCAACGCGTGTATCTCGTTTGCAATCATCGCATTTCCGTCGTGCCACTGTAAATCGATATTTCCTATTGAAACGTCATTGAAAAAACACATGTTATATATTACCTGCAGTGATATGATAATTTGTTGGGTCGGAGCAAAATGTGTGTATGCGTGTGTGTGTGTGTGTGTGTGTGTGTGTGTGTGTGTGTGTGTGTGTGTGTGTGTGTGTGCGTGCGTGCGTGCGTGCGTGCGTGCGTGCGTGTGTGTGTGTGTGCGTGTGTGTGTGTGTGCGTGTGTACGTGCGTGCGTGCGTGCGTGCGTGCGTGCGTGCGTGCGTGCGTGCGAGCGTGTATGAATGTAGTACACTCGACACGACAAAAGAGTATGCATGGACGAGTAGCAACAGAAGCACAACCAGCAGCATAGAGGGCAATACAAGGACCGCCTACAAAATCACCAAGACCTTTACAAGCAACAAGTCCAACAAATCAACAGTTGTCAAGGACAATAACGGAAACTTCCTGACAAAGAAGGACGAACAGTTCAACAGATGGACAGAACTCTTTACGATCCCAAGGTGGCAGGCGAAACAACAGCTGTAGATGAAACGTGGACATGTTATACATGAAGAAGTTGAAGATACCGTCACACAGACCATGGGAAACAGACCATGGGAAACAGACCACAAGGACAGGAGAGGATTACAGGAAGAAAGAAATCAGCGTGAAACTTCCCCAAAATCGAGACCTGACAGAGTGTGGTAATTGTATAGGCATCATTCTATTGTCTGTACCAGGCATGATCTTCGGCAGAGTACATTTACATCGAATCAATAAAAGCACTGAAAAGGAACTTAGGGAAGAACAGGCAGGCTTCGGGAGCGGGATATCATGTACACACCGTATATTTTTGATTTGGACAATAGTAGAGCGGTCACTGGAGTGAACAGCACCAACCATCCACCCCTTTGGAAGATATTACGCGCGTTTGGCTTCTCTGCGAAGGTGGGCAACATCCTGAAAGATATGTATGCAGATCAAATCAGTGTTGTATGAGGCACGATAGACAACAAAGTAAGTGGTTCCATGTGAGGATTGGGGTAAGACAGGGATGCGTCACCTCGCCATTTTTCTTTCTGGTCGTCATAGGTGATGAAGAAAGCCATCAAGGATCGACCAAGATGATTCATATGGGGACTAGAAGAAACAGACTTCGCCGACGACATTGGCCTAATTTTCCACTTCCAAATGGGCAGCCAAGAAAACACGGACAAAGCACAGCAGGAACAATTGGCTCAATATACATCCAACTAAGACCAAGCTCATGAAACTGAAGACACACAGCCACAAAAAACCACTGTGAGAGGGAAAGTACTATAGTAGGTGAACAACTTATTTTGGCAGCTTCATCTCAGCTGAGAGCAACACTGAAAGAGAATTCTCCACAAGGATCGGCACGGCAGCACAAGCCTTCAACAGACTCACCAATATCTGGAAATCTACTACTCTACATACCAAAAAGGAACATTATAAAGAGATTACACATGTGTAATCTCCCTATTTTCCACAGTGAACCTTAAATCGTACGTATCCACTTTTACATTTGTATAATGTGTGTTGCTCTGGCGTTATGCGGTAATCTACGAGCTACTATATAATCCTCGAGCATGGCAACGTACTGCTTTTCCATAGTTTAATGAACACAGTGCCAATGGAAATGTTGCGGCAGATGTGAAGAGCTATCTTGGACACGTGTTTGTTTAGCCTTCGCACATATAATGAAGTGATTGTCTGATAAAGCTCAAGTCCCAACGCGTGTATCTCGTTTGCAATCATCGCATTTCCGTCGTGCCACTGTAAATCGATATTTCCTATTGAAACGTCATTGAAAAAACACATGTTATATATTACCTGCAGTGATATGATAATTTGTTGGGTCGGAGCAAAATGTGTGTATGCGTGTGTGTGTGTGTGTGTGTGTGTGTGTGTGTGTGTGTGTGTGTGTGTGTGTGTGTGTGTGTGTGTGTGTGTGTGTGTGTGTGTGTGTGTGTGTGTGTGTGTGCGTGCGTGCGTGTGTGTGTGTGTGTGTGCTTGCGTGTGTACGTGCGTGCGTGCATGCGTGCGAGCGTGTATGAATGTAGTACACTCGACACGACAAAAGAGTATGCATGGACGAGTAGCAACAGAAGCACAACCAGCAGCATAGAGGGCAATACAAGGACCGCCTACAAAATCACCAAGACCTTTACAAGCAACAAGTCCAACAAATCAACAGTTGTCAAGGACAATAACGGAAACTTCCTGACAAAGAAGGACGAACAGTTCAACAGATGGACAGAACTCTTTACGATCCCAAGGTGGCAGGCGAAACAACAGCTGTAGATGAAACGTGGACATGTTATACATGAAGAAGTTGAAGATACCGTCACACAGACCATGGGAAACAGACCATGGGAAACAGACCACAAGGACAGGAGAGGATTACAGGAAGAAAGAAATCAGCGTGAAACTTCCCCAAAATCGAGACCTGACAGAGTGTGGTAATTGTATAGGTATCATTCTATTGTCTGTACCAGGCATGATCTTCGGCAGAGTACATTTACATCGAATCAATAAAAGCACTGAAAAGGAACTTAGGGAAGAACAGGCAGGCTTCCGGAGCGGGATATCATGTACACACCGTATATTTTTGATTTGGACAATAGTAGAGCGGTCACTGGAGTGAACAGCACCAACCATCCACCCCTTTGGAAGATATTACGCGCGTTTGGCTTCTCTGCGAAGGTGGGCAACATCCTGAAAGATATGTATGCAGATCAAATCAGTGTTGTATGAGGTACGATAGACAACAAAGTAAGTGGTTCCATGTGAGGATTGGGGTAAGACAGGGATGCGTCACCTCGCCATTTTTCTTTCTGGTCGTCATAGGTGATGAAGAAAGCCATCAAGGATCGACCAAGATGATTCATATGGGGACTAGAAGAAACAGACTTCGCCGACGACATTGGCCTAATTTTCCACTTCCAAATGGGCAGCCAAGAAAACACGGACAAAGCACAGCAGGAACAATTGGCTCAATATACATCCAACTAAGACCAAACTCATGAAACTGAAGACACACAGCCACAAAAAACCACTGTGAGAGGGAAAGTACTATAGTAGGTGAACAACTTATTTTGGCAGCTTCATCTCAGCTGAGAGCAACACTGAAAGAGAATTCTCCACAAGGATCGGCACGGCAGCACAAGCCTTCAACAGACTCACCAATATCTGGAAATCTACTACTCTACATACCAAAACACAATTTGTTTTATTTACAAATCAAACGTCCGTTCAGTACAACTTTTGGTTTCAGAAACACGGAGAACAAACAAAAAATAGAGACCCGATTCTGAGGTTTTGAAGAAAGCAGAATCATGAAAATACGTTGAGAGCAGCGACAAACAAAGAAATCGCAGAACGCACCAACATCAACAACATCGTAGATGAGATTTAGCAGCGAAGATGGAATTGGAGTTTTCCGGGCAGGAATAGCCTTCCATACGGCGCTCTCAAAAGGACACCACCTGGACAAAGAAGCCTGACCATTTACACAATATGTAGGGAATTTGTTCCATTCATTTATTGTCCTCTGTGAGAACGAGTACTCGCTGATATCCAATCTACACTGATCCTTTACTAGTTTTACCTCATGTCATCTAGTTCTACTATATTTCTTGAGTGAGACAAAATATATCTATCGATGTTTTCGTACCTATTCAGTATCTTAAAAAACTTCAATTTGATCTCCTCTTAACCTCTGTATCTCTGAGGTTGTTAAACCACATTCTTTTAGGCGTTCGTCATAACTAAGGTCTGTCAGTTCTGAAATCATTTTAGTTGCTCTCCTCTGTATTCGTTCAAGCGTATCGATATCATTCTCACGATATGGGTTCCAAACTGTTATACATTATTATAAATGAGGCCATTGCTTTATACTGAGGTATTGTTAGCTCTCTTGTCTCCTTATCAACCCAAGACTTTGATTACCATTTGAAGCTACAATACCACACTGCTCCGAAACTTTTACATCGGCACTTATTGTTACTATCTCTAGTAATCCTTGATGTGGCACTTTGTCGAAAGCATTCTGAAAATCATAACATAAAACATAATATATTTGTTAAGCATGACCTCGCTTTTAGGAATCCATGTTCAGATGGATTTTATTATTTATGCCTAGCAAGGAAGTAAATCAAATTGTCTTTAATTAGCCTTAGTAATAATTAACAAATCACTGATGTTAAATTCACTGGTCTGTAATTCTCTGACTTAGTGAATTAGTATATTTTGGGCTACAGTAAATGACACTGAAACCTTTGTATAAAAGAAAATACTTTTTGACAATATAATGTTGTGTAATGCATCCTCAGAAACCACAGTTGTTGTCCGCTCCTAGTCCGATGTCGTATCTATAAGTAAATGTGGACCTTTTTTTGTCATAGGGGCCATGCTCCATATCTAACTTTGTTGTTTTGGCTCACCGGAGGAGGACGAAAATACAGCATATATAGTTGGTTCCAAGATACACCCATGTCTATGTCAGAGGCACTAAGAATCCCAAGTAGGGAAATTGAAAAAAACTGTCGTTAACTCACTAACTCCAAAGAAGGAAAACTTTGAAATAAACCACTCCTATGTTAGCCTATTTACGGTTGTTTGGAGTTAAGACATAAATCTAACCAAGGCCAAGCTCATGGAAATGAAGACACCCAGCAAAAAAGACCACTGTGAGAGGGAAAGTACTAGAGGAGGTGAACAACTGTCCAGTATCTTGGCAGTTTCATCTCAGCAGGGAGCAGCACTGAAAACATATCCACAAGGATAGGCATCCGACACGCCAACATCCGGAAATCCATTACTCCACACACCAAGAGAAAATACAACATCCGCTCAGTATTAATGTACGCGTCAGAAACATGGACGACAAACGATAAGATAGATAAGATAGATAAGATAGATAAGATAGATAAGATAGATAAGATAGATAAGATAGATAAGATAGAGAGCGGACTCAGAGGTTTGGAAGGAAGATGCCTCAGAAGTATCTTGAAAATACGTTGGTCGCAGCGAGTGACAAACATAGGACGACGAATCAACCGTCCTTGGCCACGGGATTGCCGTATCAAGATCCAACCGGACAAACGTGAAGTTGAACCTTTGTCCCAGTCGTCGCGTCAGCCGGAGGTGCGTTGTGAAGAACTCCTCGATTAAATCCACCAAGATAAGGTACAGAGTATTCTAACATTGTGACTGCCCAGGTTTGTTTTAATTAAGCACAATTTTAAATGTCATTTGGCGGTTATCTGTTTATAAATATCGACTGGTGTTCAACGTGGACAGCCTAATTGGCGGACCAGAGTGGAAGGCCGTATCTTCAAGAGGTGGAAATGTATGGAATTCACAGCTGATACGGGAATTATGCAGCATTGCAAAGAAAGCTCTTTCTCGAAAACTCTTAGCTGCAACGACATAATATAATGTTACGTTTTACGTCTGCTAGCTAAAGCGTATACGTCTGCAGTGATATCATGGACTTATATGTCCATGGTGATATGTTACGTCACAACTGTAACAGACCACACACGTAGCAGTTCCTCCCTAATCATATGACGTATGTAAGTAGTGTCTATGTTCAATTATACCATTACCAGTTGTGATTTTCCATCCCAACAAATACAACTATTCACGGGTATAGCACATGTGCTACTTGATACCGATTATTTCGAGTGAAGTAGCTTGTGGGTCGCGTTTCACTAAGATTCTTATGAGCTTATTAGCGCGGTTTCGCTCCTTAGCTATGATCGAAACAGAAAATTGCGTTTCACTAGGAATAAATCATAGAAATGATCGTACAAACGCTCTTAAAACGACTCATTTTAACGATGAGGTTAGACCGCATAAAGCAAAACATATCTTTCATAACATATTAGGGCTGCAACGATACACTAAGACACGATACGATATGTATGGCAATATTTGTGTCATGATACGACTCTTTTTGCAATACATAAGTTTAACAGAACACGTTTATTCATTGCCACTGGGTGCACATTTTACGGTTCAGGCATGCTTGTCTACTGAAAACATACTTTCATGGTTACAACAACTACGTCAACACGGACACGGTCATGCAATTATAAGTTAGCACTGGTAGTTTCAAAACAGTTAAGACTACCAACGACTGTTGTAAAATATATCGAGCATCGTATTGTTCAAAAACATCGCGATACATCGATGACGATGCATCGATGAATCGTTGGCGACGTTGCAGCCCTACATCATAAACAGACAAATTTATCTAACTACGCATGATCTTGACTCCACTTTCACGAAGATATCCAGATTTTTGCAGCCAAGTAAGTTTTTAAAATATGAGCGTTGACTAGTTTGCAAATTATGACTTTTGTCTATAGCGTCTATTAGTCAGGTGGGTTATGGTATCCCGTGGGCAACAAACGGTTAGAAGATCCCACCTGTTTAGATGTCTTCTATACATCCCAAGGAACAAGAAAAGCCATGTTGTCAATCATGGAGGGGTGGCAGATGGCGGCCATCTTGAATTTGAATTCTTGAAAATGGCCGACGTTTTTAGTAACTTTTCAACAATAACTCGGGCTGTGAACGTCATATGAAGCTGTTTTGGTGGTAAAACCGATATCGTAAATGGCAAGGAACTTAACTAAAATCTTATTTAGGGAATATTTATAACAAAACAACTGTTTTCAGCCATATTGATTATACTTACATTTCAATCTTCATCGCCCTCATCCGCGTCATCTGTTCAGATTGTTTCTTGCCATTTTCACACGGTTCTCCAGAATCAGAACACTGACACAGGTCGGTGCAATGCAGTTCATTTTGTCTGAAGTTGCATCGGTTATTTGCACACCTTGTCTGTGCTCACAAACACTTCACCAAATATGTCACTATTTCAGGAGCAGGAGGCAAGGAAGTCATTACTGGTTGAAATTTCCCTTCAGCTAAATCCCAACCATAAAGCTGAGGTTGTGGTAGCCCGGGGTTGGCTACTACGTCATTGCACCAAACCGTAGCCTGGTAATATGCTCTCAGAATTGCTAGTAGCAGTGCTGCCCTAGTTGGAGGTAGACCCTCAGATTGAGCTTGCTTCTTTTTGAAAAAGCCACCACCTCACATCGGCTATATTTGTCAGTTCGGTGTGCATCAGATATAACTTGTTGAAAAATGCATCAAGGGCTACAACTGAGGCTTTGGATGGTTTCTCTGCAGCACCTACCCCTAGCCAGCGAATCTACCAGTGATGTCTGCCCCGATTGGTGCATGGAAGCCTGGCAGTGCTGCGGCTTTGTTGGGACCAAGTGCATTATAGATGGGTTGAAGTGGTATGACTCAACGTTTCTGTCCAGTTCCTGTCACAAAGCATGCGTCATGGCAAAGACTTGGATGACGTCTTATAGCTAATACAAGGACGTTAATATTCGGAGAGTGGATACTACTTGAGGTGGCGCCATTTGATGTAGCATCAAGGGAATAAAGAATTAGCTTGGTGTCAGCTTCTTCTTGAACACTTGATAGATTTTTAATCTTCCTTGATTTCCAGAAGTTTGTCTCCATCCTTTACGGTAACCTTTTGCATGCTGAAGATCATATTTGAATATCAAATTTCCTCATTGGAGCCCAATTATTCACGTCATGTGCCGTGATTCTCTCCGAAACAAGTTTCTCCTCCCCAAACATTGTCCTCTTGGCGATGTCTTCTTGGATCTTCTCGGGCAACACAGCTTTGGTAACCAGGTTTATTAACTAGTTACACCCATCTGCGAACGGATTGGTGAATTTCTCAATGGTGTGTTTGAGATCCATAGCATTCTTCTCGTGTTGCTTGACCTTTGCTTTTGTGAATTAATGGTGATGTTTCCCTTTTGTAGTAGGTAGATCAGCTATGGTATTTGCTTCCTCTGCAAGCCTTCCTAGCTCAGGTGTCTCCAGAAAGAATTTAGTGCGAGCCTACGGATTTAGTGTGATTCCAATCAGGCCTCCAGCTACTTTAATCATCCGATTTACTTGCTCCAAGGCGTGATCTGACCCACAGCACAGAATGGTATCACATTCTTATTGAGAATCCAGTTGCCTTTCATGAATCCTTCCCATATTTCAGGATCTGACTGGGCTAAGGTTTTCATATATGCCAGGTACACAGGTGCAAGGCGCGCATAATTCAACTTGTCGTGAACAAAGAAGTATTTCACAAATACTTCTGTGGCGTCCAGATGTAGATTCCAATCGCCAGTCCATACCGGTGTGGCGTAGATAAGCATTTCTACTACCATCTGCACATATTGACGAATAGCTCTTGGTAGTGGCTTGTTTGCGACACGTTCATAAAATCTACCCATCTGATTCACAATATTAAGTGATTTAATGGTATGAATCATATCTGCTTGGGCTTTCTGTATGTCTTCATCATTCCCATCGTTGCATGCATGGTTGAGATGTTCCACCTTACCAACACATTCGTCGAACAAAGAGTGTGAACAAAGCCTGAAGGGCAGTTAGATATGCTGCAACTTATACGGTTCACAGTATAAGTCCGCGTCAGTCCAACACAGATATATCCCACTGTTGTCTATGTAAGAGCCAATTGTTCTGAAATGAGTCATGGCCATGACCGGGGGGACCAAATGACTGCAGTCCTCCCGAGCCATTTGAAGTTGTTTGGCTGGCTTGTGTAAGCCCATGTCAAGAGTTACCACCGTTTTACGTTCTGAGCCAACAACTTTGACAGAAATTGTGTTAAGATGGTCAGCAACGTCTGCCATTCGTAAGCCGTTGCAGCCTTTGACATATGGCGGCCATCTTGAAAAAAAACAAAATAGCTGACATTCGTAATATTGTTGTGACTAAATTAAAATTGAGATATTTGAACTCTTTGGCATTCAAAACATGGGTGTAATCAACAAAACTAATATGATAATACGATAATAGGATATTCACAACTAGAGATGGGGTGAGAAATATTTAGAAATGGCGGACATTTTAAAAACTAAGATGGTCGCCATCTGTGGTTGACAACATGGCTTTTCTTGTACCTTGGGATGTACAGAAGGTACCTAAATAGGTGGGATCTTCTAATCAGTTATTGTCCACGGGACGTTGCATCATGACATGACATAGTGCCCGGACTATATTTTACAGCACTGACGTTGACAATTCGTTATGTGCGCTGTTTTACAGCATCGCGAAAGTCAAAGTTGTTCGCGAAACGTTTCCTATTCAATTGTGATAAATTGGTGCACTCAGTGAGCTTTGTTATTGAAAACTTTAAAAATTAATTTCTCAAAACAACACGTCGCCGGTGTGTTACAGAAATAGTGTCCTCTGTGACACGGCGTCTTCTTTTCTAAAATTACATTTTCCTCTTATTCAAACATAAAAAGTGTTCAGTGCCACTTTTGGACAACTTTTCTAGTTATTTTGTCCAGTTGTGCACACTGTGTAGCTTATGATGGAAATTTCGATCAGTAGCTTATTATGGATTAAATGAGCATCTTAGCTTTAGTGAAACGCATTTTGAAAACGCAAATAAAAATCTATGATGGATTCCGTTTTATGAGTTCATTATCTTAGTGAAACGGTCCCCTGGTCCCCGAGAGCTTACCAATTTAGGCAACATAGGTATATTTATTAACATCGTGTCAAAGATTAAGTTAACTGTCAAATGTTCAACATTTATAATTGCGTTGCGGACAGAAACGCGACCGGATTTTTTGCCATCTGGACAATTGTCACCTAGGACAGAACGTGTAAGGGCATCAACATGTAAGTGTATCAAAGTGTAAGGGCATCAACGTGTAAGGGCATCAACGAGTAAGTGTATCAAAGTGTAAGTGTATCAACGTGTAAGGGTATCCCATATAGCATAGTTCAGGACCGCCGTCTGTATTGGTAATGAATCTCCATTATAGGTAAGTGAGGTGTCTGACAATAACCAAGCAGTTAGTGTGATCTACTGACGTCAAAAGTACATCTATGTGCAATTAAATCATGGTTTCAGTTAATGGCTTTTACTTTATATCAGTAATTGCTTTGCTCCAAATATCTATGATATAAGGATGATCTTCAATTGCAATCAGGGCCATCCATTCATCTTCCATGACCTTAAAACAGTACACGAAACTCCAGAATGGAGGGAGTCGAGTTCTAGTTTCACTTGAATTCGTAACTGGGTCAAAGTGAGCTGGTGAGCAAGACCTTAGAGAGTATTTCAAATTCACTGTTATTGAATAAACATGATTTTCATGCCACCATCTCAACATATTGCAATTAATGTTACATTTATTCTCCCCCTGTGTAAAGTGTCACGTGCGTATAATAACATTTACTTAATCAAAATGCCGCAAAATAATATTCACAACAACCCTTCAAGAAAGTATCCATGTTATGTGTGTATACGTGCGTGCGTGCGTGTATGCGTACGTGCGTACGTGCGTGTGGACAAATGCCCATAGTTAAGTAAAGCAAAGGGACTTATGCCGGGAGAGGCTTCTGTCGAGATGGTAAGTGTCCAGGTGACCAGATACTAGGCTCAAAGTTAGTCCGTCATGGACCCAAATGAAATGTGTATGTATATTAGTGTGTGAACTATTTAATCTCATGACATAGTTGTGTCGATAATTAAATTCAGCACAATTTGGCGATCGAAAATGTTTCGCGGAGCTACATTCGTTTTTGTTGTTGTTGCACCCATGTCACCCATGTCACCCATGTCACCCATGTCACACAGGTCACCCATGTCGCACGCTATTATCACGATTCGTATAAATGACAAACACGACAAACGTTGAGGTAGACCAGTGGATAAAACAATAGTCCCGTTTAAACAAAGAATTATATTTACTGACCATGTGTACCGCTGTTTGATTTATGTTATCTGAAGTTGATGGTGTTATCAGCTAGTTTATTTCTAGAACATTAATTTCGTGTTGGTTGCAAACGTTTACCTTTAATTACGTGTGTACGTTGGTTAGCTTCGTCACGAGGCAGACACGCCCGGTTGATTACGTGTAGCGTGTAATGCAATTTTCGAGTGCGCAGTCCAGCGCTTTGAACTAGTAAGATCATGAGACTTAGCCTTGGCTGGATCTGGTAAATGGCTTATTTAACGCCTTCTGTGTCGCGTCTCTGTCGTTAGGCGATCGCCTTCAGCAACGCCTGCGATGTATCTTAGCTGACACTTCGCTGCATCACAGGCAAGGACGTCGTTAATTTCCAGCCGCTCAAAGCAAACGCACTCGCTGTTCTGCATCTTGACAGTTGTGTTGTTGACGAATGATACATGCTTGCTGTAATCGCGCTATTTCTAGGCGGAAGTGACTGTGACAAAGCGAAGCTTATTGAGAAGCCAACGCAACACCGGAAATCTCAGTCAATTGAAAATCGAATGAACATAATATTATATTCTCGTCGCTGTTTAATAGGATCTCTCGGGAAAACATTGAACTATCAACGTCACATGGCATAGTCGAGATAGACTTATGTTACATGAAATGAAAACTGTCCCTGTTATCCTCTTAAAACATGACCACTTTAGTCAAAGCATCAGCCTGAACGAACATATGATAGAGTTAATACTATCAAATGTGCTATGGAAATGCATTAGCAATTATTTGATTTGGCTAACTATTTTAAGGAATCTATCATGTTCACTTTGGTTCATCGAAGGAAAACGTAGCTTAATACGTCCAATTGGGCCAGTCAATTTTGAGGTTCGCAAACAAAATACCATATTGTCCATCCGATCTCGATAATGGCCTCTAAGTGTTGTTCGCTAGAACACAACACAACAACTGAAGCAACAAGCAACATGTCCAATACACTCGACAAAGATATCGAATGACAACAAGTATTAGCCATTGAAATTGCTTAGACGTCGTGCGTTAGGAGAAGCGCACTTACCGTCGTGTGGCGGCGCATACGCTTTCACACTAATCCAGTTATTGTTTCTTTGCCTGTTTGCCATCGTCTGACAGAACGTGATCGGCATTGGCCGCCGCGTGGGCCGTCTAGAGACGAACGAGATACGATCTCATCAAACCCATCCAGCGCGACACCGACACGCCGGATGTTTTGCGTTGGCAACATTGCTCAAATGTCAACTTGACCAGTGCACAACGGAAGATGCACATGAGACAACGGATGTGTTTTTTCGCGCATTCAAGCCTATGTAGCTGTAGACTGGCGCGCATATGAAAAGGATTTTTGATAGGTTTGTGGGAATGTGTTTTCACGCAAAGTTAATCATCGAAGACGATGAAGGGTCGGGGTGAAGGGATCAGCGCGAGCTCTACTGGAACGGGAACATGACATATTTTTATTATATATCAAAATTTTAAGTGTGCAGACAACCAGTAATACGTGAATGATTGAGGGATCCGAACCAAAATCAAAACAACTCCCACTGGACTAAGAAAAACCCAGTGAACACACACATCACAATAATATGACATGGACACACGCACAGACGTACACACACCCATTCACATATATCTATGCCGTTATGCCTACCCTGAAATAATTTTAATGAAAGATGTGTGTGATACTTTCTAGCAGGTGAAAGCAATGACAATCACGGTGAATGCATTCTCTGAGATTTGTCCCAGTGAAGTGAATGAGCAGATTGAGGATATATCTGTTGAAAACAGGCGGTCCGACCGACCGACCGACCGACCGACCGACCGACCGACCGACCGACCGACCGACCGACCGACCGACCGACCGACCGACCGACCGACCGACCGACCGACCGACCGACCGACCGACCGACCGACCGACCGACCGACCGACCGACCGACCGACCGACCGACCGACCGACCGACCGACCGACCGACCGACCGACCGACCGACCGACCGACCGACCGACCGACCGACCGACCGACCGACCGACCGACCGACCGACCGACCGACCGACCGACCGACCGACCGACCGACCGACCGACCGACCGACCGACCGACCGACCGACCGGGCGAACGACCGAACGGCCGGCCGGCCGGCCGGCCGGCCGGCAGCCAGGAAGGCAGGCAGGCAGGCAGGCAGGCAGGCAGGCAGGCAGGCAGGCAGGCAGGCAGGCAGGCAGGCAGGCAGGCAGGCAGGCAGGCAGGCACACAAAGAAACCTCTGCAACAGAGCAACATCGTAAAATGTAACACGAGAGCGTACCTGACTGTAGCGCCATTGCTCTGGAAACTATCTCGTCGATGTCGCTGTGCAGCCGTCTGGACTGCAGCACGTCTAATTGCGCAACTGCCAGCCTCGTCGACCTGTCGTTTGTATTGACACAGATCGGCCACTGGCGGCCAGCGGCGGGAGTAGATGAGACGGCGGCGGCTGAATGTCCCGGTGGACGGTCAACGCGCTGGCGTCGCATAAAACATGATCTCTCCATACTGCTACAACAGCATGACTCTTATGTATTATGAACATGGTCTACGTCGGCGCAGACTTGACAAATGAAAGCTCACATAAATCGCAATAACTGCGTCTGCGTACCGCGTCGATAGGTATTAGAAAGCAACATTTTATTATGCGGTTTCATTTGTTCACGAAATCGTTAATAAAGGTTACCAAGTGCATGACAAATGCATAGGCGTGACTATACTCCGAATATGTTCTTACAAAAACCGTCCGATTGTGTGATTTGAAGTGTGTATACACATGTCTGTGTGATGCGTATAGTGGTGTAGTTTAGTGTGTAATTTGTAGCGCTTGCTTTAAACTTTGGCCTTGGCTACGCGTACGTGAGCCGTATCTTTAGACCTCGAGTCAAAAAGTACGGCAGTCATTCTGCGCATATCTTTGGTTACGTGAGCTGTATTTTTAGCTTAAATTCTATAAGTACGGCAGTCATTGAGCGCATGCGCGTAATTTCATACGTGAGCCGTATCTTTAGCACTCGGTTCTAAACGTACGTGAGCCGTATGTTTAGTCACTGCTTTCGTTGTTCATACGCGAGCCGTACGTTTTGTATTCAGTTCTAAACATACGCGAGCCGTACGTTTTGTATTCAGTTCTAAACATACGTGAGCCGTATTTTTTAAAATGTTTTCTAGAAGTCCAGCAAGCAGGCACTTTGGTCTTGCATTTTCTGTGAGCTATAATTAAAGATGTGTACATTGGAGGGAGCAGTACTTAATGGCTTCGATAATTAATACCGACTTTTTATGAATTTACTAGTATATGTAATATATGTAATGTATGTGTGTGTGTGTGTGTGTTTGTGTGTGTGTGTGTGTGTGTGTGTGTGTGTGTGTGTATGTGTGTGCGTGAGCATTTTTAGCCATATTTTAGTCACTGCTTTCGTTGTTTCATACGTAAGCCGTATGTTTAGCACTCAGTTCTAGACGTACTTGTGCCGTATGTTTAACACTCAGTTCTAAACGTACGTGAGCCGTATTTTTAGCACTCAGTTCTAAACGTACGTGAGCCGTATTTTTAACACTCAGTTCTAAACGTACGTGAGCCGTATTTTTAGCAAACTTCTAGAAGTACAACAATAAATAATACTGAAAGTGATAAAAAATGGGTTCAATCCATCATGCTCTGATGTAATATACATGCTAATATGTTGGTAATTGTATACATTTATATAGACAGTATTACACATGGATGCGCATGGAACATACTTAATAAGACGTTTCTAAATATCTTGCTCTACTAATAACGGAAATCCTGGCACATCATACTAAATTAATTATGAGTCGAAATATTTTCTACATGCTAAAACAGAACTCATGCACATGGAATATACCAAAATATGTGTCTAAATACCTTACTATACCAATAACTGAAATCCTGGCCCATAATACTAAATTAATTCTCCAATTACATATTTTCAACATGCGAAAACCAATACCAAAATAGACAGTTAAAAAATAAAGTCTAATACTAATAACATAACTCCTGGCACAACATACATACTAAATTAATTATCATTGGATATCATTTCTACATGCTAGCACAAAACTGATATGGAACAGACATTGGGTTTAAATATAAGGACATCAATAATTCTTTTTTACTATTGTTTGGTTTCACACGGAATGACCCTAATGTAAAACATTTCAACAGTGAACATGTAAAACACAGAACACACTAATGTAAAGATGTACATGGTGCACTAATTAAAATATTCTCAATATGGCATATATTACTATAATGTACTAATATACTAACTAATATGTACGGTGTGTATATGCATGTGCATGCATTGTGTTCACGTGCTGTACATGCATGGTAACATCTAAGCACACATGTATAATATACCTGTGTGCTTAGATGTTACCATGCATGTACAGCACGTGTACACATTATGTGGCAGACACTGAAGTGTTGATGTGTCACTTGAGCTGTCTGGCTGATGCGCTGCAGTTCACCGAACACATGTCAACCTATTAACATAAAGTGCAAACACATGGCAGTAATAAGGAAAGGCTGTAGTCAGACAGAAAGAAGACAATGTGTGTAGATAATTGATGGAACTATTTATCAGAGTGAGATGCAGCATGGACGACAGTGTAGTAAAATGAAATGATAGAGAAAAGAAACAATGGAAAAGGTTGAATAGTATGTGATGATCAGACAGAAGAAATATAATGTTAGCACATGGATGTGATATTGCACTATTTGCACATGAATATGATATTGCACATTTGTCTATTTACATTATGTATGTATGTATGTATGTATGTATGTATGTATGTATGTATATGTATATGTATATATATATATATATATATACATATATACACACACACATATTACATACTATTTATAGGTATATACACATTCGTAGGTCAATTCTATTAAGCCCCCAAACAGTCGCCCATCTACAGATGATGACCAACCCAAGTTGAAACCTTCAAATGCCAGGGTTACTTGTATTTGGTATTTGACCAGTCATGGTGTGTGTGTGTGTGTGTGTGTGCGTGTGTGTGTGTGCGTGCGTGCGTGCGTGTGTGTGTGTGTGTGCGTGTTGATTTGATAGTTAAGTTGAAACCTTCCATGTCATGCCTCACACTCCAGAGCCAGTTTCCTTGGTGTATGTGCTTGTTCTTTAACAACACACTGGTATTATCACAGAGATGTGTGACACCCATCACCCATTACATATCCAGGTTGTTCTTAGGTGCTGTAATGATGCCCATACATCTGCCATGAAACCAATCAAGGCAAGCATCACACCCTACTGACAAACCACCATCAACATCCCCATCACATACCTTACATTTCCACACCCCATTCTGTGTGACCTTACCAACCCCATGAAAGGGTGCTTCTCTGGTGGTTGTGTTCCTCGTTTAAACTAACAACAAGCTTCGTGGCATCTTGTGATAGCCATATCCGCAGACCAACAGGACACTGTTGTTGGGTAGTACTGAAAACAAAAATAATGTTTACGATGTGCTATACAAACCAGCCATAGATCGTACATATATAAACATTAAGGCACATCAATGACCATGCACTAAACAGTATTTTTTTGCAGGACTGCTTTGATATCTACAGTAACCACTGGCGCTATCTAACGAGCTCTGACATACGTGAATTCAGATTGGCATTCGATTCCGAAGTAACATATAGCCCAGCAATAACCCCCGTTTTCTATGTTCGATCATTAACACTAACATAGTAATACTTGTAAAATAGCAACAACTAGGTAGCTAGATTAACAACACACATGATCAAAATAAACCGATACATAAACTATAAATAAACACAAATGCATAACTGTCTGGGAGGATAACCAACATCAAAGTAGAACGAACGAATAACTGTAACATGAACGATAATGCAGCAAAGCGAGGTAAATTCCGATTTTTTTAATTGGGTTGTTACCAAACGTTGACGTTGTTATGCAATGAATGTTAGCAAAAAATAAATAAAGAATCCATGCCTAAAGAATACTTACTGATGAGCATGTCGCTACCTTTTTCCTGTTCGATTTTAATGTTTTTCCACCGCGTACACAAAACGTCAACAGTACTGTCAGTAGTTGATCTCGGCGAAAACAAGACCTTTGTTTGCCGTGTCTGCAACATTAGGACAGCGCTTCTTGTGTGATTCTATCGATCCTGAGCTGCGCTTGTACAAGTTGACTAATTTCGATTGTTTGTAATGACCAATTGCCGTTTCTAAATTAGATAAACTAGAAAAAATCGCGCCAACTTGTATTGCTTGATCAAACGCCATTAATTTTCGAACGGGACGATTAATGCGCGCGCAGATTTAGAGCAGGAAATGAAAAACGAAAACTGATGCGCGCGCAGCCTCACGTACGTTTAGACCCCCATGCTAAAGATACGGCTCACGTACGCCTAGACACTTCGTTAAACTTTCGCTTCCAGCTGCAGCCACCAGATAGCTTCTTGGAGTGAAAAGGGAGCGATTGTGTAAGTATACCCTGCTGGTACATAGCCTCTCCATAGACAAGACTCACACATACCATCTCCCTGTGGTACACCGTGGATACTGGGCACCTTGCGGCTTCAGGTTAATGTGCTGGAAATCGGGAAGATGGAGCCCCGGATGTAGAGTGCGCCGTATCCGCCGGCGTGTGGACACGTCCCAACGCTCACTGTTCCGACTCCCATTTATGCTCAAACAGACAGTGGAGTAAACTCTTATAGCAAACCCTGAGTGGAGCCCCGAAGGCGGTTTTATGTCAACCTTGGCATCATTCCGGCAGCTCGTGCAGCCAAGCTGGTGCCAAATATATTACATTCCTTTGGACAACCCCAGTGAGGCAGAGGGGATATAATGACGACCGGGGAACCCAGGATCTCCGTAAACTTCGCCCAGGGTGGAGAGGACACTGCAGTGTCGTTGGTCAGCGGCAGCAAGGTTGTATTCCGGGTTAATCCAAAACGGTGTCCTGTGATTAGTTCTCCTTGCACTGACAGAAGTATACGAAAATAGCGTCATTTTCGTGCTTACTCTTTAAAAACATCGAGCGAGTGACGTAACCACGATGCGTAGAATAACACTATCGTTCCCGGCGAGCCGTTGCGCGTTTACCCTATTCGCAAAGCCATGCGACTAACGACTAACGCAAAGCCAACAGTTAATTAATTTCCTGTTATCTTAGCCTGCCATCATAAGATAACAGAAACAAGAAAACAATAACGGTTTTTTATTTACACACGCGACGCATTAAATGCGTAGCTCCTTCGTCCATCTGCGTGTTGCCCCTGTGGGCAATCTGTAGATTGCATATCAATATCAAGACGTTTATTGATAAGAGCACGGCTTCGTCGTGTGGTGCCATCTCGTCTCTGAAAGCCACCCTGGATCGCCACTCAGCCTTCCATTAATTGATGTTATGGCTCTTTGTCTTCCAGAGAGAGAGAGAGAGAGAGAGAGAGAGAGAGAGAGAGAGAGAGAGAGAGAGAGAGAAGGGGGGGGGAACGGGAAGTGGGGGAATACATAGGGAGAGGGAGAAAGAGAATGATGGGAGAAAGGGAGCGATGATTACGTGTTATTTTGGAAAAACGATAGTAACACGAGAGTGGCTCATATACAGTTAGTATTTCTGTTGACATCTGAAGTGACACACACACGCACGCACGCACGCACGCACGCGCGCGCGCGCACACACACACAAACACACACACACACATTGCGTGTTTAAATAGGTCCTGGTATATGTCGCCGTATATGTCAAATCGTCTCGTGTATGTCTTTCTTGAAGGGTCCCAATCTTCGTCTTGATAATAATCCAGTAACGTTTGATGTCACTAACTGCTCCGGGTGTGAATTCAACAATTACACAGACCTGATTGGCAAGCAAGGCGGTTTCAGAAACGTAATAAATAAAATGTATGTTTGTTGGTGGGAATTAAATCACTCCAGTTCGACGAACGCAACAATGAATGATTGCAAAGCTACAAGAAATGTAACACGTAAGAAATGCAATATGTCGGACATTGATTCTGCTCAGTGCTGATGTCCATTAAGCACAAGTTATAATTATAAATTAATTATAAAGACGAAGTTATAATTATTTTATTGGCTCGTCGTTGTGGGTGCGATACATATATTCACATTCAGATACGCAGACAACTGTTGCTAATTCTACGTCCTGTCTAACTGTTGCCTCTCGTGATATAGAGCAGGATTATGTGGCAATAGTTCTTATTTAATAATACATAATATATGTTCATGCGTAAAATGAAGTATAATTAGATACATATTAGGTGCTCATATTAGGTGTTTGTTATATATAATTGTTAATGTGCAACAATGTTGCGAATTTCGTGAATATAGATTACGTTATTAGTTAGTGTATAATGCAATTGTGTTATTGGTGTGACGAGTTATATGCCAAATAAAGTGATATAATTGATACGGATATTGGTTGATTTAGCGCGATGTTGTGGTGGAGTGGATTCCTGTGTGAAATCATCTACTACATACCAACGTGTATGAGTTTTTACATGGTATAATTAGATAAACATTATGTGTTCATAATGTTGAAAGCAAATAATTGTTAATGTGCAATTCCATACAAAATGAAGTGAGTGTAGTGGAGTGGATTCCTCTGTGGCACGGTCGAGGATGTATCAACGTGTATGAGTTGTTACATGGAATACTTATATACACAGTATGTGTTCATTATGTTGAAAGCAAATAATTGTTAATGTGCAATTCTATACAAAACGAAGTGAGAGAAGTTGAGTGGGTTCCTCTGTGGCACGGTCGAGGATGTATCAACGTGTATGAGTTGATCCCTGCGCTGAACGATTACGACTCGAGTACACGGATGGAATTGTTGCCTGCCCTGGTCGATCTATTCTAGCGTACACTGACGGTGGTGTGGCCTGCGCTAGACGACCAAGCCTAGAGTACACTGTCGGAGTGGTTTCCTGTCTTGGTTGATCTATTCTAGCGTACACTGACGAAGTTGTTGCCTCTGTTGGACGATGTAGCACGGAATACACAGCCGATGTTGGTGCCGGTGTTGTAGGAGGATTTACTCTTGAGTACACTGACGGAGTAGGATCATGTTGTGGACCCAGTGTCTCGTACGCCCCTTCCGAAGAGAAGGATGTCTCTTGACTGGGATGCAACGATAGGGAAACTGTTTCTTCTGCAGCTGTTTCGTTGTCTTCGTGCTTTCCCCTCTCGTTGCGCTGCCGTTTGCGTCTCCTGCACATAAGAATTCTTACTTAACAGATGCAGACCTATAATTGAAATGTTGCCACTGTGTGGCTTACCAGATCAGACGAAAAGAAAGACTTGGCATATATGGACAGCCATCTTGTGTAAACCAATCCACATAATAAGAATGGTCTACAAGATATGCGAGTGATCTTGTATCTTGTGTGACAATTGTATCTATGCACATGACGTGGTTTTACAAGATTAATTCTCAGAAATTCATATATCCAAACAAGTTCTAGCTTGTATGTAGTAGTTTCTCGAAATGGTTTTGTAATATTTGTAATTGTAAAACAATCCCTTTCAGTTACCAGATTCCACCTTCTTGAGGAAGATTTTGATGTTTCTTGTCTTGACTAGTGTCTATGTGAAAACATTGTTGATATTGGCGCAGATCATATCAGATCATATCCAAGAAGGATGTAAAAAGGGCGTAGGATGATGACTTATACAGGAAGCAACGAAGAAAAACACATCTTACACATAGAAATACGACTATCCTTAAATCATCATTAACACTACCTACTGGTCAGTTCAGATTGTGTGTGTGTGTGTGCGTGCGTGCGTGCGTGCGTGCGTGCGTATTGTATTTGTGTGTTTTGTGTGTGTGTGTGTGTGTGTGTGTGTGTGTGTGTGTGTGTGTGTGTGTGTGTGTGTGTGTGTGTGTGTGTGTGTGTGTGTGTGTGTGTGTGTGTGTGTGTGTGTGTGTGTGTGTGTGTGTGTGTGTGTGTGCGTATGCGCTTGTTTGTACGTGGGGGCGTGTTGATGTTTACTGTATTTCTGAAGCACTAGGAACTTACATGTAGCAGACAATAAGACAACTGATGACGATGAGCAAGACGAGACCCACAGGGACACCAATGATGAGAGGCAAGTCTGACTGGACAACCACCTCTGAAACAACACAGACGAGCCGACATCATAACATATATTCTGCAAGGTGATTCATGTGCAATACTATCCATCTTGGCAATACAATACTTTCAGTCGCATCCTGGCAGTATCATTGTGCAGCAATTCAAAAGGTTGCTCAACTGGTGTTGTCAATAGCCTCTGTTCATGCGCCATCAAATCATATGTCAACGGGGTGTCTCACTATACCGCATGACAGCACATAGAAACCTATTCACAACTACTCCAGTTCAAGACGGAACTGTTTAGTAAACAGGCCATGGCTTCAAGCCCGCCATATACTGACTTTTAATCGCCAACAGTTTTTCTGCCGACCGATTTGCCAGATGTCCACAAAAAGTGTTGCCAACTGTTGGTGGAGAACATACACATAAACATACACATAAACATACACATAAACATACACATAAACATACACATATACATACACATAAACATACACATAAACATACACATAAACATACACATAAACATACACATAAACATACACATAAACATACACATAAACATACACATAAACATACACATAAACATACACATAAACATACACATAAACATACACATAAACATACACATAAACATACACATAGACATACACATAAACATACACATAAACATACACATAAACATACACATAAACATACACATAAACATACACATAAACATACACATAACAACTGAAAACGAAGTAGTTGGCAACTGAAGAATCAGTATGTGTATGACGGGCTACACCGAATGAACTTGGTCATTGCACATTCCAGCCGCCACTGCAACAAGCAACAACTACAGAACCATTTCCCCCGGTTCTCTTTCAGCAGTAATTGTATACATTGCATTTCACCGTAATATTTAGCAAAGCTAACATGCCATATTTCGTACAATATGCAATGCTTTTTATGGGGACACCCAGCAGCGCGTCGAACCGAAGGCGAAGGGTCTGGCAATCGTAATAGTCGATATACAATAATTGCATAGGGACTAGTGCAATTGCCATACCGTTGTCCGTAGCATGCCCATCCAACGGCTAGCCACTTCGAATTAGTCAACCGTTGGATGGTTATGCTAACGAGTTTCGTGTGGAAAGCGATTCAAGAAAGCATGCAGTACACATCAGAACAGAAAACAATTTTGTTAATTGAAATACATATACACAACGGAGTTGTATTTAGCATTAACTATTCGTATTGCCCACTTGCTATTTTATATGCTCGTGCCTCGGTGTTGTCAGAGTGCTGTCAGTGTGTCTATGTTATGGTATGTTATGGATATAACACATTAGAATATGCCGCAGAAAGGCAGATCAGCCACGTAAATTAATCGACAATATAGTACTTTCTATAACGCTGCTCTAAGCCTTTTCATGACCAAGACGGATGCATTTTAAAATCACACAACATGGTAACCGTTAGAAAGATTGTTTTTGTAAAAAAAAAATACAAAGCTATTGTGAGATATTAAGAGAGCCATGGTAGTGTAGTGTTTAGCACATCCGCTTTACACGACAGAGTTCTGAGTAGTTCAAGACCCGGACCGGTCATGGGTATTTTTGTTGTCAAAATCTGGCTCTCAACATTAGAGACTGTATATCTAGTGACTCGGATGATCACGTTAATGTCGGTCCCGTCTCATTTAATTGGGGACGTAAAAGAACCATTCAGAACGACATCCATCCTGGCAGTGACCACCCTCAATGCCAGCATATTAAGGTCGGCTTGGTTATAATGTTCTGAAAAAGGTTGGCTAGTTGAATGAGACCTCGAAACACCATACAATTGTAATAACCACAACATACAGACTAGTCAGTTAACAGAACGTTGCCGAGTGCTGGAAAAAACTAGACCTATTGTGTGTGAATAAAGTTTTCAACGTAAGTTAATAACACTCCCCTTTAGAATGTCATTATTGCTCTGTTGTTGTAAACATCATATGTGTAGAATATTTAACAAAATTTAACAAGACTGCCATCCAAAACAACAAGTTCCAGATGGCAAGTGGACAAGGAAGCCATTGGCTTATCGAGAGTCCAACAATTTTCTCATCTATGTGTTGCCCGCCCTTATCAGATATCTGTAAATTCTACTTTTAAATATATTCACACTACTAGCATTAACACAATAATTTTGTAGTTTGTTCCATTCATTTATCACCCTCTGTGAGAAAGAGTACTTTCTCATGTCCGACCCACACTGCTCCTTAACTAATGCTGCTTTGTGTCCTCTGGTTCTACTGCCTTCTTTAAGTTTGAAGAACATATTCCTATCAACATCCTCATAACCGTTCGCTATTATAAACACTTTTATTTGATCTCCTCTTAGTCTCCTGGTCTCTAATATTGTCAAACCACATTGTAATAAGCGGCTTTCGTAATTAAGGTCTCTCAATTCTGGAGTAATTTTAGTTGCTCTTCGTTGTATTATTTCTAGCTTGTCTATGTCCTTTTTTCGATACGGCCTCCATGCTTGAATAAAATTTTCCAAGTGTGGTCTAACTATTGCTTTGTACAGGGGTACAATTAGCTGTTTCTCCATATACGTGATAGTTCTCCTAATTAACCCTATAATTTCATTTCCTTTCGAAGCAGCAATCCGACATTGCTCTGAAACTTTCAGTTGATTACATCATTACCTATACTATGGGCTTTTAGTTTAAGTAACAATCTTTGATGTGGCACTTTATCGAAAGCTTTCGGAAAAAGTAGACAACATCCACTGGTGACCCGTCATCTACCCACTTTGTAATTTCTTCCAAGATACATAAGAGATTGGTTAGACATGGCCTTGCTTTTAGGAACCCTTGTTGAGATGTATTTATTAATTTATGTTTTACAAGGAATTCCACCATGTGGTCTCTAATTAATGTTTTGAGTAATTTACATACAACTGATGTTAAACTCACTGGTCTGTAATTATCTGGCTTGTTCCTCGATGCCTTCTTAAACAGCAGCGTAATGTTTGCTTCTTTCCATTCTGAAATAATTATTCCTTCTTCTAGTGATAAAAGTTAAACACTTTTGCAAGTGGTGCACTAATTTGTTATTTGTCCCTACGTGTACTAAAACAGATCCATCCTTGCCCGAACCCACAATGTTTTCTACCCTCGCAGTTATCGCCTCTATTTTGGCCCCAGGCAAACAAACCACCACGTCATCTCCCTTGTTTAAGACTCTGTCAGTCTTCCTGATTATTGAGTCCCCCACAAACACCCTTGCTCTCTTTCTCACCCCCTCAATCACTGCCTCAGAATAGTAGAATATTAACACTGACCTTTGCAAGAGTGTGCGCCATACGTTGAGTAGCCAGCAGGACATTTATAACAGAGGTATTCTCCATCATTTGGCTGATAGTATCCAAGAGGACACGGTTCACAACGATCGTCATCGCTCAGCCGTTCTCCCGCTGAGCAGCCTGGCAGAGCAACACGTGTAAATACACTACATGCAACAATGGGTATGGTTTGACAAATAAAAAATTATAGTACGAAATAAATCCACAATAAAGTCAGAATCCGGATTAAGAAATTAGTCCTTGGTAAGTAGTACGCTGAAAGGTAAACAAAACCTTACATTTCCGCACAATCTCATTTCCTTGGCTTACCTCATATCAAATATATCCATAATGTTTTCCAGCAGCTGTACTTCATACAATATACATACCACGTATTAAAATGTCGACGATATCTTAATAAATGTCTTTTTTACCGTGCAACTGCATACCTATTTGGAGATTATCTAACCCTTTTGTTTTGATGCGCCTCTGAGTATCTGTTTCAGAGGATTTAGGCGCTATATAAGTATTCTTCTTATTATTATAAAACGGTAATATCTGTTGAATACATCAAGAGTTGGTAAATACGTAATGACCGGGGAGGACTCGCCATGTTGCCTTGCTGTTTATTTTTGTTTGGCTCTCATTCTGTTGAATACGTCAATAGTTGGTCAATACATAATGACCGAGGAGGACTCGCCATGTTCTCTTGCTGTTTATTTTTGTTTGGCACTCATTCTCGATTGATAAACTGTGTTTGACCCTACACTGATTACTCCCGTGGAATTTCAATTCTGTGTGCAAAGAAAAATATGCAGCGTACCTGGTCAACGTCTTTCCAAGTGACACCACTGGAGACGATCAGAATGTCAAAACAATACCCAAATCTGTCGGTCTGATACATGAATCACTTACTTGGAGCTTTATCTGGTATCTTAGCCACTTGGGGCGGTGATGTACGAACTGTCTTCAACGGTGCAAATATATGGTCAGGTGGGGCAGGTATCTCGCCACGTTTCACAACAGATGTCAACTTGTTTTGAAGGCGATGTTTCACGTCAGTGTCTGATGAATTCGTCTTGGCAAAGAACGCTTCCAGAGATACAATAACGCTCCCTTTGCTGCAAATAATAAACGTGTTTACTTAGCTCTCACGGTAGTGTAATATTTCTATTGCAATATAAATAAGTTTTGCTGAACGCTGAAAGAATACTGGTCGTGGGATTGGATTTAAAATGTTATTTCAATTGGACACTGATTGAAAATGATGAAACAGAACAAAGCTGCCTGATTTGACGATATCCTCTGTGAACAACAAATAACCCTACATAATTTGCTCGCCAAATGAAATATGTTTATAAACATCTACTCCTATTCTTGTTAATAGTTTGTGTCCAAACTTAACTCATTTAAAATATATGTTGGACTTTGTTTATTAACAAATCCTTAACAGCGCGTTTGAGTGAGGCATTGCGTTGGTTGTGTATATAAGAACACATGTATTTTTCTTAATTGGTTCGTTACTAAACATCCGTTGCGGAGTTGACATTGTAAAAACATACGCGAATGGTACCATGTTAATGCAATTTTTAGAAAGAAAGAAAATACATAGAAAACTCCGAGTTCCAGACTAAGCTGAAAGGGCACGCGTGTCGGTTACTCCATATTGTGAATATATAGTTTGACGCTGAGAAAATGTGGAGCGTTCACTTCGGTATCGTTGCGGAGTTGACAGAGCACCGGGGAAAACGTGTAGTCAAATATGTATAATGTTCTCATTTTATATAATATTTGCAATAATGTTGTTCCTAATAATAGCAAGCCATATCTGTGTGTGTGTGCGTGCGTGCGTGCGTGCGTGCGTGCGTGCGTGCGTGTGAAGGGAAGTTGACTAAAAAAATTACAAGAGGTGTGAGTATTCAAACTGTTATGACTATACTGTTAAAAGTGCGTGTTGCGTGGGACAGACAAACTTGTATTTTTTTGGCATGTGCGGTGACATAATTTCATTTATCATAATTAATTATAATATAAATTGATGACCTTAGCAATAAAGGTATACATTGCTCTTGACGTATGCAAAAATTGGTTTGTTTTGCCCGCTTAGTGGCAACGAGAGCAGATCCAACTTATTGGAAATTGAAAGTTTACAGAAATAAAATAAGTACCCAAATGCGTCTTCAAATCTAGTAAATGAGGTGAGTGTATTCATGAAGATACTATTTGGGGAGAAGTTTGAAATGCAAAGCAAATGTGATAACACTTACATCATCGCACGTAAACGAAGTCCGCTTCTGTATATGTCGGCCAGTTCTTTGTTGAGCAAGTACTCGATCTATGATAGAATTACACATTTGGCAGTATACGACATGGAAATGCAATAATGTTCGTAATGTGTTCAGTGTAAAACAGCATGTACAATACCCTACAGAGACGAAATGCCATCAGATGCGGGGCAAATAATAAAAATAGTCTAAACCCAACAGCTGGTACATTCAACAAACATACATCTGCAAATAGCTCTTCAGCGCAAAAACTGTCAATATGCAAACCAATATTGGATAAAAAATTGTTGCGAAATACAATATGTGTGACAGACCTCTGTGCTATGTGTGCAGTGTATCGGCCTTATCCCCACAACAATTACCAATTTGAAGCATCTGGATGTTGGGGTGATTGCAAAAAGGAGTAAATAGATATTCAGTTGGGGGGATAGTTATTTCAACCAAGATTCAACATATGGTGATGCTCATCTTGCAAACCACAATACAAAATACAACCACAATCACCAATATTTTTGCATAACAAATCAGTAGTCAATCGAGTATTGCCGTAAGATACACTTCATCATTTGTGCATAAGACTATAAATAGATTTTCCTATTTAACCTTTATTTTAGCACATACTACTTACTGATTTCAATATGCGTGTTTTTAAATCCAGATATGCTGAAGATGACGGGTTCGCATAATCGTCTGACCACTTAATGTCCAAAGTGATGGAGAACGTATATCGTGTTCGATCGGTGAAGACTGTAAACATTAGTGGCCACTTGTGTGACAAATGATTAAAAACGATTGTGAATAATCATTATGAAATTCATGCCCCCATCCAATCAATTTTACGCGTATATATATTACGTATTCGTCTGCACGCGTGCAATTATTGCACGGAACAATCTAAGATACAGAATATGTGCAAAGTTAAACAATAATCAATATTCAAGAGTAATTGGACTTATCATCCAATGATTATGCCCATTCTTATTTATGATATGATATTTGTTGTAATGTCAAGTTCTTCTACCACACATGTTTAATCAATGCGTATAACAATACTAGATTTACATGGTAGATTGATAAGACATCTATTCTAATATTTTAAATATTCTTTAATTATCACGGAATATTAAGTATGATGAGATGATATAGACGTAGCATTATTCTCTTGAACAAGTATCATCTTGTTTGTGACATTAAGCTCCTCGTGAGGATCCCCAGTTCTTATCCCACTGTCTTATAACGACCTTTACGTGTCACGGTTTTATCTGTTTGATGCCTACGACTGTGAACCATAGATAATCATACCTCGGGTGCAACTTTCACTGTCTGTAGCACCCACGTCATCAGTAATAAAATTCACTGGGCAGGGAATGCATGGATCAAACCTTGCCGCTTCCTGGTTGTTGCTCTTGTAGAAACCTCGTGGACAAGGTTCACATACACCATTTGTCTCAAGTTGTTCCCCAGCGTTGCAAAAAGCTGTAGCAAAATGTCACCAGATGTTTCACGAATGGTATGTGGTTTTATTATGCATTCATATCAGTGACTGCAACATGTGGTAGGCACAAACTAAGTAGGTACACTATGTAGGTACACTGTGTAGTATGCTATGTAGTACGCTGTGTAGTACACTATGTAGTAACTATGTAGCATGCTATGTAATACGCTATGTAGTACATTATGTAGTATACACACTCTAGCAAGAAACACTACAGGATGGATGCGTGTACCTAATATTTAAAAACTGCTCGTAATAGATAGTCTATGCAAAATCCATGCATTTCGTTAGGAAATAAAAAAATACAATTTAATTTATTGAGTGGCATAATTATGCACTTTGTCAAACACGGAGGAGAAAACCATTGAACAAATAAAATATAATGTAAAAAAAAAGGATACAACGAACTATATATGTCAGTGCATACGCAAACAATCTGTCTTTGATGTAGACCCTTCTTGCTTTGTTCCAATGCTGATTCCAGAGCTTGTTTTACCACATTGCAAACATCTAGTGGTCTCGGTGGGCTCAGGTTCAGGCTGGTAAGTGTCATGACCACACACAGTGCAGTGGATACCATCTCTGAGAAGAATCTCCCCAGCCGTGCAATCACCTGAAGAGCACATCAAACACAATCACTTAATTTCGCAGCTGACATACATAACGAACGAACGCACGCACGCACGCACGCACGCACGCACGCACTCCCCCACACCGATAACTGGTTATCATCACGAGCGTAGTTGCATGTAGGAATACGTATTTATAAATATTCGAAACTACTTTGGTGCAACATTAAAAACAAATACAAGTAAACTGCATTATTCTTATTTCAAACGATGTTGTGTGATTAGTTAAACAATAATATTAATGTGTCTGTACAGACAATTTCCTAATAAAATGGCTTTGATTAATGTTTTGTTAACTACGACAACATCTACATGAATTTGTTTTTTTAATGTGCTTTGTACGTACCAGGCTTACAGTCAGACTCGGCAGTGGCATTCACAATGTCAGTACGAGGTCTGTCTGACGGGCAGTTGGTACAGCTTACAGCATAGTAATATCCGCTAATTTTGTAGGTGTGCTTTCGGCATCCTTCGCAAAAGTATTTGTGGGCATCACTCGCAATGTGGGAGCCAGCTGGACAGTAGACTGGAAACATATAAAAAACATGGCATAAGCAACAGTGTTCTTTGCTCTTCTTCTGTGCATCTGCTCCATTAATACATGCATAAGATACAAAATGTTCTTCAACCACAACTATTGACGAGGGGGTATACCAACTGGGTCATGCATGGGGCGGCTTGCCAAAGTGCTTGCCAAGTCAACTGAATATGCAAACATTGTCTGAATATGCACGCGTTTTTAACTCCTGGATAAATATCAATATTGACCTGATGAGACAGATTGATTCCACGTGCTTCAATCACTGTATTGATATGAGCCAGTATGTTCCAAACAAAAAGCTGCAAATTCAACAACGATGCTGGACCTTTTCCTCGTCACTTTCCAATTATTAAGTACATTTTAAATAAGGCGTACATTATAATTATATTCAGCTATAACAGATGTATGTCATATTCTCCTAATCTGCATAACAAATACACTTAATTGTTATAACTCACATTTGCAGTCATTCTGTGACGTTTTGCCTTTCCCCTCTGTTCTCCATTGGGTAGGGTTTCCACATGACGTACACTCGTCCATATTCTCACTGCGGTATGTACCAAGTGGACAGTTATGGCACGTGCCTGGGTCTTGGCCCACTCGGAACTGGCCGGCTGGACACTTCGCTAGAACACACAGTGGACACCTGGACACATGTCAATCCATATGTTCTGACAGAGAACACAATATATTCCTAGACGCTACATTAGTATCCTGACATAACTTGCATTACATAATGTATTTTCTAGACGAAAATGTTGATTCAGTATCAATGATCCACTTCATTAAAGCTGAATACACTTACCCATTGAGCAGTCAGTGACTGTTGTGGCTCCCTCTGTTGGAGTTGTCCTACCAGCCGGACACTGAGAGCACACGGGATCTGCACCTTGCTTCCTGTATGTGCCAACTCCACACTTCACACATCTTCCGTTGGATCTCAACTCCGTGCCACTAGCGCAGTAGTCTGGTGGTAGACATGTAATAGTGCAACCAGTTTCTATGGTACGCATCAAAGACTAGTTGCATAACAAGAACACTAACAGCCAGGTAAATAACCTAAATATAAGCATGTGTTGCTGATACCAGTCCTCATCGTCATCATCGTCGTCACCATTACTGATATCACCAGCTTAATTAATATCCATTATTATCATGATCATCATCGGCTGGTTACTGGATCGGAAAATATGCTTTCTCGAATCCATCTAAATCAAAATAGGTATATATATATATATATATATATATATATATATATATATATATATCAATTTGGGGTGATAGCGTCTTAAATCAACAATATGATACATGTGAAAAATTACTCAGGGTAAGTGAAAATAGCAAATTAAACTAGATATCTGTTGGTAGAAAGCATATTGTTTGATTGTCGCTCTGTGGAACAATGTATGTTTACACCAATTATTAATGCATGTTGCAATGCCCTAATGACAAACGGCTCATACAGTAGCCGCCCAACTGTTCTAGAGGCAGCTAGAAAGTCACGTACCAAAACATTCAGCTGATGTCGTTGCCGTTTTTGTTCGAGTTGTCTTGCCAATAGTGCAAGCCATGCAGTAGGTGCGACCTGTGTCTGGCTGGTAATAACCGTTGCCGCATGATTCACAGTTACGACTGTGTACATTATAGTAGTTGCCCGCCGTACACGACTCTGGAACAGTCGCAAATTCATAATGTTCGTATTTGACATTTCATTCAAATGACTTGTGACATAGACATAACACAACATTATATTGTTCATATATGCTAATTACAAACAGTTTTGAAGACATTATCCACAAGTATCTAACAATGACTACTTTTACAAAGTGGTTTGGTATTTTTTTTTAAAGGGAACACTGTATTCTAGACACAATTTCATTGAAACGTCACCTCTAAAAACGGATAGTAATTGTGATGATTTAAATGTGAAAGTCACGCTTCAGCCCTACTGATGTGATGTGGTTATATCACCTATACAGTCATTGCGACTGGTAGACCCGACTGTCTCTGTTGTCTTCCCTGATGCACAGTCCACGCATGCTGCGTCTGTCGATTCTTTGTAGAAACCAATCGGACATTCATCACATGTCTTTGCTACGCTGTTGTAGACTGTCCCGGCTGTGCACTTAACTGAAATTATCACACATTACCGTCACGCAATAAACCTATAATCACGCGTCACGTGCAGAGAGAGAGAGGTTTTGCCCTTAAAAGTGTTTCACAAACTAAATAAAATAAACAAGGCACATCTCTTTCACGCTAAATCACGGTTTAAATTAGGAATACTAATTAAACGTTGTAAAAAATGTGAATGACAAGGTCCCACACTACGAACATGAGTCAGGCATTTCAAAGGTGGTTTGTTATATCATGTTTGTATGGAGATTAGCCAATAATGCGCATATTGACTCTACATACCGCAACTGTCACCAACTGTCTGATAGCCGATGTCACACGACACGTCTTCTTCAATCCAGTATGACCTCCGATGAATGTTTTTTGCACCAAACATTGCCTAAACATAGCATTGGCAAATACAAATTGCAAATGGCCATATGTATCATGTGAATGTATGAATTTATTACGTTGGCTTAATGGGTATGCATGCATCAAACTATATCTGCCCACTGGCAAAATGATATTCAGTGGACCATGTGCTAACAATATGTGCTAACAATATGTGCTAACAATATGTGCTAACAATATGCAACCAATGATAATGAAAATGTAATTTACTGGAGTGGTACTTGACGAATTCATGATATGTTTTTAACTGATATGTATTAGTCATAAACAAAAGTGTGTGCGTGCGTGCACGTGTGTGTATTATGCGGCAAGATGACACTAGATATAATACTCACTGGATGCAGATCAAATCCATGGTTAAACAGTACTTCTTGTGTAACTGCTTCGGCGACTGGCCAGTCCCTTCCGACACGAGACCTGCCAAACAATGAATAATAAAATAATGTGTTAAGTTACGTAACTTAACATATCATATATTATGGTACCTCGTAAACAATCAGTGTTGTTTATGTGTAGTGTAGATACAAATTATGTACCAGAAAGTGTTTTTTAATAAACTTTTAAAGAATGAATTTGGAGACCTTACTCCACTGTATTAATGTCGATCACTATGCGAAAATTTGCATTGTAGTCTTTTATTATGACGGTCATGTCGGAGCAGTCAGGTTTCTTGCAGAAAGGTTTCTTGACACCAAAGCTGTTTAGCTGTGCGCTCCAGGCCTGGAACTTTTGTAGAAGCTGTGTCTCCATCGCGTTGGCTATGTCAGTGTTGTAGGCAGCAACCATATCAAAATCCCAGCCAAACTGCAGGCGTTTCTTCACAAGGACAACATCTTAAAAAATACAATGTACACTGAGTATATCAATCTGCACAACGATGAAGAAGAATGTTTAAATTGTGCTGCCTATTGCAACAACCCCCTAAGTCCTTATTTGGAGAAATTTTAGTTTTCATTTTTATTTGCTCCCTAGGTGTCTCTACTATCTGCATATATAATCACACGTGGTGTTGTGCGCCTAAGTCCTGTTATTCACGTTCCACCGAGTGCCCTATAATGCCATAGCTACTAGGTAAACAACCCCCAAGTCCCTGCGGGTCATATGCAGGGCACAGCGAGCTCTTAGCCAATGAACACACAGCTAATACCCCACGTGACCTGTCAGTTTCTAGATGCCACACCTCGGTCGCCATTGTTGTTTTGATCAGTATCCAGTGTTTACATCTTCACGAGCGCGATTTTTATTAAATTTTGATGGATAATAAACGAGCTAGAAAGCGTGTCAGGAAGCCCGACACATGGGTTAGGGAAGTACGTAAGAAATGGAGGAATACTGGGCAGGAATATGTCGGGCGAACTGGAAAAGTGAAAGCGGCCGTTCGCTTCGATCCAAAATTCGATCGAAGCAAAACCAGCACTTCGCTAACAATACCTGTTGCTTAATATGGATAACTGCAGAGTGGGGAAATTATTCCCTAATGAATTTTTGCTTAATTACATTAATTAGCAGAAAAACAGCAACTATTTGCAGTGCAAAATTACATGGGGCATTTAACGGAGTCTTAAAAAACGTGGTGCGTAAAAAATAAAAATTTTCACTAATTACCCCGGTCGTTAATTAAGCTAATTTATCGTTAATTAGCCACGAGAATTTGCAGAGATGATCAAGTTAAGCAGCTAGTCAGTTGAAATAACAAACGAACTGTGCTACAAAGAATGGTAACTATGAAAATAACTGATGAAACTTTGACTGCGTTTTTCTCCATTATTAAAACAATGGACTTAGGGGGTTGTTGCACTAGGCAGCACAATTGTGATTACATAAATGCATACAAACATTGAATGTTTTAATTATTAGGACATTATACATGTTTTTATGTCCCACATATATTTGTGTAATACTGAAAAGTTTAATATATTAGATATACTCTGTTTATCGTACCTCCACATGGTGGGAATCTGAAATTGAGATGTGGGTTATTTGTGTTCCACACGCCGATTGGACCACACGAATAGAACTTGGGCACTGGACGCAGGAACTTCTTGCCTTCTCGACAAGTCAGGACACATCGCTTGTAGAATAAACCAGTCACATCTTCACAATGTATATTTCCATTGTAAGGTAGGTTTGGCATGGTGCAGTCACCCACTGCAAATACAACATACCAAACGTATCAGCGTATTTTCATTTCATATAGGATTATACTACTGTAAATGAGGGTATATACAATAATTGTTAATGCGTTTTATTTTTTTTATTTCATAAGCTTGTCAAACTGTCAGGTTGAAGTCAATAAATTTCAAGCAACGTAATAATATACACAGTAAATAATTGTTTATGTAATATATATATATATATATATATATATATATATATATATATATATTATATATATATTACATAATTCATTAATAATGCAATATTATAATATGTTACTAACTGCGAAGGAACACGTTGAAGTCGCATGCTACTCGGTTCCCCGTGACATCTGATGCGCTGAATACAACGGGCGACACACCAATCTGGAATACATCTCCTGCAACGTGCATTCGTCGTCAACTTAGGTTATATGGAGAGTGACAGGACGAAACTAAGCACGTGTGCACGCACACACGCACGCACGCACGAACACACGCACATACACACACTTAGTTGCCAGTTATCAGGAATTATACGTTTAAAAGCATAACTCTTTCAATTACATTTTTATACATGATAGATGTTTATCATTGCATTATCTTTAGAATGGACTACAATGTTCTGGAGATAATAATGCTTTTGGAACTCTTGTATAATTGTGTTAACCTTTTTCGTATATAAGCTACCTGAATTGTGGTTCTTTGCAATCACTTGTTGACCTTCGAATGTTGGTTCCTTTGGAAAGGTAACTTCAGTGATACGATTCTGCGCCACCATTCCAGCATCCTCTGAGGGGCATGTTGCTGTTGGTGGAATTTTATCTGAAATAAATCATATTTTGAGAGAGTGTTGAGAAACATGTTCATGACTAATATACAATATCATACAAGCATGTATACATGTTTTGTATACTGGTATTGTATAATTGCATACATTGCACTAAACAAGTATATATAAGTATACAAGTATACATAACAAGTATACGGGTATGTATACTACCTGGTAGTTTGTCCACACAAGTTATGCCATCACTGTTGAGGTGCTGTCCAGTAGGGCAGATACGCTGACCGCGTGTGGAAGGAGACGTCCTCTTCATGCCTGGCCCAGGCAGAAAGCTGTCCCAGCTCCAGTCAGCAGTCAGGCCCCGGATGTAGGACGACCTTGTGATGGAGGTCTCTTTGGCATTGTACACACTGATGATTTCTGTGATGTGACGAACATGATCCCAAACCTGTACCAGACTCAGCACGCCACGGAATCTTTGTGACTCCGTCCCACCAATATGCAGCACAACACTGGAAATGTATCATCGCAAATTACTGTTTTAATATCTACTAGTGCATTTATATTATTTTTTTTGTAAATAAACATAACATTATAAAAATCACATTAGAGTACTGATATATTATTTTTCAAACACTTCTTTCAACATATCCAACATGTTTTTGTTGACCTGTAGAACTTTCGCCACCTTGCCGAGGTGGCTTCATTACTACTAATGACGATGATGTCCTGGTAGGATGACGTCATCATAGACGTGTGGAAGTTCAACTGAGATGAGGGAAACTACGAACTTCCACACGTCTTCGATGACTTAAACAAAAACCTTTTGGATATGTTGAAAGAAGTATTTGATCATAAAAACGAAATATCCTGAGAAATGTTCAATAATAATAAATGTATGATGTATTATTGCTTTGTTGTTTATCTACAATGGTAGACCACAGTTACATTTTGAATATCGAACAGTTAATGATGAGTCACCCTTATTATAAATCAATGTAATTCACAGGAAACAGTACGATTGCTCAAGTAAAACATTTGCAATGGCTATGAATGACCATGATATATACCAACGGCAATAATAAATTTATCTAAACTGCGTGCTGTTGTAAGTTCATTAAAAGGTATTATGTTAATGGTTGATAAATGCCTGATTTTCTAATGATTGTGTAACTTTGAGCGCTTTTAGTTTGCAGCTGTTTGCAGATAGTAAATAATGTGTGATCGTGTTGCGTACATTGACCTTTTTTGACTTCACGGCATTGTACTTCTTATGCTGACAATTCTTCATTAAGTTGCTGTGTATGTATAATATATACTGAACTGAACACGGACGGCTACACCCGCCCACACATATAGAAATACAATGTCGTAGTTCTTCACTTCAACTAGCTGGCTAACAGCTTGTGTACGAACCGAATATTATCAACAATGACAAAGAATACAACTCAGTAGTTATGTATGTCACTTCACTGCATATGCTATTAAATATGGTTTTATATTACACTCACTAGACTGGTTCTGCACCAGCGTAAGTCTGTAGATGGCCAGTTGATCCATCAAGAAGCACGGTAACTTTGTTGACATCCAATGTCAATCCCACATAGTGCCAGTTACCGTTGTTGACGTGGGTGCCTATGGGATATGTCAAACTGACATCGTCACCAACACTGAAGCTCACGTTGACACCCGTCTCATTCATGGAAACAAGAGTCCTCATCACTTCTGCTGTCGTCTGTGATCTGAAATCACAAATAGGTTCACATATATTTTCAGATGGAAGAAGAAGACCAAAGTATTTTCAGATGGAAGAAGAAGACCAAAGTATTTTCAGATGGAAGAAGAAGACCAATGCTGGTCTTTCTGTAGTAAGTCATATTGGAATGACAATATTGGCATAACATATATACGTATGCACAGCTTACATAATATGAATGACTTTACAACACCACACTTTAATTTTCCTTACAACAACGTTTCATTCCGTCTACTACCATTACATTTCAGTTGTTGTAGCTTCGTACGTTGAGCACATGGTTAAGAATGTTGGACGTTCTACTCACTGAACCACGTGCATACTCAAGAAGGTGCCACTGCCATCCTTGTCTGCGTAGCGCACCCACACACCAAGACTGCTGGAGGACACGTTCAATACAAATGGGTACAACGAATATGCATCACCTCTACCGTCAAACTGCATGTCCATGTCTCTGTCAATATCTACAAAAGAAATAGTTCACGTTCATTTCGCAACACAACTCTGCAAGAGCTGAATTTTTTTTAAAGTAGGACATATGCTACATACATAGAATTGCATATTTAAATCATTTTAACATTGCGTAGACATAGTATAAACGTCAAAAGTATGTATCCCTTTTTTGGCTTTGAATATAATTTTACCATTTCTCAAGGGCATCAAGGATCAAAGGGCAACATTTCTGAAAGTCGTTTAATTTTGAACTGTGGAATTATATGAGGAAACATACATACAGTATCACAAATATACTTTATAATATATATATATATATATATATATATATATATATTTATGCAACAACCAACACAAGTCCGATGTAGGTGAGAATTAAAACAGGCCAAATAAATGACGTTTTTTATTGCAAAGTGGACTGCTTATCACGCAGCCACTTTGGGAAGAACATTAACAGGAATGTGAGCTCCTCTAAGCAAACCCGACAGGAACTGAACACATGTACAGCCCCGTCCGGCAAGTTTCTCAGAGCCCACATTCCTACAAGCATGACGATAACATATATACATCAAGAAGTCGTCATGAACATGTAATGCAAAGAATACAGACATTCCACCACCAATACACAAATTTAATTACAAACAGGTGGGGCCATTTCGCTAACCTATATAAACATAAGCCAAGAATACCGATGAAGAAACAGGAAGCCTGTCTGCGCAGAAAACCCCATGAACACCAAATACTAGGGGACAAACCCCCGTGTTCATCTTATATTAGGCCAAAAGTGGGGAAAGCGGTTTCGACATCTTCCAACTTCCTATTTCATCAACGATGCACAGTCGCATTTAAACTAAGCATTGAGAATAAGGACGAAAGGTGGAGAGGAGGGCGGATTTCGAGAGACAAATTTTAGTCACAACTTCGCAATGCAGAGACTGAAGCAGGAATGAAAGATTCAAGCTACTGGCTCCGGTTTGGACTGGTTTCCGCTAAGCCGTGATTGGCTGGCTAGCGCGGAGTAATACAATTTATTTGCCCAAATAGTTCCGGTGTAGTCTCGGACACCCAGGGCAAGTTTAACGACGACCTGTCTTGGTTATCTCATAAAAATCTTTATGCACCTGGTGAGTTGCATAAATTCATTTATGCAACAACCAACACAAGTCCGATGTAGGAGAGAATTGAAACAGGCCAAATCAATGACGTTTTTTATTGCAAAGTGGACTGCTTATCACGCAGCCACTTTGGGAAGAACATTAACAGGAATGTAAGCTCCTCTAAGGAAACCCGACAGGAACTGAACACATGTACAGCCCCGTCCGGCAAGTTTCTCAGAGCCAACATTCCTACAAGCATGACGATAACATATATACATCAAGAAGTCGTCATGAACATGTAATGCAAAGAATACAGACATTCCACCACCAATACACAAATTTAATTACAAACAGGTGGGGCCATTTCGCCACAAGGTCACCCACAAACCTGTGACCACCCCACCACGACCTATATATATATATATATATATATATATATATATATATATATATATATATATATATATAATATATATATATATATATATATATATATATATAAATACGAGAAGATATGAGGATACATACATACAGTATCACAAATATACTTTATAATATATATATATATATATATATATATATAAATATACTTTATAATATATATATATATATATATATATATATATATATATATATATATATTATAAAGTATATATTATATATATATATATATATATATATATTATAAAGTATATTTGTGATACTGTATGTATGTATCCTCATATCTTCGTCAGTTTCACACGTATATGGCTGACATTTTGCAGGCGTCCCCATGGTGATGGTTTGAACATAAAAAAATCGAAATCCCAGGGTGTGGATATTACGTATTTAGACGTTTGACGTAGCTTACGTAACTCAGAACAATAGGACTTCGTAGTTATGTACACTTGTTAGCAACGCAATGTGTGTGTTGTCTACAACTGCTTGGAATTACGTGACCTACGTTAATCGTCCACACGTCACATACGTGAAACCGGTTGTACATGATTTTTGGGAGCATGAGGGAAGCAGATGTTGATAGTGCCGACATCAGTGGTGACGCGGTCCTTGCAAAATCAATCATCTTCAAACTAAATTTTATTTACTCATGAATGTTCTCAATTGTCAACGTCAGTGCTCGATAATAAAATATATATATATATATAATATATATATATATATATATATATATATATATATATTAAATGACATCACATATATATATATATATATATATATATATATATATATATATATATATATATATATATATATTGAAACAAAGACTCTTCTCACTAATTACCGTGTGATTGAATGTGGATTATGTCAACCAAAACCATTGCGCATGACGCGACATGTTCAGTACAGCACATACTCAGCCATTGGCGGCAGCCGTTTTACTGCAGATCTCTCGGCATCAGATCTTAACATTCATGAACCAGATCCTGAAGTTATTCTCACTCGATACGACGCATGCATACGTACCATCGTTGACGCCCATGCCCCTGTAATCTGTAATATCACGGCGAGGCCGGCGACACCGTGGCATACAAGCGAACTGACAGACGCGAAGCGGGCATTACGTCGTGCTGAGCGTAACTGGCGACAATCTGGTTTGACAGTACATCGACAGATATACACCGGCTTGGGCAACATCTTCCAAAAATCACTTATGACGGCACGATCGCAGTACTACCGATCTGAGATGATAGGTGCTGGTGGCCACATCCAACGTATCTACCAGATCGCATATACTATTTGGTTAAGACTGGCCGCTACCCGAAGACGCAACACATGCTACGCTTGCTGCAATATTCCAGATCAGCTTCTCTGAGAAGATCAATATTAGGCTGCCAATCGATGTCGTGGCGACAAATACGACTTCACTTTTAGTGTGCTTCGAAACTGCATCACCGACAGACATGAATAACATAATTTTAGCATCTGCTGCCAAGTCATGTGAGCTCGACCCGTTACCACGTCGCTACTTCAACAGCACACCGATGCCCTATGTCCGGTTGTTATATGCTTACCGACCATGTCACAATGCCTAGACAGCACGCTTGCGTATTTATAATGATGTGGCACAACCGATTGATGCCCGTCGTGGAATAAGTCTTGTTCTTGTTCAAATGGCTGATATCATACCTACATGGCCGTATCTATGTGGTGCGTGTCAAGAATGGTGTGTCCGAGTGCAACGTGATAACATCCGGAGTTCCGCAAGGGTCGGTTCTTGGACCGGTACTTTTCAACGCCTACGTTGCGCCTCTGACTAAAATACTCGTCCAACACGACATACAACATCATCTGTACGCTGGTGACACGCAGTTATACGTCGAATTGCCACCAGCCGCGCATGCAGGTGCTGTTGTCAGGTTGGAGGAATGGCGTTGCCATTGACACTGATTTATCGATGGCGTCGCACGTGGCGAATGCATATCGTAGTTCGTACTACCATCTCTCTAGAATTGCTCTCATACGTCAGTCGTTGACGACCAGTGTGTGCAAATGTCTTGTATGTGCACCTCCAGAATTGATTATTGCAATGCAATGCTTTTTGGTGTAACTGACCGTCTGCTACACCGTCTGGAGGTAGCACAACGATCAGTCGCTCGTATTGTTATGCAAATTCGACGATGTCTGCGGGTTTACACCTGCACTGGCTTCCAGCAAACAACCGCATACAGTACACATTACTTGTTCTTGCACACATTGCACTCTGTGAAGGCACGTCAGTGTATTTCGCCTCACTACTCACACGCCACGCCGCATCCTACGCTCTGGCCGTGGTTTGCTACTCAGCGTTCCACGTGTTAACCTAGAACGATATGGTCGCCGAGTGTTTGCTTGTGCTGTGCCCACATTGTGGAACTCTCTGTCATTAGAATGGCGCGCCGATGAAAACAGTAGGCAATTTAAGATATCATTGAATACATTTCTGTTTTCAAATTAATATTGTAAGGTAGTTTAAAAGTTTCTCTACTTATACATATAGTTGTTGGTTGTGATTTCAGTATGCATTCAAAATATTTAATATATTGTAACCTTTTTTAGCTTATTTTATCCTGTATGTATAGCTTTTTAGCACTTTGCTTTATCTTTTGCTTTATCATTTCAATTACTCGTAATTTTAATATATATATATATATATATATATATATATATATATATATATATATATATATATATATATATATATATATATTACATTACATAGGATTTTGTTTTATAAACTTTTATTGTCTAATCTGTCTTTTACTTATCTTCTATATGTGCAGTTTTATATGTGTTTATGTGTACTTTTTGTAAACATCCGGGAATTGGGCATTAACCCTGGATTTGAGGGTGTATAAATAAAGTTGTTATTATAATATATATATATATATATATATATATATATATATATATATAAACACTTTGACGTACCTTTGTCACAAGCGGATCCCACCTTCCCAATTGGACAGTGACAAAATGCCATCTCCACACCGTCAATACATGTGCCTTGATGACAGTCCTTGCCAGCACAGTCGTCATTGTTTGTCTCACAGGTGACTCCAGTGAATCCTGTTGTCGGAGAGGGAACGGGAATAGATGCGTAGGCCAAGTAACCAATGCCAAGTTCACAAATCCAGTCGATCAAAGAAACTAACCAACACTACATATTTGGAAAATATTGGCTATGCTCGCTATATTAAATGCATTTCTGTGCCACGAACTCTTGGTAATAATAAGCTATGTGAACAATATACGTTTGTGTCACAGTTATATAAACTCACATTTCAAATGTTCAGTTACCAACAAGGGAATTTAAGTAATAATTATATATACGTGACTGAGGGTGCGTGATTAAAAGATGCTGCATTATATGGATAACATTCCTAAAAAAACAAATGTGCAAATCTATCAAATATCAAAGGATATGTACAAATATATGCACCATTACGACAACAGTGTGTAGTTATTTCATTAGTACGACTGAAGCACAATGAACTACTACGTTATATACACAGTCCAACAACGTTATATACACAGTCCAACAACGTTATATACACAGTCCAACAACGTTATATACACAGTCCAACAACGATATATATACACAGTCCAACAACGTTATATACACAGTCCAACAACGTTATATACACAGTCCAACAACGCTATATATACACAGTCCAACAACGTTATATACACACTCCAACAACGTTATATACACAGTCCAACAACGTTATATACACAGTCCAACAACGTTATATACACAGTCCAACAACGTTATATACACAGTCCAACAACGTTATATACACAGTCCAACAACGTTATATACACAGTCCAACAACGCTCTGCCGGGTGAGGTAGCTCAGCAAAAGGTCCAGTCGAAGACAAAGAGATAAAGCTTACAAATATGCTATACATTAAACACCAGGTAAATATTACTGACAAAAAATATTAATAGACTACATAGCGTATAAAACGTCTTGGGCAACGCGATGGATAATATGTTCAATATCTATATAACAGCCTGCGTACAAAATCTTGCTAAAATACTGTTGAAATAAGTTTGCTATTTAGAAGAAGACATCCATAGCAACACATAATGTCGTCTACTATATTACGCCTTGCATGACATTTGTCTTTAATTTCATCAAAGGGAATATAGAATATGCCAAACATTTAAGAAATAGTTGATTAATGCGAAATGAAATGTTCGATTGCGTAATAGAATGTAATGATTACCAAGTGAAATAAATACAATGTGAACAGGAAAACAGTTCTGTCACAACGTTCGCTAATTTTTTTTAAAGAAAGCACAACAGCTACGCACCTGGTTGACAAGAACATGAGAAACGTCCAGTTGATGTCACGCTGCATAAGCCTCCGTTCTGGCAAATGTTGTTTGTCCCACTGCAGTAGTCTCTAGCGCACTCACACCCGTCACCCGTAAACTCTACAACCAACACTTGGACAATACAAATGTTGTTTGTCTCACTGCAGTAGTCTCTAGCACACTCACACCCGTCATGCGTAAACTCTACAACCAACACTTGGACAATACACATTTTTTTTGTCCCACTGCAGTAGTCTCTAGCGCACTCACACCTGTCACCCGTAACATCTACAACCAACACTTGGACAATACAAATGTTGATTGTCCCATTGCAGTAGTCTCTAGTGCAGTCAGACCCGTCACCCGTAAACTCTACAACCAACACTTGGACAATACACATGTTGTTTGTCCCATTGCAGTAGTCTCTATCGCACTCACACCCGTCACATCTACAACCAACACATGGACAATACAAATGTTGATTGTTCCACTGCAGTAGTCTGTGGCGCACTCACACCCGTCACCCGTAAACTCTACAACCAACACTTGGACAATACATATGATGTTTGTCCCATTGCAGTAGTCTCTAGCGCACTCACACCCGTCACGCGTAAAACCAACCAACATGTGGATACTACAAAACTGTGACAGTGCGTGAGTGTGTGTGTGTGTGTGTGTGTATGTGTGTGTGCGTGCGTGCGTGTGTTGGGGTGTGCATGTGTGAGTGAGTATATAATATAATACGTAACTATACAATACATGTGGATATGATAATATTAATAAACCTTTAATTTCACATAAATCCTCAGGAACTTGATCTTGAAGGCGACATTATTATAAACCAGCATAAGTATACGATATATACATAAGTATGCGATGTATACATAAGTATGCCATATATACATAAGTATACGATATATACATACGATGTGTGCAACTGCATTTGGCTTTTCCATCTTTCACGTAGCAAGTTCCACCATTCTGACACGGGTTGGCCACAACACAAAGGTTAGGTCCTTTGTCACAATTACGTCCACTAAAACCTGTGCTACACCTGCAAATTCCAGCATATTCAGGAAAATCTTGGAAATATGCATTATACTAACAACTGAAGTTGTCATGTGTGATGAAAACTACAACTTGTCAACATTAAACAAGTAACAAGACAGTTAATGTGCACGATGTTGTTGATTGTACATGATATATTATTTGCATCTCTGTATCTCGTCGAACAGACATATCCTTCGATAGCTTTTTATCTTGAACGTACAACTGATAACAAAAAAGTGGGGATATTATTACTTTATAGAGACATCGTCAAAAAAAAAAAAATTTGCAAAAACGCACACTTCAACTTCAGGCGGTATGTAATCTAAGGCACATAATATACAAACAATACCGAGTTAAGGCCACTTTCGTAACGTGCAACTAACACAATACTCACTGACAGAAGTAGTCATTGAATACATCGTGGCATGTAGCCCCATTCTTGCATGGATCATGGCTGCAATATGTTACTATTGTTTCGCATTTCTTGCCTGTCCATCCCGAGGTACAGCGACAGAAGAATTCCTTGTGTCGGTTTTCACACAGACCGTGGTGCAGACACGGTTGACTGAGACATTCATCAAAGTCCTCCTGTCAAAACACATCCAGTATACAAAGTCAGTTGCGCCTAAAACCTAGAAGAATGATCATTCTGAACAGGTCTGGGCAATGTTTAAGACACTGTGAAACTGTGATCATTATATGCAAATGTTCACGGAATACTAAATGAATAATGCACATTTTGAAACGTTAATGTCTATAATAGCAACATTTGAAATAGTTGTGTCACACTCTACTTTGTTGTTTACTGGTGGGCATGGAAGCATAATGTAATGTAGACAATAATACAACAGTTCACCCAGTGACCTGTCCAATCGCCAACCTTCAATGCTTATATTCCTGCACTCACCGAACAGTCTTTGCCAGTGTATTCTGTCTTGCAATCACACTCGTAAGAGTCAACTTTGTCAACACAATTTGTCGTTCCAGCAGGATCACATGGATTTGATTGACACTCGTCTATGTCTACGTTGCAGTGAACACCTGGAAATAAATCACCCCATCCATACAAATAAATCACCCCACCCATACAAATAAATCACCACACCCATACAAATAAATCACCCCATCCATACAAATATGGCAACAACGACGCTGGTTAACCTTTAAGAGAAGCTGTTTTTTCCTTGTAGATGCTTTTGAGTAAATGCTGCGCTCTTAAGAATAAATGTATTAATTAACAAGATTTAACAAGATTTGCCATCCAAGCCAAAGGCCCAGATGGCAAGTGGACAAGGAAGCCACTGGCTTATCGAGAGTCCAACAATGTTCATCTACTTATAACCCGCCCTCCTGAGATATGTGTCAACCTTGTTTTTAAACATATTCACGCTGCTAGCAGTTGCACAATCTGTAGACAATGTGTTCCATTCATTTATTATCCTCTGTGAGAACGAGTGCTTCCTGATGTCCAATCTACATTGATCCTTTACTAATTTTACCTCATGTCCTCTAGTTCTGCTATCCTTCTTGAGTGAGAAAAACTTATTTCTATCAATATTTTCATACCCATTCGATATCTTAAAAACTTCAATCTGATCTCCTCTTAACCTCCTTGTCTCTAGAGTTGTTAAACCGCATTCTTTCAGGCGTTCTTCATAACTAAGGTCTCTAAGTTCTGGAATCATTTTAGTTGCTCTCCTTTGTATGCGTTCAAGCGTATCTATATCCTTCTTACGATATGGTCTCCATGCTTGTATACAGTATTCTAAATGAGGTCTAACTATTGCTTTATAAAGAGGTATAATTAACTTTTTTCCCTTGTATGTTATGTTTCTTCTAATCAATCCAAGAATTTGATTACCCTTTGAAGCTGCAATACCACACTGCTCTGAAACTTTCATATCAGCGCTTATTGTAACTCCTAAGTCCTTTTCTTTTACAGTAGTACCCAGAACAGTATCTCCCATTTTATAGTTTACATTCAAGTTCCCATGTCCTGTATGTAGGCATTTACATTTCCCAAAATTGAACAGTATCTGCCATTTCTCAGACCATTTCACTAATCTGTCTAGATCGTTTTGTAAATGTTGTTTATCACCATCAGTATTAACCTTTCTAAACAGTTTTGTGTCATCCGCAAATTTCAGTACGTTACTTGTTATACTGTCGTCCATGTCATTGATATAAATTAAGAATAATATAGGTGTTAATACTGATCCTTGAGGTACCCCACTAAAAACCGATTTCCAATTTGAAACTTCTCCATCTACTACAACTCGTTGTCTTCTGTCAGTCAGCCATTGTTCTATCCAGTCAGTTATGCTATCCCCGATACCATGGGCTTTTAATTTAAGTAGTAATCTTTGATGTGGCACTTTGTCAAAAGCTTTCTGAAAATCTAAGTAGATAATATCTACTGGCGATCCCACGTCTATCCACTTAGTGATTTCTTCCAAAAAACATAACATATTTGTTAAGCATGACCTCGCTTTAAGGAATCCATGTTGAGATGAATTTAATAATTTATGCTTAACGAGGAAGTCCACCATATGGTCTTTAATTAACCTTTCTAATAATTTACAAATCACTGACGTTAAACTCACTGGTCTGTAATTCTCTGACTTATTTCTCGAACCCTTTTTAAATAATGGTATGATTTTTGCTTCTTTCCATTCAAACGGAACAACTCCCTCTTTTAATGACAAGTTGAATACTCTTGCAAGTGGTATACTGATTTGTTCTACTGTTTCCATTAGTAATTTTGGAGGAATCATCCACTCCCGGTGATTTGTTATCCTTCATTGCTTTTATTTTCTTAGCTACCAATTCTGGAGTTACAACTAACGGACCTAAATAGTCAGATTTAGCCCCCTGAAATATAGCATCAGCAACTGGTAATGAACTAATATCTTCTTTGGTAAACACTGAACTGAAGTAACCATTTAGGTCTTCCGCCATTAAAAACCCCTGTGATATTATATTTCCAGCACTGTCTTCTAGAGGTCCAACCTTGTCTTGTACGTTTTGTTTACTCCTGACATCGCTAGGTGGCGTGGTCAGCGGTGGTGTTGTCGGGTCGGATCTCCGGTGGAATTTGTCATTTTGCTAACTTATATAGTAATTTACCTTGATTACTGATCGGTACACCGATCAAGTACAACATAAAGACCCAGACGGGAGAAACCTGAACGATATATGCTGAATGCAGCTAAGTAAAATCTGCACTTAGACCAGCCAGATTAAATTTGTATTTCCCGCCCTTTGGGTCAAGGCCGATCTGTGTAAACAAAGACCCTACGGCTACGGCCAACAAGGCTACCGTATGTTTTAGTTGAACATAGCTTGTTAGACGCACTTGCTCGGGTATCAACACCTAGCGTGACATATACATACACACTATCTATCCATGCTATATATCCCTGCCCCGTATCTTTCGTACTAACCAGGCTTTTTAACCGACGCTGAACTTTATGATCTAGAGTCGCCCTAGATCGTAACGCCTGTCGGACAAACAAGTTGATTTGTCTGAAGCTCCGTCTTATCCTGCACAAATCAGCGTCATCCATTGCACAGCTTTCACGAGTTCTTCTGTTAGCTATTCAGATCTGATAATAGTATTATTGTCGTTTTATATAAGTATTATTGTCACTATTATTTATTTATTTATTAAAATTTAACCACCTGTTTTAATATGATAATTTGAGTACGCTTTTAAAGGTTATTTTATCTTATTTATTCCGTAATTTTGTTTTACACCCTCGCCACTCGAGGACCCCCTTAGCTTCACAACGATACTGGGAATATCGTGATCTAGTCATGTCTCAAACGCCAAGAAAACATTGGAAATCCAATATAAGTCTGCTTAATGTCAATACACAGTCAATCAGCGCAAAGAAGCTTGAATTCCAGTACATGGTAGAGGACGCAAAACCTGACATCATAATTGCATGTGAAACTTGGCTCAAGCCCAATATCAACAGTAGCGAATTCATGCCACCTGGGTATGACCCTCCTTTCAGGAATGACAGAGCGGATGGTTATGGAGGGGTCATGATTGCCATCAAGACTGGACTTGTCGCAGAACGCATATCTATAATGTCACTGTGCGAGATGGTAGGAGTGAAAATTCAGACCGCACAGCCACACCCTCTTGTAGTACTCGGAGTTTACAGGCCAACAGACAACAACTCTGATTACACAAACTGTATGTGTGATGCCATATCAAGCATAGCCAGGAAATTCCCAAACAGCCCCCTGTGGATTGCGGGAGACACAAACCTCCCAGACGTCAATTGGCAAACAAACACCATATCGAAACATCAGTACACTAAACAGATAAATGAACTTTTCATTGACACATTTGCCATGCTGGGCTTATCACAGATGGTCACTTTCCCGACAAGACTTCACAACACCTTAGATGTCTTCCTAACAAATCGACCTTCCCTCGTCAACAGATGCGAGCCAATACCAGGGGTCAGCGATCATGACGCAGCTGTCTACGTAAACTCGGACATCGTGCCAAAAAGACAAAGACCTGTCCAGAGGAAGATCCACATATGGAAGAAAGCAGACACTGAACTGATCAAGGAAGATCTAGCTGCTTTTGCCGAAGAGATGCAAACCCGATACAACCCGGACACACCTGTGGAAACATTGTGGGCATTATTTACAGCCAAAGCGTATTGGCCAATCACGTTCCAACAAAACTGTCTTCCCAGCGCTACAATCAGCCCTGGGCCAACGGCAAGATAAGAAACCTGTCTAGAAAGAAAAAGAAATGCTACAAGAAGGCCCAGCGAACCAAGTCTGACCAGGACATAGCAAAATACCGGGCCACAAAGAAGCTTGTTCAATCAGAGTGCCGCAAGGCGTATTACCAATACATTAACTCCATGATAGGAGAAAGCAACCAGAATGGGGGCAATCTGAAGAAGTTTTGGTCTTTCATCAAAAGCAAGAAAAACGACAACAACGGAGTAGCCCCACTCAAGAAGAATGGCATTGTCCACAGCGACAGCCAGACTAAAGCTGATATTCTTAACACCCAATTCTCATCGGTCTTCACGAAAGGAGGCAAGATTAACGTGCCGAACCTTGGAACTTGCAAATACAGTGTCTTGCCAGATATCACAGTATGTGAAACTGGCGTGAGAAAACTCCTCGAAGCAGTTAAACCCCATAAAGCCACTGGACCTGATGCGATTCCTGCCAGGCTCCTGAAAGACTATGCCGCTGAGATTGCACCAGTACTGACGCTCATCTACCAATCATCCCTTGATCAAGGCACCGTGCCGGTAGATTGGAAACATGCTTGGGTTATTCCAGTCTACAAGAAGGGAGATAGAGGTTCACCATCAAACTACAGACCTATCTCTCTAACGAGCATTTCCTGCAAAACTCTGGAGCACATCATACACAGCAACTTCAAGGACCACCTGGAAAACCTCAACATACTAATTGACTATCAGCATGGCTTCCGCAAACATAGATCTTGCGAAACCCAGCTTATCCAAACAGTTGATGATCTAGCCAAGAGCCTACATGATGCTGGACAGATCGACGCTGTGCTGCTGGATTTCTCTAAAGCATTTGATAAAGTGTATCATCCCCACCTGGCAGCCACATTACGTCATTACGGCGTGCGAGGAAATACACTGGACTGGATCCAAAGCTTCCTGAGTAACCGTACCCAAGAAGTAGTCCTCGAAGGTAAAAGATCATTTACAGCTGCTGTCACCTCAGGCGTTCCACAGGGCACAGTCCTCGGCCCCATCCTCTTCCTGTGTTACATCAATGACCTCCCGGACCAAGTATCCTCTACCGCACGTCTATTTGCTGATGACTGCCTCCTGTACCGGAACATCAACGCAACAGCTGACGCAGATACATTACAAGATGACATCGACAGGTTGCAGAAATGGGAGGCAGACTGGTTGATGGAGTTTAACCCAGACAAGTGCGAGATTATCAGAATCACCAACAGAAGGAAGAAGAAAGTAGTCAGCTGCTACTCGATCCATGGGAAAGCTCTGAAGGACGTCACTGGCGCCAAGTACCTTGGAGTAACCATCGACAGGAAGTTAACATGGAATGACCACATCGACAACATAACAAAGAAGGCCAACAACACCAGGGCTTTCTTACAGCGCAACATCAGCAGCTGCCCCCAAGCCATCAAATCGCGGTGTTACCAGACCTTTGTAAGGCCTATTGTGGAGTATGCGTCGACTGTATGGGACCCATCCACCAAAAAGTACACCAAGGCAGTTGAGAATGTCCAGAGGCAAGCAGCCCGCTTCGTAATGAACGACTACCGGCGACGCAGCAGCGTAGGGAACATGCTTGATAGTTTGGAATGGAAGTCACTAGAGAGAAGACGAGCCGATGCCAAGTTGATGATGCTGTACCGCATCAACCACAAACTGGTTGATGTGACAACGAAGTCACTAGCCGCCGCACCAACACGCACCAGAGGCAGCACTTATCGCTTTTACCAGACTTTCACCCGCGTCGACGCCTACAAATCCTCATTCTTTCCCAGCGCCATCAGACTATGGAACAATAGCACACACGAATTAGTTAGCCAACCGTCAGTAGAAAGGTTTAGACAATGCCTTCTCACCATGCCAACATAGAACAATTATACAGTCCTTATTATTAGATATCATATAGCTCATGCACTAAATTATTGCCTAATTACGCAGACGTGACATATACTGACTAAAACGGACCCGAACCGGCATTACATTACCCGCTCCCACGCAATAGTGATCACAGCTCGAAAATACTCTAGCCACATTTATATGTGGCTAACCTAGAGTCCTGAGCTCAAATAGAAGAAGAAGAAGACATATGCATAAAAACTCTTGCTGTCATTTTTTATGTTACATGCTAGTTTTTGCTCATAGCTTCTTTTAGATTGTCTGATTTCAGTTGTAGCTGCATTAAGTGCCTCTTTGTATTTTGCATAGTCTTCTTCCTTTCTGGTTCGCCTATAAACCCTCCACATAGTTTGTTTTAGCATTATTTTTCTAATAGCCTCTTTTGACAAGTGTTTCTTTCTACACCGTTTTCCTTGTTTTTGGAAGGGAACAAATTTATCGATGATACTCTCAATTTCATATTTTAGAATATTCCAACATTCAATTGCGGTCTTATTCATCAGCATGTTATTCCAATCTAGCTTTGCTAAGTATTTTCTCATATCTTTGTAGTTACCTTTGTGGAAGTTTCTCTTGTACGTTTTCTTATTTTTACTTTCTGATTTTACATTGATGTCAAAATGTATTTGATTATGGTCACTATTACCCAATGGTTCAAATATTTTTACATTGTCCACTAATTCTTTTTGTGATAAAACTATATATAATACATTTTCTCCCCTGGTTGGTTCTAGTACGTGCTGAGTAAGAAAGCTATCCTGGATTAAAAATAGAAATTGTTGGTCCTCAATCCCTGTGCTCTCTAGAGAATTCCATTGTATGTGTCCATGGTTAAAATCTCCCATTATGATACATTCCCCTTTACTAACTTCCTTTATAGCGTTTTTTATTTTTGTGTTGTCCTCTTCGTTTATGTTTGGACTTCGGTAAACTAATCCAATAGTTAATTTTGAATTTCCTGAAACAATTTTGCACCAAACAGCTTCATCGCAATCTGCTTCCCTTTCTAGTTTTATTTCATAAGCCTGAATAGATTCTTTAACATATAAAATAACTCCCCCGCCCCTTCTTCCTATTCGATCTTTCCTAAACATTACATATCCTGTCAGTCCTAATTCAGCATCTGTTATATCTATGTTGGCCCATGATTCAGTTATACCAATTATGTGAGGGTCAATATCTTCTACCATAATGTTTAATTCGTTTTTCTTATTTACTATGCTCCTTGCATTTAAACATACGCATCTATAACCTTTTTCAGAGATGTTTTTCGGATGATTTGATATTGGTTTATCTGTGCTAGTGGCCTCTTGTTCTGCTTGAGACACCTCTAGGTAACCCCCCTGCACTTCTAATTTAAAGAATGTTTACTTACAAAAATATTTGTCATTACACCCAAGTCACTATCTACTGCTGCTGAAAGTTTGTCCGCGAATACTGCCGCCCCCTTTCCACTTAAATGAAGCCCATCCTTCATGTACATATCAGCCCTCCCAACAAAACTTCCCCATAAATCCACAAATCCAACTTCCTCTTCCCTACATAGCTTCTGGACTAACATGTTAATTGCCATCCAACGACAATTTCGATATTTGTGACCCCTCCTGCCCATTACAGGTAAAATCCCTGACAGTATTACCTGCTCAACCTGCGTCTGTTTTAGTGTTCTGACCAACTGCCTATATTTCCTAACTATGGCAATTGTACCCTCCCTCTCTACGTTATTTGTCCCTACGTGTACTAAAACAGATCCACCCTTACCCGAACCTACGATGTTTTTTACCGTCTCTGTTATCGCCTCTATTTTAGCTCCAGGCAAGCAGACCACCACATCATCTCCCTTGTTTAAGACTCTGTCGGTCTTCCTAACTATCGGATCCCCCACAAACACGCTCGCTCTCTTCCTCACCCCCTCTATCACTGCTGCAGAATAACTCTTCCGTTCGATCCCCTCCATCACATTCTGTCCTGACCCCTTCTCTCCTGTCTCCTTCGCTCCTGTCTCCCCCACTTCCCACTCCTTTGCTCTTGTCTCTCCCACTCCCCTCTCCTTCACTCCGGTTGTTTTCCGTCCCGTCTCCCCCACTCCCTTCTCCTTCCCTCCTGTCTCCCCTACTCCCCTCGCCTTCACTCCGGCTGTCTTCCCTCCCGTTCCTTTCCTTCCCGTCTCCTTACGTCCTGTCTCCCTACGACCTGTCACCTTCCCTCCTCTCAGCTTCCTCCCAGGCTGCGGTGAGCTCTCCCTAGCATCTCTTGTGTCTTTCCCCACTTTATCATCTACTGTTCCCCCACCGGAACTACTGGCACAACCCCCCTGTTCCCTTCCCACCATTGCCACAACGAGCAGCCTCAGCTCTTCCAACTCCACCTCTAGTTCCTTCATCTTCGTACATCCCCTACACTCAAAACTAAAACTATCTGCCTGGACCTCAGCCCAGGACTTCTCGCACCCAGACTTAACGAAGTCCACCCAGTTACTGCAACTGGCACAAATTAAGTGCCTTGTGGCCTTTAACTGCTCAATTAAGGCATGAACATCAACAGGCGGCAGAATGTGTAGTGTGCAATAATTAATAGTGTGGCAACATATGTGTAACGATAATTATCGAAGACACATTTTAATCAGCAGTAGCGTGTCAACGATTTTAAATGGCTGCCGCTACGTCAGGCCTACATAACGCTGCATAGTTAATCAAATATAGCAATTCACGTAGGCTGTCGAAACTGACAGGTATGATTTATTTAACACAAACTGTACAAAGCGTATGTAGGCTCCCTAATTGCACCATCAAACTCCTCAACTCCTCAAGTGATTGAGGCAAACTGTGGCGGGACTCGGTCCGCACATATATGATGCACACGCTGTCCGTGGGAGGGCGCGCAGTAGCGCCGAGATATCCACTCTCATGCGGACATTAGAGCCACTACGTCTACGGACTGAATAGGAACAGCACACATGCTTTGTGGTATCTTAATCAATGTAATTCGTGACAAAGACATTCGTAGGACGCAGCACACATGTGTGAGTAACAATTCCGGCCATATGTTAAGGATTTTTATGGCAGACAAAACACGATGTGTGTCGCCATATAACGAATTCTAGCAGTGTTTTTTATTGATACCAAATACGTCCATTGCAGCATATTAAGTCAAAGCAGCTCACCAGTGTAGCCAGGACGACAGGTACAGTTGTATCCATTGAACATGTCATTATATGTTGAAACTCACCGGTGTCGCCAGGAAAACAGGTACTGTGGTACCCACTGAACATGTCATTACACGTTGAAACTCACCAGTGTAGATAGGTAGACAGGTACTATGGTACCCATTGACCATGTCGTTACACGTTGAAACTCACAAGTGTCGCCAGGAAGACAGGTACAGTGGTACCCATTGACTATGTCATTACATGTTGATACTCATCAGTGTAGCCAGGAAGACAGGTACAGTGGTACCTATTGACCAAGTGAAACTCACCAGTGTAGCCATGAAGACAGGTACAATGATACCCACTGACCATGTCTTTACATGTTGAAACTCACCAGTGTAGCCAGGACGACAGGTACAGTGGTACCCATTGACCATGTCTTTACATGTTGAAACTCACCAGTGTAGCCGGGACGACAGATACAATGATACCCACTGACCATGTCTTTACATGTTGAAACTCACCAGTGTTGCCAGGAAGACAGGTACAGTAGTACCCATTGACCATGTCTTTACATGTTGAAACTCACCAGTGTAGCCGGGACGACAGATACAATGATACCCACTGACCATGTCTTTACATGTTGAAACTCACCAGTGTTGCCAGGAAGACAGGTACAGTAGTACCCATTGACCATGTCTTTACATGTTGAAACTCACCAGTGTAGCCGGGACGACAGATACAATGATACCCACTGACCATGTCTTTACATGTTGAAACTCACCAGTGTTGCCAGGAAGACAGGTACAGTAGTACCCATTGACCATGTCTTTACATGTTGAAACTCACCAGTGTAGCCGGGACGACAGATACAATGATACCCACTGACCATGTCTTTACATGTTGAAACTCACCAGTGTAGCCATGAAGACAGGTACAGTGGTACCCATTGACCATGTCTTTACATGTTGAAACTCACCAGTGTAGCCGGGACGACAGGTACAGTGGTACCAATTGACCATGTCTTTACATGTTGCTCCATTCTGACAGGGATTGCTTGCACACTCGTCCACGTTGTGTTGACAGTTGTAGCCGGTGTATCCAGGGACACAGCCACACTCATAGACACCTTCCTTGTCTGAGTTGTCTGAACAAGTCGCTCCATTCTTGCACTTCTCCTCAGCACACATGTCAATGTTCACACACCGTGGACCACCAGCTAAAAACAAAATTATAACATATATGATATAATACAATATAATAAAGCCAGTACGCACACTGCTCAAGTGCATCGTATTCGTTATCGAACGATGCAGTAAACATGATAATTTCAACCAGTGACGGTACATGTTATTGGAGAAGTATAAATATGTATGCGTGCCTGCTTGCATGCATGGATGCGTGCCTGCTTGCCATGCTAGCGTGCGTGCGTGCATTCGTGTCTGCCATCCATGTCAAGCAAGGTACATCATGGTTCATGTTGCTAGTGTATATACTGGATTAAATTTACTTACCCAACATAAAGTCTAGCTCACACGTTCTTACCTGAGGTGTATCCAGGCTCACAGATGCAGCGAGCTTTGCTGATAGAATAATCTTCAATACATTTGCCTTTGCCACCACAAGGATCAGAACTACATAGACTGCCTTCAGCTGGACGTATCTGACATCTGTCCCCGGAGAAGCCCTTAGGACAGGCGCAGGAGAAGCTGTCCACTCTGTCTGTACATGTCCCTCCGTATAGACACGGGTTCTCAACACACTGATCTACACAGATAACAACAACTCTGTCTGTACAAGTCCCACCATATATACATGGGTTCTCAACACAGATAACAACTCTGTTTGCACATGTCCCTCCGTATAGACACAGGTTCTCAACACATTCATATACATATATCACAACAACTCCATCTGTACAAGTCCCAACATACAGACATGGGTTCTCAGCACACTCACCTACACAGATAACAACTCTGTCTGCACATGTCCCTCCATACAGACACGGGTTCTCTGCAGACTTGTCTATACAGATCACAACAACTCCGTCTGCACATGACACTCCGTACAGACACGGGTTCTCAACACATTCGTATTACACAGATAACAACTCTGTCTGCACATGTCCCTACATACAGACACGGGTTCTCCGCAATCTTGTCTACACAGATCACAACGACTCTGTCTGCACATGACCCTCCGTACAGACACGGATTCTCAACACACTCATATACACACATATAGCAACAACTCCGTCTGTAAATGTCCCTCCTTACATACACATATTCGCAACACACTCGTCTACACAGATGACAACAACTCTGTCTGTACATGTCCCTCCGTACATACACAGGTTCTCCGCACATTTTGTACACATATAACAACAACTCTGTCTGTACATGTCCCTAAGTACAGACATGGGTTTTCAGCACACTCGTTTACACACATAAAAACAACTTTGTCTGTACATATCCCTCCATACATACACGGTTTCATAACACACTTGTCTACACAAATGACAACAACGCTGTCTGTAGATGTCCTCCGTACAGACATGGGTTCTCCACACACCCGTCTACACAGACAATAACAACGATGTCTATACATGTCCCTCCGGACAGACACGGGTTTTCGGCACACTTATCTACACAGAGAACAATAACTCTGTCTGTACATGTCCCTCTGTATAGACACGGGTTCTCGGCACACTTGTGTACACAGATAACAACAACTCTGTCTGTACATGTCCCTCCGTACAGACGCGGGTTCTCAGCACACGCGTCTATACAGATAACATAGTGCGTTGCTGCTGCTAAGATATAAAACTAGTGATTGTAATTATGTAGTGATACCAAGTATTATTTACGCCGTAATTAAATGTACACATATTTTGTCACACAAAACAGTGTACTTCTACATTAAATGTTTGACCTGAACATCGTCAACGTTCTGAAACAGTGTAAAACTGTGTGAGAAGATACAAGGTTTAAAATAAATAGTTCTGCAAAAACATCAATAAACTAATCTGTATATATTTAAATAGTGGAACGTTCATCCCCGTTTCATAAAGCATGCAAACTTACGCTGGTGGAACCTTTAGAAATGAATCATATAAAACTTGAATGTTGTCACGTGTTAGTATCAATAAAATACAAGCTTCAGTTTACCTGTATATGTCAAACAGTTCTTTAACAGAGTTGACCCATGTAAATGTTTGAGCTTTCCTATGTCGGACTCACATTTATTTATCATGATTGAATGTGAACGTAAATGATTCAGTTTACCTATGTCCGTCTCACAGTTCTGTCCAGTGTATCCTACGGCACATGTGCAGGTGTAACGGATGTTACCGAACATTTGACACGTTCCTCCATGCATACATTCATTGTTGTCACATATGTTCTTCGTTTCGTTGCACCTTAGAGCAACAACCATGTACGAGTCACGATAAATAAAATAGCTATGGTTTGCTACTATGCTAATGAATTAGTATGATTACATTAGAGAAATGGAGTGCATTGTAACATTGTTATTCTAATCCGAATATATTTGATAATGTCATAATGCGTGGCTATGTCAAGACATCTTAATTTATCTAGCTTAGCTAATATAATAATAGTAATACTAAAAATGATAAGCCATGGAAAGTGTTACTTTACTTGTTGAGTAGTCACTGAGCCCCCCCTACACAATTAGAAGTACACAGAAGACAAACCATTTGCTAGTGTAGACATCTGTGGTCCGACACAGACACTTGAAGTCGAGATTCTCGTCTTTACACATTCCCCCGTTGTAACATTTTATACTTCCTTCGCAGTTGTCTTCATCCACTTCGCATCGGCTCCCAGTGTAAATTGCAACTAGAAAATAATTCAATAAGTTTTTTTTCCAGAGACTGAACGATCCCATCGTGAAAGCCCTGTTTACCATAGGACTCTTCAACATATTATAAATCCTGATAGAGATCCCAGTAGATGACCTCAACGACCGATGCCAGAACATCCATCCAGTCGTCCTGAATGCCAGCAAGACGATTCTAGGACACGGAACAATGCAGGAAATAGTGGATCACGGGGACTCATGGAAGCTCGTTGAATTGAGACGAGCCACGAAACGTCGTTTACTAGATTGTAGGGAAGAAGACAAGGATGCGATGACACAGGATTATAGAGTGAAGAATGTAACAGTGAAACGGAGCCCCCAGCACGCCAAGAGATTATACGTGGACGTGCTGGCAACAGATACACAAACGGCAGCGTAGAGCGCAACACAAAGATCATCTACAAAATAATCAAAACCTATACAGGCAACACGTCCAACAAATCAACGATTATCGAAGACAAGAACGGAAACACCGTAACAAAGGAGGACAAAAGTCGGGCAGAACACTTTCGGGAACATTTAGTCGATACTGAGGTGGCACTCGAAATACATACTACAGGACAACAGCTGGAAATGACACATGGGCGTATCTCAAATCAAGAAACTGAAAATGCTATCAAACAGACCAAGGGAAATTAAGCTAAACTTTTCAACAAAGCTTGGAAAGAAGAAAGAGGGCCAGAGAAATGGAAGAAAGGAATCTTTGTGAAACTCCCCAAAAAGGAGACCTGACAGAGTATGTCAACTGGAGAGGCATCAATTCGTTTTCAAAACTAAATTTACCAGATACAGTACTACTGCAAGCTTCAGAAGCATCAATCCATTTTCTGCAGAGTACTTTAAAATGAATAAAGAAAGACACCGAAAACGAACGTATTGAAGAACAGGCAAGCTTCAAGATTGGAAGATCGAGCACAGACCAGATCTTTATGATTCTAACAATATTATAGCAACTTCATCTACTTTACAAAGGCCTTCGTAGCAGCCATCATCCATCTCTCTGGAAGATATTACAGGCGTACGGCGTCCCTCCTGAGGTGATCAACATCCCGAAGGACATGTATGCAGACAATCAGTGTTGTGTGCGGCAAGTTGCACAGCAGAACCAGTGGTTCCATGTGAGGATTGGAGTAAGGCAGGGATGCGTTATTTTGCCAATACTCTTTCTGGTCGTTATTGACAGGGTGATGAGGAAAGCCACCAGTGATCGACCAATATGAAGAGTATGGGGGACTAACTGAACACAAAATTTTCGATGAGTTGAAGTAGAGAAGGCGGAGAGGGCTTGGCCATGTTCTAAGCGTGGACAGGAATAGCCATCCATATTCTGCTCTGAAATGGACACCTCCTGAAAAAAGGAGAAGAGGCAGACGACTGGGCACCCGGAGAAGAACTATTGAAGAAGATATGAAGATGGCTGGGAAGACCAAGATCGAACGAGGCTGGTCCATCCAAGACCGAGCTGGCTGGAGAAGATTTGTTGGCGTCTTATGCCCCAGTGGAAACGACGAGGAGTGAGTGAGTGAGTTGTATTATGATATAGACACATAGCAAGCGTGTGTTCAAATTAATCAAACTATGTATACAATGATCGCTCTTGACTATTATACATCTTAGCTAAAATTATAGACAATTATAAAATCGTATTTCTAATGGAATCAGCTGCACTTCTTATTGCGTCATTTTCGGAGTCAAATATTCACATTACTGTTGAATGGCACATGCGTGAACCGGCAGATAATTTGGTAATATTCAAGGTCGGCTCCAAGCTAGCAATGTTGGCATTATAATTACTTAAATTTGTCAAAAACAAATATTTAATATACCACAATTCTAACACCAAATTATTGTCGATTAAGAAAACAAATGCAACACAATCAGCACAGAGTGGGCTACATTCTACAAAATATGATTTATATTTCTAAAACATTATTACGTAATTACATTGGTAGGGTGTATTCATAAGTCGCAAAAGTGTTATTCTTACAATAGGCTAACTCAACTGGGCACTGTATATTATGTATATTATGATAAATAAAACAAAGACCTCTTACATTTAGGATGTAAGCTCTCGAGCATCTGAATGACAAATATGCCTAATGCCCTCTTTTTCAATCAAATGTTAATATTGAACATAAAGGTCGGCGTGAATACTGCCATAAGTTGTATTCATACGTGTGCGTATGTTTTATTTCTATGGTGCATAGTAAATAATATAAAATGGAACTGCTTCATGTACCTTTGACCTCCTCTTTCACGAACACAGTGGATCCAGATTGGTCAGCCATACTTGTCTTATGATAATAGATGAAACATACACTACTGGCTTGGAACGTTCGGTGCATGGCTACAACACACAGGGGGTTATTGCTGCACCACCCTTTGCATTCAGCCTTGTCTACGTCAGTTCTGAAATCATCTGATGCATGTTGAGCTCGTCTGTTAGGATACTCATTGAATTCTGGATGTGTTCCTGTATCAGTATACATTTAGTATTAATGAACATGCAGATGTTACATGAACATAACGCGCAATAACTAACAAACTTCCAATCTAGTGTGACATTTTATTATTGTAGCAGTAGCAGTGAGATATTAAAATATACATTTTGTAATAGCATTACTTAAAATTTTACTTGACTGGCGACATACAAAAAGTGAGTCTTACTGCTAGGACAGGTACACGTGTAACCATTGACATCATCTGTGCAGCTGCCACCGTAGTAGCATGGAGATGATGCGCACTCATCAATGTCAGTCTCACAGTGAACACCCGTATATGCTACACAAAGAAGAAACACAGTAGCAGGGAGATTATGCGCGCACACCAATGTCAATCTCACAGCGAACACCCGTGTATCCTACACATAGAACAAACACAGTAACGGAGAGATGATGCGCACTCATCAATGTCAGTCTCACAGTGAACACAGAGAACAAACACAGTAACGGAGAGATGATCCGTACTCATCAATGTCAGTCTCACAGTGAACACCCGTATATCCTACACTGCGAACAAACATAGTAGCAAAGATATGATGCACACTTATCAATGTCAGTTTCACAGTAAACACCCGAGTATCCTGCACAGAGAACAAACACAGTAGCAGGGAGATGATGCACACTAATCAATGTCAGTCTCACAGTGAACACCTGTGTATCGTGTACAAAGAATGAGTGAGCAGCGTTGTTACTGTGCAAATTGCGATTATTTCTACCACCTGGCCAAAACAAATAGATTATCGAGACACATGCACAACAACACACACGAATTCCCAAAAACACGCTATCACACAAACCACAGCTACTTCACATTACAGTCATTAATAAGCGCCCACCCACCTGCACGCATACATTCACGAGCGCACACACATAAATGTAGTATCTAGCAATAGTGATGTGCATAGCCACATCATTAAGAAGCACACGATTATTTAATTCCTCGGGTCAGAACAAATGTAAGTAAATTCTCAGTTAATTACAGAGGTCCACCATTACGGAACTCTCAGCCATCGGACATCAAGCTATCACAAAAAAACATGTGTATTGTCATTGTATCAAGAAATGTGATGGGTTATGGTGTTTCCTGCACACATAATGTTTTCATGCATGCAATGTTTAACTATTATATGTTGATTGTAGATATACTAGTCTATATTAGGATATCACATTGAATAGGTTGTTTTCTTTTGACTGTATAATTTATGTTTAAATGTATATGACAACAGTCTTTACTGTAGTCATATGCGAATTGTATGTATTAATAAGAATATCCTTATTTTATACTCTTTGAAAGAGTATAAAATGTTAGATATAAATGTAGCGATTATTACAGGTGGTCCCGCTGTTACCACTTGTGGGTTTCCCGGTGATCACAGGAGTTACATTTCAATTTAACTCTTTGCATCACAATAAATCTTAACCATGTAAGTTAGTGTATCCATTAAGTATTCAACGGAGCTTTCGGTACCTTCTCAGTCCCGTCGCTAGGCTCAGTGTGATCAACTACCCGGTGTCATGTGACAAGTACACTTTTTCTCTTTCTTGCAATTATTTCAACAAAAGTAGTCTAGTAGTAGTATATGTTGCTTTAATAGTTTATTGTATAAATGTTTCCACTCTCATATTTCGTCCAACAAATGTCGTCTTGGATAGTTATATGTTAATATTTGATTAACACTTCAATAGTCCAGGGCAGACACAATTGCTGTTATGTGTAAATAAACCCAACACGTTGTTTATACACGCTCTTTTGTGAGACAAAACACACACCGCATGCACGCACGAACGAACGAATGCAAGAACTCACGCATGCACGCACCTGTTTCAATACACCTGTCACTACTGGTTGAACCCTCTTGTGCTGTCATCTTTCTAGAAGAACACGCAATGCAGTCAGCCTTTCCACTCTGGTACTGGTAGTAGCCTCTACGACAGGGTCGACACAGCTCACGGCCATCGTAGGAGAAGTGACCAGGTGCACACTCATCTGCAGGAATTATGAATTGTTTAAAAGACAAGACATGAAACATAAATTAAGAAACACCACATACTACGAATTTATACAAGATGCATAAATCCATAAATATTAATGTTAATTACATAGTCAAGGAAATATCATTCATATAAAAACATTCATATATACATACATACATACATGCATACATGCATGCATATATGCATACATACATACATACATACATACATACATACATACATACATACATACATACATACATACATACATACATACATACATACATACATACATACATAAATTCATGCATGCATGTATAGTAAATTAGAAAAGCGAATTACACATTATGGTAGAAGATCTTGACCCTCATAAAACAGGTATAACCGAATTATGGGCCAATAAAGACATATCAGATACAGAATTGGGACTGACTGGTTTTGTAATGTTTAGGAAAGACAGAATTGGAAGAAGGGGACGTAGATTTATTTTATATGTTTAGTGCATTACAGTTACATGAAATGAGTAAAGAGGCATGTTTTATAATGGGGATTTTAACGATGGACGTATACAATGAAAACATTTAGAGAGTACCGGGGGTGTGGACCAAACGTTTCTAGTTTTAATACATTTAATACAAGATAGTTTCCTTACTCAATACGTGGTAGAACCAAACAGGGGAGAGTGGGCAAAATAAATTCGATGACAATGCTAAACATGGTCCACTGGGTAGCAGTTATCACAATAAAAGACATTTTAGCATCAAAGTAATATATGAAAATAAAAACAAAAAGCGGTACAGAAGAAGCTTCCACAAAGGTAAATATAATAGAAGAACATACTGAAAAACAAGATAGCAAAAATAGAGTGCTGGAACCTTTTAAAATATGAAAAAGCAAGGGAAACGCCCATAAACAAACACTTATCAAAAGAAGCTACGATACAAATTAATTAAAAGAGGCTCTTAATAAAGCGGAAACTGAAATTTGAAAATCCAAAAGAAGCAGCTAGCAAAAATTTGCATAAAATAACAAAAAGTAACATAAAATGACAGCAAGAGTGTTTATGCTTATATAAGGAGTAGACAGCAAGCGATAAGGTTGGACCACTAGAAGACAGTGCTGGAAATATAACAATGATATGGTCTGAGAATTGCAGATATTATTAAATTTTGGAAAACGTAAAAACATGTTAAAAACAAAATTTACAAATATCTGAGACGGGCGGGCACACACGCACGCATGCACGCACGCACGCACGCACGCACGCACGCACGCACGCACGCACGCACGCACGCACGCACGCACGCACACACACATGTATATATGTATATATATATATATATATACATATATACATATATATATATATATATATATATATATATATATATATATATATGTATATATATATATATATATATATATATATATATACATACATACATATACATGTGTATGTATATATATATATATATATATATATATATATATATATATATATATATATATATATATATATATATGTATATATGTATATATATATATATACATATATACATATATATATATATATGTATATATATATATATATATATATATATATATATATATACATACATATACATGTGTATATATATACATACACACTAAACTGACGGATATATATATATATATCACTTCTTATATACATACAAACTTCTTTATATATATATATATATATATATATAAAGAAGTTTGTATGTATATGTATATATATATATATATATATATATATATATATATATATATATATATATATATATATATATATATATATATATATATATATATATATATATATATATATAAAAGAAGTTTGTATGTCTGTCTGTTCCTTATATCTCCGTCAGTTACTCGTGTGTGGGGCTGAACTTTTGCAGGCGTGCTCGGGGCCCATACTTTAAAAAATAAATAAAAATTTCTCGGGGTGGGGATATTATGAAAGAACGTTTGACGTAGATTACATAACTCAAAAAAGGAGTTCGTAGTTATGTACGATTGTGGTTTCTTCCATTGTTCCGAGTTACGTGATGCAGGTCAAACGTTCACATGAGTTCCTTTGTACGGTACGAACGCTTCGTGAAACTGCCAGGTGTACATGATTTCTGGGGCATAAAGTTGTCATTGCCATTGGCGTAGCCCTAGCAAAACTTGAATAGGTAGTGCAAGTTGTCATATGCTCTTACAGTGGCTGCCTGTTCTCCCGTGCAACGCCGAGCAACTCAGTTAATCTTTACAATAACCTTTGTTCGTGGGTGGGAAATTGCATGGGCAGGGAACTCGGCTATTAAATGAATAAACGCTGGACTCTCGATAAGCCAGTGATGTTTTTGTCCACTTGTCATCTTTTTTCCTGCTTTGGATTGCAATCTTGTTTAATATTGTGTAAATTAAATTAAATATATGTATGCACATATCTGTACACACGAACACACAAACACAATGCCATATTTCAGCAGAACAAACATTTTCATTACCAATATGTGATGTGAACAACTGAATCACCCATACAAGACTAATGTCCCTAAATGGCAAGTGAAATCAAATTAAATTTTTTAACAAGATCTAACTAAATTGAGTAAAATTGCCATCCAAGGCAAAGGACCAGATGGTAAGTGGACAAGCAAGTTCTACCAACTACTAAAAAATATTTCTATCAACACGTTCATACCCATTCAATATCGTAAAGACTTCAATTTTATATCCTCTTAACCTCCTTGTCTCTAGGGTTGTTGAACCACATTCTCCAAAGCATTCTTCACAACTAAAGTCTCTCAATTATGAAATTGCTCTCCTCTGTATTCTTTCTAGTGTGACTATATCCTTCTTACGATATTTTCATACAGTATAAAGACAGAATCTACATTAAATCTCAAATATATTTTCTTAATGAATTTTTGTCACACTTTTTTTTGTCACACTTACTTACTTAGACAATACACCAAACATGTCTACCTTTGCATGCAGTGGTGTTAGCGCCACCTTGTGGTCCTCTGGTGTACCTTCTGTCTGCGGGACAGTCGACACAGGTAGACGCATTCAGCCAGAATGAGAGTGGAGGACACGCTGTACAGGGGGGAAGTCTGGACTCAGACACCAGTCCTGGGGGACACTCGGCTGAAACAGCAGATATCACACATCAAACATTCCGATATAACAGTAGATATCACACATTAGACACTCGGCTGAAACAAGAAATATCACATAGCAGACACTCGGCTGTAACTGTAGATATCACACATCAGACACTCGGCCATAACAGCAGATATCACACATCAAGCATTCGGCTGTAACAGCAGATATCACATATCAGGAACTTGGCTGTACCAGCAGATATCACACAACAGACACTCGGCTGTAACAGTAGTTAACATACTTCAGATACTTCGCTATAGCAAACTGTGCTTTGAAATGGTTTAGTAGGTTGGAGAGACTAGGATTTCAAATGGCTGTGGCCTTTGTTTATAGTTCTACTGTACTCTGTGTAATTAAACATTAATTAATGAACAAGCAAACATTATATTATATTTATAAGGAACAATAATATTGATCTAGCAAATTGTATATGAAATCACGGTTCAACATAATGTACAAACATCACCAAGTCCAATATATTTGTTTATCAATCGTATTATTCGTACACACAATCAGCAACACACGCTACATAATTAACAAATGGTTTTGCATAATACAAATGTAATTGTAATTGAAATTGAAATGGAGTAATTGTAATTGATTTGGAAATTTTAGAAGTGTAATTGTAATTGTAATTGAATTGAAAAAATTAAGGTAATTGTAATTTTTGTTGTTGCTGTAATTGGGCCCAACCCTGATAGCAATAATAATAATAATACATTTTTTTATCAAGCGGAGTTTCCAGTAAAATGCTCAAAGCGCTGTACAAAATACAATTAAATTAAATATATCAAATATTTGACTGTAACAGTAAATATCATATGTCAAGCACTTGACACTAATGGCAAATACCATACTTCAGACATTTGGTTGTAACAACATATAAAACAAATAATTGGCGACTGCAGCAGCAGCACACTTCACACGTCTCAAACCCAGCAACAGATGCACATATTACACCTGAGTCACTTGGTTATAACTTCGTGTCAGACATATGATTGCAGCTGCATGGATCGAAAACTGTTATTACATTTAAGTAACAGTTTTCAGTTGCACACATAGGTTTATCTCCCTCCTTCCCCATACCTCACTCGTTCATTCCATCGCTCCCTCTCCCACCCCTTCACGTCGAATATGTAGTTACTGCACAAGTTTGTCTACATCTGATCTGTGTTGTTATGTCTTGTTAGAATTAATTAGTTGTGATATAGTGTGCACTGACTCATATTGGAAGGAACTTCCTGGAGTATTACAATCTCTGATATAAATAAGTGTGTGTGCGTGCATGCATGCATGCGTACGTATGCATGGTATTTAAAATACCAACGATGTGATTGATGAACAGTCTACTCTCTAAAATGTTATAACAACTTACAGGAAAACAGCTACATGAAATGAAATACATATACAACAGCGGCATCAAAACTGCACATTCAGTTTGGGTTTTTGACTACATAATTTTGTACTTACCATAGCACAGGTCAACACTGACTGATCCTTCACTGTACGTGTAAGTACCAGTTAGACAAGCCACACATGACGCCTGACTTGGTTTGTTGTTGTATGTGCCTTTTGGACACAGCTCACAGGCTGAGTCTTTCTTGTAATAACCGGCTGGACATGGGACTGAAATTTGACAACAAAACCCATGATATGAACGAGTTCGTAAGTGACACTCAACTAGTTTTAACTGGTGTAATTATCAATTCCAACATATTCCTTACCAGTGTTGGCGTTTACTCACATTTTAAAATCTCCAACAAAATATGCTCGTATCAAAAATATATTTGAAATATCAAATACTTTATTAATACTCACAATTCAATTAAGAACTACCTTCCATATATGAAATCATTTATTGTTTTTATGATAACCTATCCATTTTAGTAACACTTTATTGTCAGCTTTAGCACTTCATATATACACGCATGCATGTACATACATGTACATACATACATACATTCATATGTAATTATGTAATCCATTGCATACATGGCTGCTACCGTATTATTGTTGAATGTTAACTACTAATACAACATCGTTCAGAAATGTCTACCTTGTTCATGATAACCAACAACGATAGCCGCATTTTGTGCAAAAATGGCATCTGTAAATGGCATGCCTTACAGTATAAATATATAAGTTCCTAATGTAGATGTCAGCATACGTTTTTCACTATATAATTTGCAGTACATCACACTGTGCAAATACAGAGAGAAAGTAATAAAATATGAATTTATGTATGTTAAGCAAAATTGTGTTTTTAACATACATGTTCCATAATAACAACCAAAAATAAGCATTAATACAAGTGTGTTTTTGTAATTTTAAAAATAAATTCAAGTAACATCAAACATTATTACTATAGCTGTATCATTTCCAGAGAAACAACATTATTTTAGTAATGTTGGAAATGGGATGCCCAGTTCTGCCAAAGTTATATGATCACTTAGATAAAAGATCATTCCTTCTGGTAAATTTACTTAAATCTAAATTATCCTTTCTAGCAAAGTAATTAAATGCAATTAACTCTATGACCAGTAATAATGTAGATAAAAATGCATAAATTCAACAACATAAATACATGCCTATTTAGTTCCAACGTTTTTCCAATCTGGATGATTTTGCATATCTATCTCGATGTTTGCAGTGCCTTCACCAATGTGTAGTTTATGTTTATTCCAACTGTATTATCATCTAAAGGAACGTACCACACATATAGCCTTGTAACAATTCACCATCAGCACATGTGAAGCCATCTAGACGTGTGCTGCTGTATGCAGCTGTTAACTTTGCTCGACCACTTGGTTGGATCTCTTTCAGCCTCTGTGCACCAAGCAGAGACCCACCAATGTTCACAAAGCGATATTTCACTATAGCAGCACACGTTGGGATATCATCTGTGTCCTCGTTCTTGTGGTAATTCAAATTGAACGTGACATCCACCTGCAAGAAAATACATGTTGAGATGAACTGGACGTTTATGTTTGATACCCAAAACACATACCGCACAATTCACCAGTAGGAAGATATAATACACCGAAATAAAATATGCATATTCCTCTTGATAACTGCACATTATTCTTACACATATTATACCATACAAAACAGGTTTCAAAAACTTCTGACTGAACCATAACTTAGTGATGTTGTGTTTACTTGACTATAGTTCACAACTTCACAACAAAGTACTGATGTTGCTAGAGGTGGGAGAGTAATAACGCGTGGCTCTTAATTTATTAACTTATTATTATTATTTAGTTCTCTCGTTCACAATTAACACACGAACTAGTCAGTATTGTCATATGCCATTTGCCACAAGAAAACTACATATCGGTAATCCAGTTAAATTGAATTAATAATTGCAAAATACATATTTTAATTTGTGCCTCCTCAATTTCATGTTTTTCGCTCGTCTCGCTTCAGACCCATCTTTTGAAACTTTGAACCTATCTAGTACCTATTACGATATGATAGCTGGTTTATGGAAATGTAAAATCATCGGACAAATTAAAACATATTTTTGACTGGGACCTCTCTCTCTCCTATCTCTGTCTGTCTGTCTGTCTGTCTCTGTCTCAGTCTCTCTCTTTCTCTCTCTGTCTCTCTGTCTGTCTCTCTCTCTCTCTCTCGCTCTCTCTTAGATACACTCAATATTTGGTATAATTAAGTGTGTTCAATAAATAAATTGTGAAATGATGTTGTCTGTGATAAGTTGATGTTAAAGAACCTGCACAAGCAGTTTCGTGGGCTTGCACTTGCTTGGGAGCAATTAAAGTCGGAAAACTGTCCTAAAATAGCCGACTCACTGTTGCATGATGCTACATCGTTTATGTTTCTGTACATCTACTTGAATGTAAAGTTTACTTTGAACAATTCTTAGAACAACTGCGGAAATAGTTTTTCTGAGTAGTACGTTGTGTTTTAAATGGAGGGTGAGGCGTGTTTTTTTGCCCATGATCTGAGCCATGCATATGTGGATAGTACAAAACAAGGCTATTTATACTTATGAAAATTTTTGCAAAATTTAATAAAGCTCTTGCTCAGAAAACTTAAAACTGTCATATTCTACAGATGTGAACATAAACGAACCTCATTTATGGTGGGCTAAATTCAAGAGTTAGTTTTATGATTTATGCTCAGATAAACATAGGTATCAAGATTAATTACATATGAATTCTATTAACATATTTTTATTTTAATATACATCATAAGTTTCATCGAAACATGTTGTCAACTATGGAAAGACAAGAAAGTGATGCTACCACAGTGATACAAACCTTACTACCAAGAATAATAAATATGACTGTTGGACTCAATACAACAATTGGTGCATTTATCCCCATGCTGTTTCTGCACTGAGTCTGTAACTCTGACTGGACAGACGACAGTTGATTCTCTATCTCTGCCTTGTACACATCCCTCAAGCTTGAGGTAATCACAGTTCCAGTGTATTCCAGAACAAACTGTTGTTTGTAGGTAGCGTCCTTGTATGAGACTAAAATCACCATCATCATTCAATCATGCACACATTTGCAAATACCGGGTACTTACAAATGTAACACTATTATACATGCTAAAAAATTCATGTTGTAATGATGCAGTATAATTGTTATTGTAATATTTTTAACAACTGTATAAATGCATGCCCATTTAGTTCCAACATTACATAAATATAAGATATTCATTATAGCTAGTATTTGCATTTGAGCCATTGCAATTATATTTGCATTTTAAGAAAATATGCGTATTTGCATTTACATTAAAATAATATAAAAAAGTAGGTTTATAATGCATGATTAAATACATCCAAGCCTCTATTAAATATCAGTTCATTTTGGAATGATAAAATAATTGTAGATCCACATTGTGTTTATCCACTGTTTTCTTCACGATTCAAGGCATTTTTGTTCAACAGAAAACTTTGTATGATAATGATTCAACCAGTATATAACTTCAATCTTCATTTTAGATGTCTTTGGTAGGGTTCACTAGGAAAGTGACATTCAATATTTCTCAGTTTTGTTGGTTTATTAAAGATTTATAATGTTCCTATTTTTTTTTTTTTTTTGTTATGTGGTTTTTCCAGCCTGGATGTTTTCACATATATCTGGATGTTTGCACTGCCTTCACCAATATGTACTTTACGTTTATTCAAACTATATTATCTTCCAAAGGAACATACCACACACATAGCCTTGTAACAATTCACCATCAGCACATGTGAAGCCATCTAGACGTGTGCTGCTGTATGCAGCTGTTAACTTTGCTCGACCACTTGGTTGGATCTCTTTCAGCCTCTGTGCACCAAGCAGAGACCCACCAATGTTCACAAAGCGATATTTCACTATAGCAGCACACGTTGGGATATCATCTGTGTCCTCGTTCTTGTGGTAATTCAAACTGAACGTGACATCCACCTGCAAGAAAATACATGTTGAGATGAACTGGACGTTTATTTTTGATGCCCGAAACACATACCGCACAATTCACCAGTAAGAAGATATAATACACCCAAATAAAATATGCATACTCCTCTTGATAACTGCACATTATTCATATGCATATTATATCATACAAAACAGGTTTCAAAAGCTTCTGACTGAAACAGAAGACGTTTAAGATTTACGTACAGACAAACATAAGTAGCAAGATTAATTAAATATTCATTATATTTACATTTCTGTATTTTTATGTTAATATCCATCATAAGTTTCATCGTAACATATGCTGTCAACTATGGAAAGACAAGAAAGTGATGCTACCACAGTGATACAAACCTTACTACCAAGAATAATAAATATGACTGTTGGACTCAATACAACAATTGGTGCATTTATCCCCATGCTGTTTTTGCACTGAGTCTGTAACTCTGACTGGACAGACGACAGTTGATTCTCTATCTCTGCCTTGTACACATCCCTCATGCTTGAGGTAATCACAGTTCCAGTGTATTCCAGAACAAACTGTTGTTTGTAGGTAGCGTCCTTGTATGAGACTAAAATCACCATCATCATTCAATCATGCACACATTTGCAAATACTTACAAATGTAACACTATTATACATGCTAAAAAATTCATGTTGTAATGATGCAGTATAACTGTTATTGTAATATTTGTTAACAATGCAGTAATTAGTGGTGAGCATATTGTGAGAATCAATAACCATAATTTTGTCCCATCCATGGTGCTTACAAGATGATGTGCTGCTAGTTTTAACAAATCCATTAACGTTCAAATGTGAACTTAATTTAAAACAAGAGTGGGTCGGTTCACTGATGCTTAAAAGAGTATATTAATCATGTTCGTATTTGAAATGTCATTTGAAATAAATCATATGAATTGTATCCAAATGCAGCAGCAACTATTTTCATGGGGAAACAAAAGTCATGGTGTTGGGCATATGCACCTACTAAAACATAACTATATGCAACTACAATTAAGAATATAACGCCAGTGGTTTACTAGGAAAACCTTGTTGAACACACAGCATCTTAATTTATGGGCCGCGCCATAGCGTTAGATAACCCTAAGTCATGAGCGCCATAGTCTGGCAATATTCGCTCGCCAAATTAAAATATATTTGTAAACACCTACTCCTATACTTGTCAATAAGATATAGCCATGATATTTGTGTCCAAATGCCACTTATGTGACATATTTTGGCCTTTATTTATTAATCTAGTCCCCTTTCTGACGCAACATACCATTTGATTGATACTTTGCGTTGGTTGTGTGTTTACTGGCCGCGCTCAATACGTCAAGCGGTAGAATATGTTACTCGATTCTATAGAACTGCGCAAGCACTTATCAGTCTTGCTGCTTAACATGTTAACCCTCGGTTATCCGGTGAACTGACCAGAATATGCCATTTTTAGAACAGTAAACCACTGTCGATGATATCTTAAATTTTAGTTCTTATTATATGTTTTAGGTTCATCGCCCCAAAAACATGACATTTGTTTCGCTTTAACGCAAATGCAGGTGCAGACTAAGTTACACAGTACTTAAATGCAAATGCAACTTTGTCACAGCTCTTAAATACAAATGCAACATCTTAAAATACAAATGTATTTGACCCCAAGACTGGAAAATACCACATATTCACCAGCAAGAAGGTGGTGCGTTGATGATGGTGATGGTGTTTATGTTTCATTGAAGAATTGTATCAATTATTAAGAATGTTAGTAGCTTCTGTAATTTGTATAATTCTAAAGCTCAGCTTACTTGGGATGCAATCTGGCACATATGTTCCGAAGAAGGCGTTGCTGAATTCGTGTCCCTCTGTGCAGCTATACTGGAGGTGCTGACTGTGTGCATTGTATACAGTGTATCCAGAATCACATGTCAACTGACAAGCAGTGCTGGTTGGGCACGTTATTTGACCATTCTTGGGTCTTCGCAGAGCCCAACTGCGGCATGGTTTTGCTGAAATATTCAACAACGGCTGCTACAAAATGGTATGTTCTTTCAGATTATATAACCATATAAATCGTTGATTACGCACATTGCTTATATAAAAACAATGCTATTGTTTGCTTTATTTGACAAACAACCAAGAAGTGCCCCAGTTTATTGGTGTTCTGCTTGAGTACCTGCGTTACACTGAATAAAATGTTAAGGTTTTTTGTGCACTGAACAAAGCAACTAGTGTGTATAGCTGAGTAGACATCTTAATGCTGGCATGGCAATGTATTCTTCATAGTCTGCGCAAAGTTCACATTAAAATGCATGTAGTAGGTAGCTGCTGCAGTGCTATATAATTTCACTCTAAACATGTTTCTCAAGTACAATATCAATAATACTCACGTTTTATTAGGTACTGATATGCACAGACAGCCGTCAAGCCATGATCGTCCGTGGCGATTTGTTTCAGGTTGACGACTCTATACAGCTGATCCTTTGAGAGCGTGTACGAGTTTGGAGTTACGATGTTTGTCACTATACGTTTATCTCCAGCTGCGGTAGCATCGACTGTTCCCACTGATGCCAGTCTGTATGTGTTCACAGCATCAACGTACTTTACTTCTGATTGAGGACAATACTCTATGGTGGGTAGACGCTCATCTGTAGAATGAATTATATTATGTTATACTTTCTTGTTCACAAAGTATCTGTAAGAGTATAAGCGCAAATAAGCAACACACATACACGTACCGGAATATGTTAACAATAATCATACTAGACGAAGATGTCTTCGGTATAAGCATGGTTGTTGGAATAGATTGATATCATGCCATTTAGGTTTCCAATGTGGAAAGGCCTGTGACTAGTTTATAGAACGCTACACGGTCAACTAACTGCTACACAGAAGGCTGCTTCACATCCAACTGGCAGTCCCAGTACCATTGAACTGAATGTGCTATATATTCCAGTATTAGTTGAGTTTACTCCACTCCACAGTTGCCATATTAGCTAAAACTTGACAAAAGCAGCAGCATATCGGCTAACCATTCATTGTCAACCCACCGCTTATGGGCAGTACAAAGTGTATTGATAATCCCCTGATTCAATCAGGGTAACTGAGAGCAGTCTCTATATTCACGCCTTGGCTTCTTTTGGCCATCAAAGCAATTCCAGATCGCCTTTTCCTGGTTCAGTGATTTTCCCGAAGTTAGTGTGTATCAGTGGCACAGTCAGCCTGACTCGTGGGATTGTCAATGCACTTTGAGTTGTCCGCAAGTGACAGGGTGACCATGAATGGTTGGGTCCAAATTCCCTGTCCGTTGTCCACATTGGTCAGGTGGCCACTATGGACAGTTAAGTTAGCGGGCAGTGCTATCTAACAGTAAGTCATTTGGGACTTTCAAAAGTGTCTGTAATAGAAAGGTGTCCGTTATGGTCAGGTGTCCGCTAAGGCAGGTTTTACTGTAGTATTATTATTATAACATAAAATTACATGTATGTATACAACGTTTGGTATTAATACCTCGATCAGTATCGCATAGATACATGCATACATACAATGGGTTGAAACTAACGACTTTTTATGTTTTTATGAAAGAGATAGAAATACACCTGTAGTCTCATGATCAAATAACGATTATGACATCGTCATCATCATCATGAGGTCTCTGTCGCGGTGGTCAACACCCATAAGCCACTACATGTATCCTCTGAGCTTCTAGCACAGCGTTGTATCGCTCATAAGCTCGAGGTTGTAGTAATTGTATAAATCGATCCTTTGATTAGATGAGAATATTACTATCTCTTTCATACACAACACAACAAAGTCATCTTTATGAAAAGATCCGAGTGATTGATTTGATATGTGTGCGAAACAATAAAAAAGTCGAAAAGAATGTCACGAGTTGTAGTATTATTCCATAGAGACAGGAGTAGGAGTGACACCCTGTATATATAGAGAGTAGCGACACCCGAATGAATACCCGTAACGCCTGTATCGGATAACAAGAAAGTCCCTAGAACCGTGGTGAATGAATACTCGAAATAGTGGCACCTCTAGCGGATAACAAGAAGATCCATTAGACCTGAAGTAAATGAATACTCGAAATAGTGGCGCCACTAAGGGAGAAGAGGAACATGTAAACGTTACTGTCTGGCCATATCTTATATACCTCTAGTGAGTTAGTCACGTTATTTCTATGACTCGACCACCATCACCGCCACCCGCACCGCCACCACCACTGCCACCACCACCGACACCCCACGCACGCACACACGCACGCACGCACGCACGCACGCACGCACACCACCACCTCCCACAGGATATATATGTAAACAGTGTCCGTGATCGTTCAGTTGTAGAAGCTGTCACCATACGAAGACACGTCTGTTACCACTGCGGAGCCGTGTTCGATAAGAATACTGATCAACGACATCACGTGAGGAGTCATGAAATGCCATTTGTCGATCATCACACATACTCGTCGGCACCACCAGCGGCGCCAACATCATATTGTGATCACGTAACAGAGGACTCGAAATACGTGTGCGAGAGATGCGGTCGAACATTCGGGAGTAGTAAAGGACGATCACCACCTACACGTGCAATATATGTGGACGGACCTTCGAGGCACGTAAGGACCTGATCAGGCACCGCATGTGTCGACGTCACCGAGCCACTACAGCAGATATATAAATGAGAAGACACAACGTCTCACCCACTCATTACTGAAGAAGATCCCATCGAGCCACCCAATCGACTTCCCTTCTTCGACGCTCTATCGATGGACGTGCTAGACGTCGTTCGCGAGCACTGGTCTACCAAACGAACCCCTAGAGGCCCCTTTGAAGAGAATGTTCCAGGAACAGGCAAACTCTTTCAAGATTAATTTCAGTTACGGGTTCTTTCTGAGGAACGAGGACACGGGATGATGCAAGTAATGTCATTTCTCTTGCAACGGCTACGGTCGGTACCTGGACAAACACAGTCTCATCACTAGCAGTGACGACTTTGATGCATTTCTGGAACGCATCCGAGAAACCGATGTCTTGCAGTGGGCCATCAGTCAAACACACACGGGTGTGCGAATTCATGATGAATATCACCTTCTTTTTCAATCGCATCATCAATCATCAGATAGGATGCGAAGGCGTGACCCTCCCCAACTACGTCAAGAACAACAGAGCTGTCATCGGTCTGAAAAGGAAAGCCAACCATTCCAAAAGGTACACCGACAACCTGTGTATCTTCCGCTGTCTGGCCTTGCATAGAGGATGTGATGTACGATGGATGGAACCAGCGGTGAAGGCGCTGTACGAGGCGTACGACCAAGATGATGTAGCCATGGAATACTTTGCCGTGGTCACGCTAGATGACCTACATCATGTAGAGATCACGTTCGAGATGAACGTGTGTGTGTGTGTGTGTGTGTGTGTGCGTGCGTGCGTGCGTGCGTGCGTGCGTGCGTGCGTGCGTGCGTGTGTGTGCACAAGCTCGTTGAGTCAGACAGCGACGTTGGTAATACGACTGCAGAACTCGTCTGTCGATCGTTGTGTCACTACCCCGAGACGTTGCACATCAACCTGTACGAGAAGCACTTTAACTACATCATAGACGTGCGTATGTACTGTCACTCTTATCGGTGTTGAAAGTGTGGCGACTCGTTTTGGAAAGCTGCATGGGCGTTGTACAGACACGAGCGTACGTGTAAAGGGGCGTACGACGAGTCTACATGAGTGGCGTCTACTACTCGACACTGTCAGTGCTCGAACGTGATGAGAACATTCGAGTCTCCGAATCGTTGCACTATTACCCGTACTGCGCCACTTTCACAACTTCCGTCGGACAGCGACATGATCCACTGGGTAGAATATGTATCGCCACGAACGGAGATACCGACAAGTTGGTGGCCTACATGAAGGACATCCTACGAGCGATGAGCGATGCCGCGTACAAAAATCTGAAACACTTATGTTGGAGGAACTTCCGGAAGCACGTATGGACTGGGACGAACGGGAGCTCGCCGCACGATCGCCCGAGGATGACGCCAATGACAAGGAGTCCCGACTAATGACCAATCCGGGAAAACTGTACGGTTGGCTCCATCAAATGCCAGTCATCGGGTTCAATATGGGCAAGTACTTCATTGCCACTGCGAAGGCAGAGGAAGATGGTGACTCAGAACAAGAACACAAACAAGTCGTTATCAGATCCTTTTTCGTCAAAACACGCAACCAACAACACGTTCATGTGTCTGTCGACGGATCAGCTGAATTTCCTAGCCATGACCAATTATATCGCCCTTGAGTTCAGCTATGACAATTGTCTGGAAGATGCGAGGTCACGAAAGGTCATTTCCCGTACGATTAAATGAATTGTTTGGAGAAACTCGATGACACCAAGCTTCCTCTGAAAGAGGCCTTCTTCTTTAGTTGACTGAAGAACGAAGGTATTTCTGACGAAGATTAGGCCAGTTGCGAAGAGGCGTGGCATTAGAATGGCATGACGACTTTGCGAGACTTTCTCGTCTGGTACAACAATTGAGACATGGTACGTTTCGTGCAGGCCATTCGTAGGCTGTTCGCCTTCTACGAGCAACTTGGATCGACATGTTCAAGCAAGGCATTAGCGTACCCGACCAGACCTAGCTGTACCTGTTCAACGATCTACCGGAAAAGACGTACTTTACGCTCTTCAACGAGAAGAATAAAGATCGTCATCAGTTCGTGAAAGACCATGTGGCCCCTCCCTCATGTTTCATGCCGAGTATGGAGAGTCCGCTCGACCATGTCGGTCGATCGCCGGGTACGATGCCAACGCTATGTGCATGTGGTTTCTGGTGTAAGACATGCCGATGGAGTGGTACACACGTCGATGCGAGGAGAACGAGTACCGGCCCGAATCGGCGCAACTGCATGGACAGATGGACGCGGAATGGTTGCCGTGGGAATCCGAACGGACGGGACACCCTATCCGTCATCAGATCAACAGCAGAAGAAGGGGATCGGTAAACTTCCGGTGGACGGATGGTGCAGCCAAAAAAGACGGCGTATCAGTTCAATGGTTGCTACTACCATGGTCATCCGTGACCCAGGCACGAGGAGAACACCGCCAACATGAAACTGCTCGCCGAGACCCGAAAAAACACCGCCTACTTACGTCACTTCGTGAAGGTCATCGAGCTGTGGGAATGCGAGTGGAAATACATGAGAAGCGACCCGGTCGCGAAAAGGTGTATGGACACCGCACTTCCTTGTTGACGACACGCCCGATGGACGATGACGTCACAGCAGATCTTGACCGGCGTGCGTGACGGAACTGGGTTCGGTATAATCGAATGCGACGTTCGCGTAGCGGAAGCATTGCATACGCACTTTGTCGAGATGCAGCCCATGTTCAAGAACGTCCGTATGACTCGCGACCATCTCGGACCTTTCATGCGTCGATTCGCCGAAGACCACGACATCATGGCGACTTTGCGCCGCATGCTCGTGGGAAGCTATCGAGGCGATAAGACCTTGCTCGCCACAACAGTCTTGAGGTGTTGCGCATCTATCAGGTCATCGAGTACACTCCGAACCCGTGCTTCCGTCGGTTCGGTGAAGCGGTGTCCACCGCCCGACGAAACGGAGACGCCAACCCACACAAGGCCATTATCGCGGAACACCATCAAGCTCCTGGGGAACTCGGGGTACAGGAAGGCCATCACCAACGTGGACCGACTTCGTGACGTGAAATACTGCAAGGAGGCGGCTGCGTCGACCATGATCAACCATCGACGGTTCCGTCAACTCCACCTTGTTGTCGATGAGATCGAGATGAACAAGAGAACCGTGACGTATGCCCTGCCCGTAGGATTCTTCGTTCTGCAGTACGCCAAGATGCGTCGTCTGTTCCAGTACTGCGAGATGGATACCGATAGTGCCAACTTGGCGATGACCACGTGATCCCGGAACTGCGAGAGCATTATTTCTGACACCACTCCGAATGGCTCCTGTCCGAATGTTGCGCCGATCATCAGACAGAGTACGTGCGATATCGACTCATCGGTCGCCCGTGGTCTGGCACCAACCCGTGCGGCATCGCGCGCAAAGCGTACGACAAGAGTACACCTGGTCTGCTCAAGGTTGAGTGGTCCGGCAACGGGTTCGTCTGGTTGTGTAGCAAGACTTACTATTGCTTCGGAGCATAAGCATAACATCAAAGGACTGAGCAAATGTCACAACGAAGTCAACAAGGACGCGTTACTGGACGTGCTCACCAACCGAACGTGGAACGAACCGCAGGTTCCGAGTGAACCACTCATCATTGTTGACGTACGTGCAGGAACCACTGGCCCTCCACCTACTTCTACGCCAAACACGTGGAGCATGAGGATGGGGTGACCACGTGTACGGTGGATGTGTGATAGAAAAGGCGACGCGCTCAGGTCGTCCTTCATAAGTGAACATGGATGCGCGATGGTACCATCCCTGCACGCGCGTCGTTTCAGAACTGACCGGATGTGGTAAGAGAACCTTCGTGACGCGTATGCTTCGTCACGCAACCGCGATTATTGATCCACCCCCCGAGAAGACGACGCGGTGTTACGGAGAGTAGCAATGCGCTTACACGACGATGAACCTACCCGACGTGCAGTTCGTTGAAGGGTTGCCAAGTGTGGCCTTGTTCGACCCGAAGACGAGGAACGTCGTCATGATTGACGAACTGATGGCAGAAACGAACGAATTGGTCACGACCTTGTTCACCAAAACAAGTCATCACAGGTACACATCCGTGCTCTATCTCGTGCAGAGCCATTTCCCTAAGAACAAGGAAAGTCACACCATCAGTCTGAACTCTCAATACATGGTGGTGTTCATGAATCATCGTGATGCGTCACATATATCGCACTTGGCTCGTCAGGTGTATCTGGATCGCGTGAAGTTCGTGCAAGAGGCTTTCAAGGAAGCTACATCGGTCGATCTGAAACAGGAGACGCCCGAGGATCTGCGTCTGTGCACGACCACCTTTCCAGACTATGGTGTTCAGTACGTGTACTTACCGAAGGCATAAAAAGACCTAGTGCGCGTTTCGGCTGTTCATTCGCACGATGTCCGAACTCGTGAAGAGACACATTCTGTGTATACAGACGCTGAATAGGTACAAGAGCACCAAATTTAGAAGGGCCATCATTACCAACACCGACGCCGATCTCCTTTGCGCTATTGCCGAGTGTGCCTATAACATCTTGAGAGGGATCATTCCGTTGAACGACGCACAGAGGCAGCGGTTGAGAAAGTATAACACAAATTGCGCGAGTTGAGTCAGAGGCGGTTGCCCGCTGCCAGACGGAGACGTATCTTAAACCAGGTCGATGAGGGACAGACTGTGGGTTTCCTATCAGCCTTCCTAGCACCGTTGGTAAGTTCGGTGTTTCTTCCCTTGCTCAGAGAGGTGCTGCTCAAGTAGATGGAGCACGCACGAAAAATGGCCTTGGTGGACCCGCGATTGCTGGACACCCTTTGGGCAACAGCTCAGAGACATCAACCTACCCATGGAGTTGGTCGGTAACGTCGCCAGGATACCCTACATACGACAGGCGAAGACTCCTCGAGCAAATACTACGTTGAACACCCTCGTTCGCCACCAACAGATGGAATAGTCGAAAAGTATGCGAACGCCGCCGCAACGGCGCAAGTCATTGTCATTGACAGTTGGGAGGCCTATTAAAGGAGGGTTGATACGCGTCGACAGCACAGTCATCGTTGCAATACTTTGCGGTGGCCTTTACGCGATCGGCGACTATATCGCCAAATTTCAAACGTCATCGTTGTGGGCGTGCCAGTGTGCGTCCTACTATACGTCAGCGTACTCATAACTCGTCTTCATCAAGAATTGTGCTGCGGATTCAACGTCACCAACACGTCAGAAGTATATTATTAATGTGCCCACTGTATTATCAGGTCGTCCACCTTGGCTACCTCCATTAACGCCGCAACGACAATGGTGAAGAGTCAACTCCAAACCCTCAAAAAGGTCTACTTCGAACTGAAAAAGGTCGGAAGTTACGGCGCAGTCGACGCCTTGCGGCGCGTCACGCGCGTGCTGAAGAAAGTCGTTGACCAATGGTTGTCGGAACATGATGCCTATACCCTACACACACCGGTGAGAACTCGGTTTCAAGAGACGATGCGTCGTCGTGGGAGGTCGGAACCAGCAGTGGCTGGCAGATCTCGTCGAAACTGAAGTGACACAACGACGGCATCACCTTTATGTTGAGGTCCGGTGCATTCCGCTAAAGAACAAGTCGGCGTCGTCGCTAGTGGCGGCGTTTAACGAAGTGCTGCCTACAACTTTGCAGACCGACAAGGATCTTGACTCATTACATAACGGAATTACCTCAGCATATAAGTCTGTCCAGCGACTGGGAGTGCCGACTGTCGGAGATCCAGTACCCGCACACTTGGTACAACGTTCAAAAGAAGGATGCCTGATTCTTCCTCACCAAACTCGATGCTACATGGTTTCAGCTAAGTAACAAGGTCGAGACGGTTTACTACTCAGGCCCCTCTACATTGATGCGATTCATCTGGCAGGTATGGCACAGGACACGCTCAAGGCGAAATTCGGCTACAAAGGCATCACTCAAAATATGACCTTGCACACGACATCGCATAGCGAGTTTACCGTGCCTAAGGCGAGTGCAATGGACATTATACTAGGGTTCCATCACTCCGTCGTCACCAGTCCGCCATTAGTGGATGAGTACGAGCGCGCCTACTTGAACCCGTCAGCCATCGTGCAAAGACGTAGCGACCTGTTCACCTTTCACAAATAGGCCGATAACGTGGTGGACATGAACCAAGGATTCAACACTCTCTACTTCTACTAAGTCGTGATGCCTCGCGTCGTCGGTGACAGTCTCGTATCGTTGATTATTATCGTTCCGATTTCTGGAATGCACGGTTACACCGTCTCGACACGGTTTGATCACATCCAGTATGTGTCCTTTTGTACAAAGAGTTCGGGACGGTCACTGTCGATATAAGAGACGACACTGAAGAACCCATGCCATTCGAGCGCGGTAAGGTGACGGTGATGCTTAATTTTCGACGGCACAAGACAGGACTGTTCTGAAGATGAATTACAACGACTATTACTCACGTCAGGCAGGTGTTGCACTGTCCTACTTCGTCGGTACCTGCTTCCTGCGGTGGGGAAATGGGTTGGGCAGCCTGTTCTGCAGTGTACTGCGCAGTACCATGCCGCTCATGAAGAGAGGAGCCATAGCGTTGGGAAAGGGGGCGTTGAAGACCGGCATGCGCATCGCCGACGACGTCGTGTCCGGTCAGACCATAAAAACCAGCCAAACGACGTGTCACGGACGCCGCTAAGAACCTGTTGAGTGGACTGCTGACCCCCGGTGTTCGACCTCGTAAACGTATAAACTCCATAACAGACAGACGACAACGAAGAAGATACGTGAACTCGACATATTCGACGATGGCTTTCATGCATAGACAGTAGTTCGAAGGGGTCAAGAACGAGCTGGGTCTCTTTACCGTACCCCCTACTCAGACCACCATCGTTGACAGCCATTTGGTATAACATCAGCCCATGGCATCTCTTGACTCGGGTGGACTGATAGAATTCTTGATACCCGGATTGGGAGACGATTACCTGGATCTCACCAACACGTGCCTACACGTGCAAGCGAAGGTGACCCGAGGCATGCAGCCAGTTAGTCCTCAGGCGATGCCACCACCACCACCCCGTACACTCTTAGGCCCCTCTTGATAGATGCCCACCCCTTTAAAAATATGACATTTGACCCCTGTTAGATGAAAACTACCCGTTGACCAGCCTTTCGTCGTCGTCGTCGCTGGCAGGTAGCGCTGATGTTGATATAGCGTTGCATTCGCCAGGGGCGCTGTCGTCCGGTGAGCGATAATACAGTATTTCCCTATACTTTCACACAGGCAACATCACCCAGGTTTCTATGTCTATTTTTAGTTACCACCGAACACGGGGCCACTCTTTCGTATTCTTAACTTCTTACTAACTACTATTGTGCATATTACTAATGGGATAGATTCATAACAAAACTAGAAGTGGGGTAAGGTCAAGCATAGCTATATATGTTGATCGGGGATATTATTGTCGTAGAAGACTATAGACGAAATCACAATTTTAAAGAATTGTGCAAGGAATTTACTCTGGTCTGTTTGGTCACATTGATCAAATCGTCTAACTACTCAAAGACATCAAAATAAGAGAAAGACAATAAATCTGAAGCCGACTACAACTTGAAATTGGCGAATATGTACAAAGGGTATTGTTCAGTGGGTCGCACATAACCGTACATTTGACCATCAGCCTGCTCGTCCGATTCGTTCATTACATGAGGACTCACACCAACGACACATTAATAGTTCGCACCATTCAAACTGCACGTTTCATTAAATGAAATTCTTTTCAAAGACAATCATAATAATACTATTTTTAAACACAATGTATAACCTACTAAAAATTACATATTGATTGTGTATATAGGCCTACCAATCACACGTATTTCGACGACACACGGGTCTGCCATGTTACCAGCGTGATCAGCGGCTGTCCATGTGATTCTGGTGTCCTCTGTGATTGGACGGTTGTAGCTGCCATTGAGGGTAGAAATCGCACCAGAGTTGTCTGTCACATTGGGAGGTGTGGCAATTTCATTGCGAAGCAAATAAACTTGATTTTTTGGACAGTCAATGAAACGAGGCTTTTCCCTGTCTGCAAACAACCATAACAACCGTTACAAGAAATGTGCGCAACTGTATTACTTGCTAACGCACGCATGCAGTACTATAAAATGAATAGGTTCAACAGTAATCGCTTCGAATCCCTTTGTACTCTGCCACGCACTTACTGGAGTTGACAGTATGGCTAACAAACTGCGAAACTGGCATGATTGAATGAAAGTTTCAAACATACAAAACCAATTTCTAAATGAGTGTATTCTGGAAAAGGGCAGCACGTGCCCTTGATTGTGCCCCAAATGGCCGTGGGAGATGTCTTTTTCGGTCTCAGAAATGGATTCGACTAAAGACATGGTTAGTTTGTAGATCTGAACAAAATATCAAATACCAAACTTGAATGTGTTAAAAATGATTTGGAGGAGGACGAAGATATGCTAAGTAGACATCTGCGTAGCTTTTATTCCAGTTCAAACAGTATCATTCGAATGTTTCACAACTATTCCATTGGTGTTGAACTGCATCTATGTCATGCATACTGTTGTACAATTTATTGTTCCCAACTATGGGTAAACTTTAACAAGGACACTTATTTGAAAATTGCCTATAACAACATGCATAGACGGATCTTAGGTTACAACAGACGACGCCCTATTGCGCAAAAATGGATGTATGTAAACAGCGGGGACATACTGTCGTTTATGTGGAATGACAACGTAACTTAATTCATGTAATATGCTTTAGCATCATAGCTATTAGGACAATACTAGTTTAGGCTACGAGAGTATGCACGGCGGCTCGCGCATGCGCACCCGATAACGCTATAAAAGCGAGTGCGGCCATGATGCTATCCTCTCTTTTTCTTCGGAATTGCGTGGAGTATACACGAGAAATCTTTGCTTGGCTTGTATTGTTTGAATTGTTGTAATTTTTGATTTGCGTATTATTGTGTAGTGATAGTTGATGTTAGTTTAGTCTTGTGCGTATATTCATTTAGTTGGGTTTAATCTGAGTTCTTAAACAATTTGCCCACCCTCCCTCCCTTTGATGGATGGAATGGACGTTCTTCAGGATTGTCTAGTTTTAAACTACGTGGTGGGCGGAGTGACCCCCACCCACATGGTAAAATAAACATATTAGCTTGTAGTGATGGATTTAGTAGTCATAATATTGTTACCATTGGTTGACACACTTATTACGTTGTCGAGTTATATCTATTATGTTAAATTAGCAGTCTGGGGCCGGCATGCTTGCCGTGGTTATTTGTCACTTGATTATGGATGTTTACACGATTATTATTAATAAAACTACATGTCATTAAGTTGGCCTACTTCAATCTATACCTGACTTGCGTTGTTGTTCTGCATAAATATCTATACTCTTGGAAATAGTGTATATGCCATAGAACATAATTTAATCAAATGCATCAGCAATTGCATACATATTGCAAATGGACCCATGTGTAGATGGGCAAGTGCACTATACTGTGTACAGTGGTGATTATATATCTCATTTATATATACTCACTTAATTTTTTTTTTTATTACTTATTTATTGTTTAATGCTTATCTATATGTATATGGATTTTCTGTTCAATGGTGATTTTGCATCCCATTTATCTAATCATTCCATTATTTGTTGATGTTACAGCGTATTTATTGTTTAATGCATATATGTATGCATGTCGATTTGTGTGTACATTGGCGACTTCACATCCTTTTTCATTTTCAATTATCATTATTTTAATACTTATTTACATTCTTAATGCATGTGTGTATGTATATGGGTTTTTGCCAGAAATTAAAGTTATTCGTTCACATGCATTTTGGTTAGGTCGTAACGTGATTGCCGGACTAAAGTTTCACACAGTATGATATGGAAAATGCACTGTCTTTTCCTTCAACAAAAACCTGACTGGCACGACATTGTTAGTTTAAACAACATTCATGTTGCATAATGTCCAGTAAGGTTTGACAAAGCAAAGGCATAACATTATGAAATCTTTACAGCACTGACGGCAAACAATAATGTTAAGCAACTGAGAGTTTATGCAATTAAACAGTGTATCAAAAAAATTAAGACACCTTAACACATGGAATAATGCAACATTTGAATATTTTTCCTATTAAACCAATTTCTATACTACTAAAGTGTTGTATATTGGTAGCTGTAGGGTTGGACCTCTTAAACGCATGCTTTTTACACACACGTACGCACGCAATCACGAATGCATGCACGCACGGCTTCGCATGCACACACATATCAAGGCTGTATCCCTTACATTCCTCTTTTTAAATACGTACCAACGCAAACCTTTGGGCGCGTGTCATTCCATTTAGCAGTTCCAGTATCATCAGACTGACAAACAACAGAGGGCGGCTCTGGTACAAAGCCCGCACGGCCACATGTAAATGTCACCGTTTTGCCAATCTCGTACGACGTCGCTATTTGTGTGCCATCTGCTGGACGACCAGGGTCAGTGCAAACAGACCCTAGAAAAGAACAACGATTATTTTCTATCTACAAAACTTCATTGTTCAAACTGTCACCAGTGACAATAGTGAGAAACATAAACGCAAGTTTTTAAACTGAGATGACAGATATATGCAAAATGTTCTACAGATTATCTCTGCCACCATATCTGTGTTTATGTTAAATCCTTGAATTTTTATTCATATTGAAAAGAAGAAGGAATAGTTCCTTCAGAATGGAAAGAAGCAAACATTACACCGCTATTTAAGAAAGGATCGAGGAGCAAACCAGAAAATTACAGACCAGTGAGTTTAACATCAGTTGTATGTAAATTACTCGAAACATTAATCAGAGACCACATGGTGGAATTCCTTGTAAAACATAAATTAATAAATGCATCTCAACATGGTTTCCTAAAAGCAAGGTCATATCTAACCAATCTCTTACGTTTTTTGGAAGAAATTACAAAGTGGATGTTGTCTATTTAGATTTTCAGAAAGCTTTCGATAAAGTGCCACATCAAAGAGTATTACTTAAACTAAAAGTCCATGGTATAGGTAATGATGTAATCAACTGGATAGAAAAATGACTTACACACAGAAGACAGAGAGTAATAGTAGATGGTGAGATTTCAAACTGGAAATCTGTTTTGAGTGGGGTACCACAGGGATCAGTATTAGGCCCTATACTGTTTTTAATATATATAAATGATTTGGAAGATGACATATCTAGCAAAGTACTGAAATTTGCAGATGACACAAAAGTATTCAGAAAGGTTACTAATTATACAGATAAACAAAGTTTACAGGACGATCTAGATAAATTAGTTAAATGGTCAGAAAAATGGCAAATGTTATTCTATTTTGGGAAGTGTAAATGCATACACATAGGACATGGAAATATGGACGAAGAATATAAAATGGGGGATGCTATACTAGGTAGAACCACACAAGAAAAGGACTTAGGTGTAACATTTAGTGCTGACATTAAAGTTTCAGAGCAATGTGGGATTGCTGCTTCGAAAGGAAATCAAATTCTAGGGCTAATTAGGAGAACTATCACGTATAACGAGAAACAGCTAATTGTACCCCTGTACAAAGCAATAGTTAGACCACATTTGGAATATTGTATACAAGCATGGAGGCCATATCGTAAGAAGGACATAGATAAGCTAGAAAGAATACAACGAAGAGCAACTAAAATGATTCCAGAATTGAGAGACATTAATTATGAAAGCCGTTTATTACAACACTAGAGACCAGGAGACTAAGAGGAGTCCAAATAGAATTGTTTAAAATAGTGAACGGTTATGAGGATGTTGATAGGAATATGTTCTTCTAACTTAAAGAAGGCAGTAGAACCAGAGGACACAAAGCAGCATTAGTTAAGGAGCAGTGTAGGTTGGACATAAGAAAGTACTCTTTCTCACAGAGGGTGATAAATGAATGGAACAAACTGCCAAATGATTGTGTTAATGGTAGTAATGTGAATATGTTTAAAAATAGAATTGACAGATATCTGATAAGGGCGGGCTACACATAGATGATAAAATTGTTGGTCTCTCGATAAGCCAATGGCTTCCTTGTCCACTTGCCATCTGGAACTTGTTGTTTGGGATGGCAATCTTGTTAAATCTACAGTCTTGAATTGTTTTTTACGAATGATTTCGTGTATAATGATCCTGCACACATTACAGCAGAATGAGAATTGTTATATAGAAGAAATAATTAAGACGACACGGGCAATGGCATGGGAAAGGAATGCACAAGCCCGGACGATGTGGCGGACTTTACACACTAACTCTGCCCACATTGAGTCGACAATAGCTTAACAAGAATTAATCTGCATGACTGGAGAATGAAGGAGAATTATTTTACAGAAAACAGATATTAGTACAGATGGATGATCCATCATTATAGGAATTCAACACTCCCTAAGAAGCTGAAAGAATATATTTTCATATCAACAATTGAGTATGTGCTGCTGTGTGCCTGTGTCTCAACAATGACGCCTACATTAGAGATACAACTGGATGGTAGCTACTCCAGAATCCTCAGGATGGCGCTGAGCATACACTGGAACTATCACGTCACAAAGAACGAGCTGTATGAGGAGTTGCCAACATTCTCAGTTAAGATAAGAGAGCGAAGAATGCGTTTTGCAGACCACTGCTTCAGGAGAGAGAATGTGCCAATGTATCGACTGGTACACTGGTTACCAAAATATGGAGTGGGGAAAACAGGGAAAACCTGCATTCACTTACATTGACATCCTCAAAGGTGACACAGGTTTGGAAAAGGAGGAAATCAAGACTGGAATGCAAGCTACAAAATATGGAGGGCCATCTTGATTCGAGAAACTCACTCGACATAAGCAAGTAAGCAGTAAGCAGTCATTTCCATTGTGGCGCTTATGACAGGTCTTAGTTATGTCACTATAATTACAATTAATAGGCGTGCGGTAAACATGCAGCCAAAACAATATCCCGGGTACGGGTAACCCCTTGTGTATGCGAGACATGCTTGTTGGGGTAAGTGTTTTGACTCACTAAACATCCCAAGGTGGTATCTATCAGTGTGGATGCTGGAAGCAACAATACGCTCACTCATAAAACATTGCTACCTGCAACGTTCCCACATCTGAGCACGCAACTGTGTCTTGTGGTAGTATCATAAATAAAACATAAAAACAAACTGTGACAGCACACAATGGATAAGTGTTATCACCTCAGTGTCACATACCTATACATCGCAGTCCACCTAGGTCCCATCGTCCATTCTCCATACACCGTACAATATTCCGGGGATCGCCGTTTTGTCCAGATAATGTATGCCATGGTTGGCACTCAAAAGTGAAACTGGCTCCATAGGTGGTGCGCGTGAGTGCAGTGAGGGCACCACTCTTTAGTCCAGCCAGCTCGCCCACTGGTCCACAGTCGATCTCTGAATACAGACACAGATATCACATATATTGTTCACACATTAGGTGCGTGGACGTGATAATATTATACACAACCCTAAAACGGATTTATTTTCATTCTGTTGTTTTTGAAGGCGCACTGTGATTAACAAGCTAAAGCATATTTCGACCTACAACCGTATTTTGGCCCAAACGAAACTACATCTCACTGGGTTGCAACGAAATGGAACCAGTTCAACCCAGAACCACCTACTCCCAGTGCTAGATTCGATCTCCAACGAAAGGCCTCGACCAAGCTGAACCGCATGCGAACGATAGTTGGGTGGCTTAAAAGCTTGCTCGGAAAGCGTATCCAGGACAGCAAACTGCAGACCACGATATGAACACCTGCACATTTTATGATGCTCCGAGCGGTGAAACTGGCACTGCAGAGCAGCTGCAGGATCTGACGACCCGCAAGTGGCTCAACGACAGACAACAACTGTAGGCTGCTAACAAACGCGAGAAGAAGAAATCGTATGTTCATGTCATTTCGGAGCAATCAATGCCTACATAATTGTTCATACTCACGTCCACATTCTAATGAGTCTCCAATCAGTTGATATTTTCCGGCTGCTACGTCATACAGACATGTTCTTGTTCTCACACTGGACTCTCCTCCCGCCCCTCTACAGTTCAGTTGAACGTCAGTGCCGTATGTCAATGGACCAGCAGGGTAGACAACAGTAGGTGGGTTCTTGTAGGTTGACAGAAGCTTATTAGACAGTCTCTCGCAAGTCACATCTGGAAAAGTTGGTAAGTGCTACTATGTTAGGGTTATATTTGGCTACGTATGGCCGTTAGCAATGGTGACATTCGTTGTTCTCTGAGTAGTCCACTATTTGTTTTATTTTAAACCTGGAAAAGTGGGAAGAGCATATCAATTTGTATCATGAATATCGACACAAACGCTCAATTATTAAACGCATGTGACGACGATGTAACCAAATTTGTATAGTGTTGAAGAAGTAACCACAAACCAACCAAGTAGTTTCGAAATGTCAAGAACTTTAGTTAATATCTGCACTGTGTATCTAATTGGTTTGTCGTTCCAGAATACCATAGATATATTAGTTCATATTAATGCATGTTTTAATTTTTGAAAACATTATTACAATGTCGTAGACTATGGCCAAATTGGCTCCTTACTACGTACCAGAATTAGGATTAGAATGTGATGTGTGACAGATTAATAAACACTATAATTACCTTGTAGATAAATCTTAATACAATGGCATGTAATGTCCTGTCAAATGTAACTTAAGATATGGGACTGCAATGCAATATAAGCATAGCACATGTAAGTCAATTACACCACTACAACAACTGTGCTGTGGGTATCTGACAATTACGTTAGCCTACCAGTGCAGCTGACGAACACGGCATCCCAGGTGTGATCAGATTGACAGGCAATCTTTCTCGAGATGTTGTTGTGTGAAGATCCATCACCAATGACATAGCCGAGGTCACATAGAATTTCCACATAATCTTTGCTGTAGAAGTACGTCTTCTTGTCGTTGAACAGCACACGGCCATGTGTCACAGAAGATGGTGGCCTTTCACAATTCACCGCTGTGTAATGACAACATTCAAGGGTGGTCGATGTACACACGCACGTCCGTCCGGCATCACATCAGTACCGGTACACCACACAACAACTTAACACTCTCATGTCACATCAGTACCGGTACACCACACAACAACATAACACTATCAGGTCACATCAGTACCGGTACACCACACAACATCATAACAGTCTCAGGTCACATCAGTACCAGTACACCACACAACAACATAACTCTCTCGAGTCACATCAGTATCGGTACACCACACAACAACATAACACTCTCAGGTCACATCAGTACCGGTACACCACACAGCAACACAATACTCTCATGTCACTACCATAACAACGACACTTATCACACACCTGTTACAGGATTCTTTCATTTACTATAATATACCATGATGTTGTGTAAAGCAACGTGCAGTCTTTTCTTTTAGAATTCGACAAGATGAGAATACCTATTGTAGTTATGACCTGTGCCAATACATTACATTCTCGTTCTATGCTACGTCATATATACAGTTTCATATGTGATTGTACAACATATTTACAACATTCTATACTTACGCACACATGTGCTATTGATATCTACCGGTGTGGTTCTTTCGCCAAACCCATTGAAGTCATTACCCAGATATAAACTGTAGCCATCTGGACAGGAACAGCTGTAGCCCCCATCAAGATTGTTGCAGTCGTGCGAGCAACCGCCGTTCTCAACCAAACATTCATTAATGTCTACAAATACCACAATAAAGCATATTTCACAAGATTTAATACTATCGCCACCTGAATCAATTAGCTACAAATGACATGTTAAAGAAAGGTATTGGCGTACTGATACCAATGAAGATATGCATAATGTAGTCTGAATTAAAAGGCATTGGTAATATTTCAACAACTGGGCAAAAAAATTTATGTGTTACAAATGGGATCAGCTACAATTAAAAATGTGAATACAACATTTAATTAAAGACGTGCAGGCGCATATACATATACTTTCAAATGCACTATGAGTGATTTTAAATGCAATAAGATTTTCCAATGTGAAAACTGGAATAATAGCAATTCATTTGCTCTTCAATACGAGCCAGTCAACCAGGAACACTTAAATAACAAAGACAAGCTGCATGTCACGCAAAAAGAATACCGTAAGATATACTGAAGGCGAATATAAATGATACAGACGACATTGTGAAATACAACTGCCCTTGCAAGTTTATTTCTGTACACAGTCATTATGTTTGGTCATTTGTACAGTTGGAATGGCACTGCGACTGCTGTTGCGATGTACATATATTATACAGGCGTTACGTAAGGTATGTTTCGTAACTCCAGACAATGGGGTCAACACGGGTAATCCGGACGACCAATTGTGCTTGTCGGTGGTAGGAATCACAAAGAGGCACTAGCTATAGAGAACTACTATGAACCACAGGGCAGATGTTGTGATGGGGTTATTAGGACACTTAATCCAAGCAAAACGGGTGGGTGTGAATGTACTGTTTTGAGTATTATGAACTGATAATTGTATGCATCTTAACCGTGCCATACAATAGAGCAAAGCGGCATTGTACAGGCATCGATAAATGGGTGTATTAAACATGACCACACACACCTTCACAATGGGTATGGTATTTCCGTTTGTAGCCTTTTCTACACGAGCAGTAGTAGGACCCTTCAGTGTTGTGGCAGTCGTGGTCACAAGTGGTAGCATCATCGCACTCATTTACGTCTACAAATTAGACATGAACCTATTCAAATGAACATATAACAGTTTGCTGTATATATAATATAGTAGAACATTTGGTGGGGGTGGGTTCGTGATGGGGGAGCTGTTTTAAGGAAATTAGTTAATTCATTAATCACCACTAGCACTACCTCATTAATCGCCACTAGCACCACCAAGCAGGCGGAATTTTTCAGAAAACGGAAAATGATCAGTACGTACAGAATTCCGTACTCAGACTTAGAAAACAGAAAAAATATGGGGAAAACGGAAGGGTTGGCAGCTATGTATAGTGTCACCGTAATGTCACACATTAAGAAGGTTGTGATGGTGCGATGGAGCAGTCATCAGAGCTATGCATAGTGTCACCGTAATGTCACACATTAAGACGGTTGTGATGGTGCGATGGAGCAGTCATCAAATCACTGGATTCGGAAGCGGGATACCTCAGCTAGAATATTGCCACTGTTAGAAATATGGGTGAAACGTCGTTACCTCAGTTGACTGCGCTGCAGAATTGTTGGCAAGTCACAAACTGGCAAGTCAAGTCTCAAGTCAGTGATATCCAAGTCCAAGTCAAGTCTCGAGTCATGTAATGTGAATGCCAAATCAGGCCTTAAGTCACCCGGGTTCAGTAAATGATGCGATAGTTATTGTTTTTCTGCGGTATGTTTTAGCGGAAATTTTGGCGGATGCTGCCCCGCCACAAAATTAGCCAATCATAACAAGTAATTATTGTATTCGGCGCTGCTTGTCACAACAACACGGTCCCGTTTGGCGCACGTTTTGTTACAAATTGGCAAGTCATGTGAAGTCTCACGTGAATGACCTTCAAACCCAAGTCAAGTATCGAGTCATTTCTTTTAATTCCAAGTCAAATCGCAAGTTAGGAAAATTGGCAATTCGAGTCCGACTCGAGTCAACCCCTGTAACTCGAGTCAACTCCTATAACTCGAGTCAACTCTGCTAAGTTGTATTTAATTGAGTACAGTGCAACTGGTCTTGGTAGCAAAGAGTAAACATGCATCGTATTCAGGGGAATTACATTTACATTCGAATCTAACCATCGACCTCATGAGTCTAAAAGGGACAGAAAAGCTTCGAACATGTTAAGCATACTTACATACAAAATATATGTGGCACACAAAACACAACTTTGCTCACTTTAAATAAAAATGACTAACCCTTCGCTTGGTTCCTTTTATATGTGTGTATATGTGTCATAGAAATGATGGCATATCAATCAGAGGCAATTGTATATATAATTAAATAAAATGTCAGTGTCTTACTTTTCATAAGGTTTAATGCGGGCTGGTAAAATATATCAATTGCTACATGTGCATACTTACCTAAACATGGCTCAGCGCTGTCAAACGTCTGGTCAGCCGAACATGTGATTGTTTGAGTCGTCATTACTTTACTTCCGTGCACACCATAGCCCACGTCACATGTCACTCTAACTTGATCACCAAGGCTAACCAATTCATTAGGAGAACTTGTAGCATGTGGTATCCTTGGAATCAAACACTTCTTCTCTACAACAACAAATGAAACTCTAAATTACATGTTTAGTTATGTCTGTGTCATCTTCGATACGTTGAGCTGGATTTCACCAATCGAATTTGTTGAATATTTAATCAGAAATCTGAATCGCATCACCGGTGTAATAGCAACATACATATATTCTTGACTGTTCATCGGTCAGGAGATCCCACCAGTCCTTCTCCAGCACGTATCACATGATGCTGGTCATGAGACACGTCCGTAGCGAAGCCAGTCCGCTGACAAATATTTATATTTTTTATCGTGGGGCGGGATAGCATTCCGGTTAGAATGCCGGACTCTCAATCGAGAGAACCCGGTTTCAAATCCCACTGCGGTCGCTTCGAACCTTTGGCAAGTTTGATCACCCCACGTTGCCACAGTTCACTCAGCTGTATAAATGAGTACCTGGCAATACAGACAGTTGTGGATATGTGAAAAAATAGTCTTTGCGCAGTAATTGCAACGTGGCTGAATGTTTCCCAGAGAAATTGAAATCTCTTTGAGATGAACAGGTCTGCCAGGGGGTGAAGTGTAAAGCACTTTGATCAGACCTAAGGACTGAATACTGCGCTGTATAAGAACTTACCTTTTTACAAAGGCCATGAGACCTTGCCCATTTCTTGAGAGGTGAACAATGACAAATAGACATTTAGTTGCTGCAGATGTATTTGTATCATATGAAGAGAGTGTTAAAGCAGGACAATACAAAAAAACCTACTAGCGCAAGTAGTGAGAATGCCTCCATGTTTCCAGACTTGGTTCCCCTGGCAATAGGTACGAGGCACTCCTGTGTTAATCTGGTAGCCGACATCACATTCGTACTTTACGACACTGCCGTATTGGTTTTCATTGGTCGCGTTCACTTTCCCATTTGGAATATCGCCAAGCTCAGGACAAGTGCTAGCTGGAAACCGAGTGATTCTTTGATCAGTATGCACTGTTTGTAAAAACAATACGATTACCACACAATGGATTAACAGCCTACCTTCACATCTGAACCGATTTAATAACCAATGTGTGAATATGTTTAAAGATATATTTTGAAACCAGTATTATATATGTCCCAAAAATTGTACAACTGGTGTTGTAACAGATAAAAAATAACTTGATTATTCAAAAACGTAAATTGTCTTTTCTTATTGTACATATAATGAGGTTTATTTTCCATAAGTATCAAACTCTAATATATTTACTAACAGTTACATGAAGTCGAACATGGTTTTTATCATGTGTCCAGAGTCACCGACAACAATTTACAATACTACGTGCAATTTGAACATTTCAAATGACAGGGACATACGAAAATCTTCATGAATTATCTAGCATGCATATGAGACAAATGGAACAATTTAAAATTTGACTTGAAAACGTTTTTTTTTTTTCATTGACACTGGTCATACTGTCTGCATTGCTTTTTTCTTGGATAGGCCTTCTGTTTTTTATATATTTTACCTCTCGCAATTTTATTTTAACATTTTAAGGTATTTTGTTTCAAATATTTAATCTCAACTCGTTCGAGAGATAATTGATGTAAACCGAATAACTTGATGTGGTGGCTAGAGTGTCATGTGATTATGGTTATGGAGTGTCATCCACAGAAGTTAACTACCTGACATAATCATTATATATATATATATATATACATACATACATACATACATACATACATACATACATACATACATACATACATACATACATATATGTGATACACATTTGTTACAGATCACATTATTTAGTTTACTGCCATAACCACCAGTACCGTTACATATCAAACGTACCAGTACATGTTGGTTGACTGTCCCATATTCTGTTATCTAAACACCTGCTTTCCGGATTACCATGAAGAGTAAATCCAACAAAGCATCCGTATCTGACCCTTCCGTCACGGCGAACCGATGTTGTGCTTTCAACAAATCCATTGGTAACACCAGTCACAGCACCACAGAAACCTCCTTCGAAATGACAGGACAATTTGTGAACATGTATTAACATCAACGTTTGAGCATGTTAATAATAATATATATATATATATATATATATATATATATATATATATATATCTGACGTGTTTTGCTATACTTAGAGGACGATGTAACTGCACAACAGGCCTCTCACGAGATATTCTCATTCTAAGTGTCGCATTCATAAACATATTATTGTGGCATACAATAATTACGTGGTGGCTGTCTTGTATAGTATTCACTTAATGACCAGTGATGTCATATTAGATAAATAGTGAAAAGCTAAATTGTGCAAAGCCTTCCACTTGCCTAAGTAGCATTGTGTGCATGTGTGTGTGTGTGTGTGTGTGTGTGTGTGTGCGTGCGTGCGTGCGGGCGCGTGCGCGCGCCTGCGAGTGCATGTACTGTGCACTTAAATGCATTTTATTTATCGTAGTGATGTGCTAAACAATATAAGTTCAACCTACGTTCGCACGTAGGAAATCTGTTCACATTCCATTTGCCACCTCGTTCACATGTCATGGTTATCGGTTGTGAAAAACCACTTGCTGAAAACGAAATATATCACTTTAGCAACTCATAGTAAGCGTATAATTAAGCCTACAATAATAATTATGGTTTTGTGAACATTATGTGATAGTTGCATTACCCATTGCTGATAAATGCGACCACGTTACGGTGAAACTGACACTTTTGAACATTTTGCTGCAACCATTAATTTACATACGTAAATATATAATTTGCGTTTGATATGGGTCATATAAGTAACATACTTTTTGAATATTGTAAATATCGGGAGCACATGTATATACTTAGGCGTGATATTCATTGTGAATCAGTTATGCTTGAAGTCATGATTTATTTCATACTGCTCTACAACAGTCAAAGAAAACAGAATAAGTTTATACATTATCATAGCAGTTTTGTAAGAATACATCAAACAAACAAACAAACAAACAAACAAACAAACAAACATTTCAAGTTAGAAGACCAACCAAGTTACGTATCAGAAGAAACAAATAACTTACGACACTGGCCAAATTCTTCTTGGGATAAGTAATAGCCGGGGGAGCACCTCAGTATGAACGATGACCCAAAGTTTGTGTTGACAGAGCCAATGATTTCAAATCCACGTGACGTTGAAGTAAAGGTTGGATTTTCACAGTCTGCAACATATCAGCAATTGGAGAACGTACATTGTGATAGTATATTATACACGTGCTACTTTGACACTAGAAAGATGAATTAGTAACCAAGTAAATAGTGAACTCTTTTATGTATAATGTTTTCTAATAACAATCGACCAAATTTGAGTGGTTACGTAAAGTCTTTCCCTGCAACAAACTGCTAATTGACTTTTACGAAATACACCACTTCATCCTGCTCAATAAAATCGTTAATCATCTTACAAACAGCACTACATTATTACACTGTTCAACCACTTGCGATACAGTGCAACTTACGTTACGTCGTACACATAGGTACTATTGCGCATTTATGCACCATACGAACAGAGCATTGTCTATACAGCAAAACTCTTACTTGAATTTAGCAGCAGAAACCAAACAGAATACATGTCTTGCAAGTATAATATATTTACCGATGGAGAATTCTGCATAAAATCCAACATCGTTTCCAATGGCATCTGTTGTAAAACCAATGAATAACCTGCCACTTTCGGCTGAGATGTCAGCCGGCCTATTTGTTCCAAAGTGTCTTGAAGTGCCGGTATCATCAGTGCCTTCATAGATCTGACAATAACATGAATAATATGTTAACCTGCAATGTTTACCTGCAATGCCGATTCTATTGTTAGGTGTTTTTACCATTGTGTCTTATACTTCATACGTAAACCTATTCTGCAAAGGTACAATGGCTTTTTAAGAGAGGTAGCCTCTCGCGAGGGGGTAATTATTATTGGAAAACACTATTTGCTTCATGGCAAGGTGGCCTCTGGTGAGTAGGTGGTATTTTGTAAGAGGTGCCTTATAACGGGGGGGGGCACTTTAAATGATTTACTTAAGTACACTGAACATGGTAATTTAAACTACATTTATTATCAACAAACACTGGTATAAGTATGTGTACCAATTTAAATATATTTAAATTTCGCTAAAAGAGAAGTATCCATTCCTAAATTTACTGCTCACCTTCAACGAGTCTTGATGCAAATTAAATGTATTCTTAAATATTAACAATATAGGAGCTGTTGACTTGATGGTCCACGTGCATTCCACCATGTTGGGATAGTTTAGTATACCATAGCCAGGTGATTGAATGACTCCACTGTTATCTTCTATGGTGATGTCACATCCTGAAATGTTAATATGGACTTTTACTAAACATACAACGCTATTGTTATTAAAATATTTGCATTAAAATTATATAATGTGTATGATGCATGCATGATGACAATGACATATCAGTTTACTAATATGCAACTGATCTGTTCGACAGAATGATATTATCGGTTGTCCGTGATATTGCATTCATAACGTTGACCAAGACTTACCAATGTTGTAAGAGAACTGGAATCCGCGGCCAGCTTCAGCTGACTTGGTGTCCATGTAGACGTAGGCGGCAGCACCAGTTGTCAGCACATATCTGGGTCCGTCTGAGCCGTCACCAGTGTATCTGGCTAAGACAGGGTCTGTTGGCTTGTCACCGTTGTAGACAGTGACACTGTCACCAGCACCAAGGTCAACATCAAGACGCTGCAACACGACAACATCTAGTCATTTACTAACTGGTGTGAATCAGATGTGTTTCCAATTATAACTATAATTAAGATAGCCATACTGTTTTGTTTTAACATAATTTTCTTTTATTTAAATTCAACATTGGAGCATGGATAATCCAAGAAAATGTAAGTATTGTTGGGAATTTAGAAGTGATCAAATGCCATTACCTCAATCGTGATGGTGTTGAACTTCGGAGCAGAGATAATCCATGAAAACGTGCTGTGTCTGAAGTATTTCAACGGATATGTTGGCGACGCTAAGTAGCGTAGTTCAGCGCTGGCTTGGATAGAGCCACCAACTCCAGGAATTGTCTGTAGTGCTGAAATATGCCATATGCACATGTTTCTGCTTCAAACAGGATATTCATCAAAATTTACTAAAAATATGTTTTACTGATCCCAAGAATTGTACATTAAATTATTGTGATATGAGACCAGATGCATGATTCCCAATGCACTGTACAAAAAAAGAATTCAAGTTGCTTTCCGCAATCAAACAATTATATGTTGTTAATGGAATCGCAACAATGACGTCACTGGCAAAAAAAAAATTAAATCTTAAATAAGCACATATATGTGTATGCGTATTTTTTTCGTGTCCTTCACACGAGATGTTGTCATTTTCTGGCTCATGCCTTTGCTCGATCCGTGATGGTGGCCATATCTTCCAGTGTGCACTGTATGCATATTAACAAATACTATTTATGATTCAGCAAAACCGCATGGACTTATAATATACAAATGCTTACGACACATAAAAAGGTATTCTAATAAGTAAGTAGTGTGCCTGCATCTAATCGAACATTTAATAAACCTATGTTAACGTATACTTACTTCCCTCTCCTTGTAGTCCTGGGCATGTTAACGTATACTTACTTCCCTCTCCTTGTAGTCCTGGGCATGTTAACGTATACTTACTTCCTTCTCCTTGTAGTCCTGGGCATGTTAACGTATACTTACTTCCTTCTCCTTGTAGTCCTGGGCATGTTAACGTATACTTACTTCCTTCTCCTTGTAGTCCTGGGCATGTTAACGTATACTTACTTCCTTCTCCTTGTAGTCCTGGGCATGTTTTAGCCCAGTAGGAGCAACAGTCAACTTTCTTGGGAGAAAGTATCTTCTTGTGTGCAATGCATTTGTTTTCCTTGTTCACATATGTAAATGCATCACAATCAGTTCTGGATAAACACAGTGTTTTACACTGATCGACGTTTCTGCCAGTCCATACAGCCAGTGGATCGGAGTCGTTCCTCCGTCCAAACGACGACAGTTCACCCATCTTGCATGTGTAATCTAAGCAAACAGTAGTATAAATAAATGTTTCGACTGTCTACAATACAAAATTACAAAAGAAAGTTGCATACTTTTTCTTCTTTCAACATTACAGTTATAGAATAATTATCCAGTGTAATGTTTTGTGTCAATTATTTTATTGTTAAAATTGTACGTGCGCGTTTTCTTTTCATTTAGATTGATCAAATCGGTGCAGAAAGAAATACAATAACACAATACGATTTCACGTATATATGCCAGCTGACCAAACATGTCTTACCTGTAGTAAAAGTGGCTTTGAATCCAGCCTTCTCCACAGTCTTGTCACTGGTGAATCTAACTATCATAAAGTTGTTGGTGCTGACGTAGGTTGGAAGACTGTCTCCAGTGATGTGTCCTGACAGAGACGTAACGAAGTCACTGGTAGCAAGTGAGCTTCCACCCACATAGATGTCCACTATGTCAATGTTCTCCTCCGTGTTAAACACTGTCAGCTGTTAAAAATGGATGATTTATAAAATAAATCACCATATATGCAACTTAATATGCACATGGGCAATGAGTCACTGGAAAGGTTCAATTGGCAGTGTTGATTCAGAAAGAATAGCCGACTGTGTAAAAATACGAGAGTAGGTACACAGCAAATGTAACAACAATGTTTTAATTCTTCGCATGTACGGATCTTATTTATATGACTGAATAATAGTATGTTTACTAGTTTATTAGTGGTTATCATTCAATCATCCATTAATCACTTCTTCCGAAAACCCAAACAGATATATGAAGCATTAAGTCTGATTTGGCGTAACAGTGTTATAATCGAATCGTTTGATTTGAGATGCGGCTCCAGTTGAATCTGGCCTGTATCTTCTGTGGTCATTGATTCAAGTATATACAAGTATTTTAGGATGACAGTTTGATTAAACTTTGATGGCACCGGTAACTTTTAAACATAAAAATACCATATCTATTGCACGTGGACTTAAGGCGAAAGAGGGTGAATGTGTGTTTGTGCGTGCGTGTGTGCGTGTATGTGCGTGCGCGCGTTCGTGCGTGCGCAAGCATACATGTGTGCGTGCGTGCGTGCGTGCGTGCGTGCGTGCGTGTCGATATGATATTTAGCCACAATGCACAATTCTGATGAATTAGTACTCTGTTTTCAAGTAAAAGTAAGTCAACAACAGTATTTAATTATAATATTGATTGTCTTACAGTTAACTGAAGCCTCTTGCCCACCGGCCCCTCCAGGATCCACAGGCAGTCTGTCAGAGGACCGTAGTTTGAGGGGTGGTTTGTTGAACTGATTTCACCAGAAGTCTTATGGATATGATGTAAGCAATTGCCATCTGAAACAAGTGTCATATAATTAGATTCACCAATTTATTTATGGATGTTATGTATTATAAAATCTTACCATAAATGATCAATGTATTCAGTATAAAAGCCTTCATACATAAGAAGGCAAACACTTACAAGCACCAACTTCATCAGACATGTCGCCACAGTCGTCTTCTCCGTCATGTCTCCATTCACCTTTGATGCATTTGCCATTGCTGCACTGAAATTCACCTGCATGTGAAACACAATTAGTCGAGGCACTGTATGACTTGAATAATCGAACACTGATAGTCGAATGCATATCGATTGTTGCCATAAAATTGTAATGGCAAACTCAATAAAAGAAATAATATTCGAATACTGATATAACATTCCAAATGATTATAGTTCTACCGTGTTTGTAATCATGGTAACAAATAGGAATTAATCAATCATATGGTATGTATGCACATTAATACGTATGTACGTAGGTATAAGTAAGGTATGCTCATTACTTAAGGTATGTGGCAAGGTAAGCTTTTTCCACAATCACCAACATTTGCTAACTCTACCAAGAAAACAAGTTTTTTTATAGAAATGTAGAAGTGTCCATGCAGTCAGTGGGAAACTGATATACTCAGGTGCCGCTAATGGCTAAACCATATTCTTAGTTATATTCACCCTAATACGTAAGTTTTGTAAATAACATCATAGAAATGTCCTTTTATTGAGATGGGAAAATGAGAGACCTACATATTTTTATGTAATTAAAAGAAAACTCCAATACAATAGTAATGTTGTTCAAACGAACTTTACTTTGTGAAATGGTGCAAACAAATAGCACAACATCATATTCTGAAAGTACTCACCTTGGAGACAGGCCTGGCGCTGACAGACAAATGGTAGTTTGTCACCGCACCAATGCATGGACCACAAGTACAGTTGGTCAGTGGCATTGTTCACTTTGACACATTGTCCAGATTTGTCATTTGGCTGGTCAGACATCCAGTGACCAATGACCGTGTCTGTCTCTGTACCATCACTCCAGTAACCAATATTACCTGTAGCACCCTCGGTGGTGAAGCCTACAAACATGGTCCAACATCCATCTACTCTCATTTAGGCCCGTGCGTCTAAGCTACATCTACAAAACATCTACAAACCGTTTTCAAACGTAAACGCAAATGAACATCAATTGTCTGCTTTATTCTAGTCAATTTTACAAAGTACCTGAAATAATACGTCTTTTGGACACATACGAACAAACAATCAAAGTGGTTTTATTGAGAACACCTCAACACTAGCTCAGCGGAGTTACATCTTCATATACCGTGTGCCACCCGAATCTGTCTAAACTATACTCGGCATATTATAACACGAATAAGTCCTAATTATAGTTAGTAATAAGAAGTATTACAATATCCCCATTTTCCTGATTAGTTCAGTCGATAGTCCTTCAAGTATTCTGGAACCCGCCTGGTTCGCGTGGACCTCCGAGACATGGTACACGGTTCGGGGTCAGGCGGAATGTCGCTCGCATTAGTCTCAGTTGGAAAGTCTGATGGTCGTTGGAGAGATCATCTCCTGTTCGTTCAGCAAACCTGGTGATGTCTTGTGTTGGTCGAGGTTCTAGCTCTCTAAGTTGTCCACGGTTTCTTCGCAGTCGTCTGCCATTCGGTTTCACGTGTCTTACACTTCGTTCGATGAATCCGTTGCTCCGCGCATAGTGAGGTGAACTCGTCACGTGATTTTTTCCCCAAAGATTCAACAAACTCCTTGAAAGGTTTTCTAGTGTACTGTTGTCCATTGTCTGTCATGATCTCGTCGGGATGACCGAGCAATGCACAGTATCTCCTCAGACGATCTGTGACAGCTTGGCTCGTCACAGGAGTGCGGATTTCATCGACCAGTGGATACTTGCTGTATCTGTCCGTGATTAACAGATACTCTCTGTTATCTATTTCAAACAGGTCTGATGCGATAAACTGCCACGGTCGCGATGGTAGTTCGTGTGGTATCAATGGCTCGCGTCTGTTTGCATCCTGGTGTTTCTGGCAAGTCTTTGTTAATGTTCAGTCAGTATAACAGTCACGAGCACGATGTCGCGTTTTCTGAACGCCTTGATGTCTGTTATGCGACTGTTCAAGAATGTATCGTTGCATGCTCGCTGGTACAACAGTCTGCCGTCCCTTGAACAGTACACCATCCTCTATGGCTAGTTCATATCTGAAAGACCAATACGGCTTCAGATCAGTTGGTAATTCTTTGATGTGTTCAGGCCATCCGTAATGTACGACTTCCTTGAATCGGTTCAACAATGGACATCCTGTTGTCTCCTGTCACAGTAGGATCTGTTTCGCTACAGGAAAGTTGACGAGGCCGATTAGAACATGGCTTGTGTCTTCTGCTTCGCGTTCCAGTTCATCGACTCTTTCGTCTAGCTCAATGTTTCTTAATTTTCTGGGTTTGGTAGTCTGCTTAGAGCATCGGCGAGAGTCATCTGCTCTCCGGGTCGGTACACTATGTCGAATTTGTATCCCTGGATCTTCAACAACATTCGTTGTAGCCTCGGTGGAGCTGCATGCAATGGTTTTGCGCAAATCGTTACTAGTGGCTTATGATCTGTAATCACGGTGAAGGATCTCCAAACAGGTAAGTGTGGTATCGCTGAATTCCATGTACCACTGCCAGCAGTTCTCGTTCGATATTGCTATACCTCGACTGGCATTCTGTCAGCGTCTTTGAACCAAACGCGACTGGTCTCTCATCTTGGATCAGTGCAACTCCTAGGCCTTTCTGGGAAGCATCGACTTCAAGCCTTAGTGGCCTTGTTGTAATGTAGTACTTCAGGCAGGTATTCTCCGATACAGCTTCTTTCAGTTCATCTACCTGATTCTGGTAGGCAATGTCCCACGTCCAGGTTGTTTCTTTCTTGATAAGACCACGAAGCGTATGCGATTTCTCAGCAAAGTGTGGAATGTACTGAGACAAGTATGTCATCATGCCAAGGAATCTCTCTTGGTCCTACTTGCACTGCTGGCATTTTCTGGATGTATCGTCCTTTTGCGAGATCTGGCTTGATACCTTCGGCTGTGCACGTATTGCCGTAGAACGAGAGAGATTCTTTGCTTGATGAAGCATTTGTCGCTGTTGAAGACGATGCCTTTTTCTGCTGCTCGTTTCATGAGGTTGGTCAGGTTGACATCATGGTCCGCTGCATTCCTTCCATGTACACACACGTCATCAGCGATGCTCACAACACCATTTACCCCTTCCATGATCTCGTCCTCGCTTGAAATATGTCCTGAGATGTGTTCGGTCCGAACGGGAGTCGTTGCCAACAGTATCGACCAAACGGTGTTTGAAATGTGGTCAGTAACTGCGAATCTTCATCCAGATGTATTGCCCAGTAGCCTGCTTTTGCTTCTAGCTTACTGAACACTGTGATATGTGCGAACTCTGGATTGAACTCTTCAATTATTGGGATCTTGTGCGGACATCTCTTCAGACTGTCATTCAGTCTCTTTGGATCTAGACATATGCGGATGGAACCGTCCTTATTTGTGGTAAAGGTAAGACTTGAGCACCAGTCAGTGTGTTCGTCGATCTTGCGTATCACCTTTTGTGACACCATGTTGTCAATTTCATCTTTGAGATGCAACTTCGCAGTTCCTTCGAAGTTTCCGATCTTGTCAAACTGCTGTGGATACGACACCAGGTAAATGATGTCTTGTATTTGGGCTGGCATTACTTTGGGTTTGCCATGGTCGCTTGTGTTGTCATGGACGTTGTCAACATTGATCGTTACGAAATGTAGTCTTTCACATGTTGGTAGTCCAACGATGGCAGGTCCATCTACATCAACAACGTAGACTGTAGCCTGGTTTCATACAGAGTTCTTGTGTTAGCACGGTATCTGGCTTGTCCCGAAACACGGTATCTGCCCATTGTACGCTGTCAATTTGACATTACCCAAGGCTGTCAACAGTTCGTTAGTGCATGCACTTTTTTATACATTTGTCTGAATGTGCGCAGAGGCAGAGTGTTTCCCATTGCTCCCGTGTCAATGTGCGCAGAGGCAGAGTGTTTCCCATTGCTCCCGTGTCAATGTGCGTAGAGGCAGAGTGTTTCCCATTGCTCCCGTGTCAATATGCGCAGAGGCAGAGTGTTTCCCATTGCTCCCGTGTCAATGTGCGTAGAGGCAGAGTGTTTCCCATTGCTCCCGTGTCAATGTGCGTAGAGGCAGAGTGTTTCCCATTGCTCCCGTGTCAATGTGCGCAGAGGCAGAGTGTTTCCCATTGCTCCCGTGTCAATGTGTGTAGAGGCAGAGTGTTTCCAATTGCTCCCGTGTCAATGTGCGTAGAGGCAGAGTGTTTCCCATTGCTCCCGTGTCAATGTGCGCAGAGGCAGAGTGTTTCCCATTGCTCCCGTGTCAATGTGCGTAGAGGCAGAGTGTTTCCCATTGCTCCAGTGTCAAGTTTTACTTTCAGGGTGTAGTTGTCATTTGGTAAGTTAGGAGGCTGTACTTGTAGTACAGTGTATGCTTTATCTCGTGCATGTCTTTGCTTGGAGTGTGTACACAGTTCTCGCTCACTGTCACCTCGCTGAATTCCCCTTGGTATTCGTCATCAGGTTCGTAGTCGCCGTTGATTTCGTCTACTTTTTTAGACTTGTAGCGAAGACCTCGGTATCGATTTTCTCTGTTGTGTGTAGATTTGCGATGCTGTCGCTGTGGCTCGTCGTGGTTTTGGACCGGGTGCTTGTTCTTACAGCATTTTGCCCAGTGTCCCCGTGCTCCACATGTGTGACATTCGTTTTTATAAGCTGGGCATTGTCGTGGTTTATGTCGTGTGCCACAAGTTCGCCCTGCTGGTTTGTCGCACGAGCTATGCCATGAACCTCGGTGATTTCACTAGCCATCTGTTGTAGCTTCTGATTTCCTCTCGACAGAGCTTCACATTTCCTCCTTTCTTTCAATATTTCGGCGATGCTGCAGCCCTTCGGTCTGCTGAGCAGATCCCTACAGAATTCTTCGTGTGGCGTGCTGCTTAGGATTCACTCCAGCAATCGCTCACTAAGCTCCATGTCGTTAAAATCGCATGTCAGGCCTAGTGTCCTTGCTCTGATAACAAATTGGTGTAGAGACTCATGTGGTCTTTGTTTATAACGCATAAAGTGCAATCGGTTTATTCTGAAGTTGATGTTAACCTTGAGCTGGTTTTCCAAGAACTGCCAAAGTTCGTCTGGTTTTCGCTTCTCTTCATCCGTCAAGCCACTCACGTTTAACCTACGAAGTCCTTCATCTCCAATGCCTTTGCAAATTGTTCGTACCTTTGCTTCATCACTGTCGATATTCTCATCTTCGTACAGAATATTTTTTTTTTAAATAGTGATATCGCGTCCCCTAGATCATCGCATGACCAGTCCATTATCGGGTATCGGGAAGACATCGTGTGTATGTTTCCGAAAACTGTTAAGGCAATGTGAGGTTACGCCATCTAGCGATCAACTGCTTAGTTGTTTTGCATTCTTAGTGGCCGAGTGCAAATCGCGTTCACATTTTGTCCACTTTGAGTTCATACACATTGGCGATTTTAGGGCTTTTTAACTCAATCATTGTTTCCATGCTTTATCGCGGTGTGTGCCTTACGGTTTACCGTTCTGTCACCATAACATAATATGTCTTTTGGACACATATGAACAAACAATCAAAGTGGTTTTATTGAGAACACCTCAACGCTAGCTCATATACCGTGTGCCACCCGAATCGGTCTAAATTATACTCGGCATATTATAACACGAATCAGTCCGAATTATACTTAGTAATAAGAAGTATTACAACAATAACGTATATTAAATAATGATGATGACGTGTATCTTGCTTCTGGGTGCAACGTTTGTTTGAATTGGTGTCGTGCCACAAATGCTGTGGTAGGCGCCAAACATTACAAGGAGGGGGGAGTGTGGTATGGGACAGGCTGTGAACGAACCTGGAATACTGGACAGCTGCAGATAAGTAGCCATTACCGACTGCTGGTTGGAGACCTGTAGCGCCCCTGGATTGAGCTGTGTCTGGATTATCAGTCAATCAATCACGCACATTTATATAGCGTCCTTTCCAGCCTTAGCTGCTCAAATGCGCTTTCCAAGTTCATTAATAAATTTTAAAAACAAGTCCTACATACTAAAAATCGCGTTCAGTAAAATTAAAAACCATCACTAAAATGTCGAAATCAGTAACATGCCAGCTAATTTAATTTAAAATGCACGAGTTAACAAGTATGTCTTCAGCTGTTTCTTGAATGTATCATCCAAGGGATCCTGGCGAAGAACAAGTGGAATATTGCTCCACAATCTGGGGCAGCAACGGAGAAGGCTATGTCCTCCAGCTGCGTCCTGGACAAGGCCACCTGAAGCAGCAACCGGCTCTCTCGGCGAAGGGTCCTTTGTGGGTTATAATGTGTCAGCATGTCCTTCATATATGATGGTCCTTCATTGTGCAGGGCTTTATATATAGGTGTCAGCTTATCGAGATCACGACTGGCCTCACACTCGACGTCATTGCGACATCACGAGAGGAGAGGTGAGTCAGGTGAATACAGCACACTGGTACCGTAGCAACACATAGAGTGGAAACTGTTGTGAGGAACCATGCAGGCCTCACAAGTAACAATACCAATGAAGCACACTGGTACCGTAGCAACACATAGAGTGGAAACTGTTGTGAGGAAACATGCAGGCCTCACAAGTAACAATACCAATGAAGCACACTGGAACTGTAGCAACACATAGAGTGGAAACTGTTGTGAGGAACCATGCAGGCCTCACAAGTAACAATACCAATGAAGCACACTGGTACTGTAGCAACACGTAGAGTGGAAACTGTTGTGAGGAACCATGCAGGCCTCACAAGTAACAACACCAATGAAGCACACTGGTACTGTAGCAACACGTAGAGTGGAAACTGTTGTAAGGAACCATGCAGGCCTCACAAGTAACAACACCAATGAAGCACACTGGTACTGTAGCAACACGTAGAGTGGAAACTGTTGTAAGGAACCATGCAGGCCTCACAAGTAACAACACCAATGAAGCACACTGGTACTGTAGCAACACGTAGAGTGGAAACTGTTGTGAGGAACCATGCAGGCCTCACAAGTAACAACACCAATGAAGCACACTGGTACTGTAGCAACACATAGAGTGGAAACTGTTGTGAGGAACCATGCAGGCCTCACAAGTAACAACACCAATGAAGCACACTGGTATTGTAGCAACACGTAGAGTGGAAACTGTTGTGAGGAACCATGCAGGCCTCACAAGTAACAATACCAATGAAGCACACTGGTACTGTAGCAACACATAGAGTGGAAACTGTTGTGAGGAACCATGCAGGCCTCACAAGTAACAATACCAATGAAGCACACTGGTACTGTAGCAACACATAGAGTGGAAACTGTTGTGAGGAACCATGCAGGCCTCACAAGTAACAATACCAATGAAGCACACTGGTACTGTAGCAACACATAGAGTGGAAACTGTTGTGAGGAACCATGCAGGCCTCACAAGTAACAATACCAATGAAGCACACTGGTACTGTAGCAACACGTAGAGTGGAAACTGTTGTGAGGAACCATGCAGGCCTCACAAGTAACAATACCATTGCAGCACACTGGTACTGTAGCAACACGTAGAGTGGAAACTGTTGTGAGGAACCATGCAGGCCTCACAAGTAACAATACCAATGAAGCACACTGGTACTGTAGCAACACGTAGAGTGGAAACTGTTGTGAGGAACCATGCAGGCCTCACAAGTAACAATACCAATGAAGCACACTGGTACTGTAGCAACACGTAGAGTGGAAACTGTTGTGAGGAACCATGCAGGCCTCACAAGTAACAATACCATTGCAGCACTCTGGTACTGTAGCAACACGTAGAGTGGAAACTGTTGTGAGGAACCATGCAGGCCTCACAAGTAACACTACCAATGAAGCACACTGGTACTGTAGCAACACATAGAGTGGAAACTGTTGTGAGGAACCATGCAGGCCTCACAAGTAACAACACCAGTGAAGCACACTGGTACTGTAGCAACACGTAGAGTGGAAACTGTTGTGAGGAACCATGCAGGCCTCACAAGTAACAATACCATTGCAGCACACTGGAACAAATACAGTGGACACAAATCCGTTGCAAACTGTGGTGAAGAGCCATGCCTCACATATCGCCAGTATATGTTGCTTTGTTTGTGGTGGCCAAAACCACAAATCACGTGACTGTGCGACGTCAGGAGGGCTACACTGATTTTTTTATCAGTGTAATGGCGTAGGACACCTTTGTAAAAAAGTGCCCGGATCCATTGCATCGCACAGAAGTAATGATATCGCCGTAAGAGTAGCGCCTCTCAATCACACAAAGTGGTCGGAGGGACTTCCCGGTGACATCAGGTACCATCAGCGACCCAGGGTCATATCCAGAATGTCAGACCTGGAGTCATTGACGCTGAGTAAAGTGGCGCCATCTAGTGCAGTGGGCAAATACGCCCTAACCAGGCTGCAACATAGCAAAAAAAATGTCACAGTGACGTCGTCTAGTGCGGTAAAGAAATCTGGCATAGCCAGTGCACTACCTAGCATCGCCTCGATTATCCAGGTTCCGCGCTGTGGCGCCACCGTTTGTCGCACACATCATCGCCGCACACATCATTGTGACGGAAATTATGTATTTGGGCGCATACATAAGTAGCTAATTAAGATTTCATCCGGGCATTTGGTTAATTAATAAAATAAGAGTGAACTGTTATCAGTTTATCCGATGCAATGCGAATTAACTTTAAACTGTGATTATATTGACACAACTGTCCCGACGGAAAAATTTAATCTGGCTAAAAAATGTTTAGCGTAGCGGCTCGATAATGACGCCGATTGGCTGCTAGCGCATCATGGGAACGCCTACACAAATTGGAGTGGTGACAGTGGGTAACAGCGAGACCACACTTCTGCGGCCAGACTCTCTTCTCGACAAATTAAGAAGGCGAGCAAGAGTCGGATAAGCGAGGTGTCGGATAAGCGAACACGACACAGTCAATGTTGCTATGCTTACAACCATTGCACAAAATGACGCAGACAACTTGGCTGACAACGTTGGTCATGCTGCAATCATTGCCGACTCCCAGAGCACATCACCTGAAGACCAAACCATACCACCATGGCTCCATAAACGAAATGACCAACTTGAGACGTTGGTCACGGAGATGTTTGATAAATTGGTGCGGGCGTTAACGTAAACACGTGGGATAAGTTTGGTAGGATATGCTTGCAGTGGGCAGCGTTAAACGGCATGACACGCTTTGTTACAACATTTCTGTTGCAGGGTTGTGACGTTATCGTGGACGCCATTGGTGCCGATGGTGTTACGGCCTTCTGCAACGCATGGAGACGCGGCTTGGTCGACATAAGCAAATGTGTGTTGGACGCTGGAGCTAAACCCGATGATGATGGATGGCCATTGCCACTGGTGTGTGTCAGTGTAGCCAGCATACACCCTTGGTGCGTGTATTACTGGCCCAAGGTGCCCATCCAGACATTGTCTAATGGAAGGATAGATCGGCACAAGACATTACCACTTGCAAACGCCTGTCTCCCCTTCATCACACTGGGAACTGTCGCTACAGCAGCGGTGGAACTCTCATTACCTCTCGTGCGATCACTGTGAGGGTATCTTCGTGAATCTGAACGAAGTGCAGCGACACTTCCGGTCGGCACACGTCGGCATACAGTCCATGGACTCATCCCTGTGTGAGGACTCGTTTAACGCACGCTCACAATCATACTCGTTTAGTGCACAACTTACAAATGCAACGCCCTCTTGTGAGGTTGAGACGGCCTCTTTTGCGAGCTTCCTCCCCTGTCGAATCCGCCACCCCTACTTGAGAGTTGGCGCCCACCAGTATTATACTAACTCATTTGTCTTAGTCCTAACTACAGATACGTTGTTGTTGTTGTTGTTCAATATTGATTTTAGGGTCCGGTGTTTGAAAAGAGGAGGGGCTGTGGTAGGCGCCAAATAAACAGGTCATTACAAATAAGCAAACTGCAAGCAGGAGTAACAACGTTTGTGGCTCCATTGATAATTTGATAAAACGATATTTTATATCAAGACATTCTAAAAACATAACTGTTAGATTATCCGGCAAAAGGTAGTTCAGATATTAAGCCAACAAGAGGTTACGACAGAAAGACGTAATCGAACTGCACAATCTGCCACCAAACACCAACAATCTAGGAAATATTCACAAAACACTCGACCAGTCTGCGGCTCTAAGGTAACCAAGGGTATTGTAATAGTAGTAGATTGTATAGGTTTGCAAGATTGTGGATAAAATGTCAGGTGCAAAAACACGAGAACTTGAACTAATGGATAACTCGAGGGGAGGTTACTTTTATACTGACATATTCCATAATGATTGCATTGTACGTGTTACTTACCAATCCAGTACTGCGCAATTTGATTATCAACATCGCTCACTGTATTACCGATGTATATGTTGGTGTTAAGTTCTTCAACCTTTACCAGATTGCCTCCGGAACTGCAACGAACACAGAACCGACTTAAGACCAACTTTGGCAGTAGCCTGCTCTCTGTTGCTGCGCCAATTCAAGGGATATAGTTCCCTGGTAGTGTCAAGTTAGCATGACGAGTAATTCTTTTCAGAAGACCCAAACTCCCCACCAGTGGCGCCACTAACCATTTCAGCACTGCCACAACTTACATCAAACTCCCCGACAGTGGCGTCACTCAGCATATTACCACTGCCACAACTTGATTATAAATAATAAAAAAATATCAATAAAAAGTTGTAGAGTGGCAACTTGGATGGGCAACGCGATTGTTATTTACGACTGAATGCAACTGTGCACTTGACTGCGTAACATAATTTCAAACGAAAACGAACGTTATTGTGTTTCTAGACACATGTTCAACGCAAACACTATCCGCAATTCAAATTGAGAGATGTATTGACACAAATTAGGAGTACATTACGATGTGCAGAATATGCACATCAAATGTAAGTTGTGGCAGTGGTGAAATCGTGAGTGACTTACATTGCATTCACTATGTGGCGCCACATATTCTGCACATCTTTATTTAATTTGGTAAACTCCAAATTTTTTTCAAGAAATATCTCGATTTCAATTGCATACAATTGTGGATAGTGTATGTATTGAAAATATGTCTAGAAACACAATTACGTTTTTGTTTGACGCTATGCTTCTTTGTACCACCCCGCAACTGTTCATTTTGAATTGATAATCAAGTTGTGGCAGTGGTGATATGCTAGGTGGCGCCACTGTTGGGGAGTGTGCTGAAAACCTATCCCCATATCTATTTGTCGCCCCCAACCAATAGATGACGATGTCGATTCTGCCTAGCCCTTGATTACTTTGATGGTTCAAGAGGATATAGGCGCATAGGAAATGTTATAAATGTTACATGTTGTATCACACATATATTATTAGAAAGGTATGCAATTACACTCGAGGGCGAGCACATAGAAATGTGCAACTTAGTGTTTCATAATGCATACTTACTTCCAGCAGACAACCTTTGCATCCAGCCAAGACAGTGGTTCGGCGTACACTTTGTAACATTTCACTCCTCGAACTTTCCATCCTAAAATCACAGAATTCACGGTCTGCATCGGTAGTGTTGCTAGTTTTGTTATCTGTTGTGATTTTAACTGATTTTGTGCAAATAGTCAGTCCTTAAACACGATTCAGTGTACATGATTAATGTATAAAAGATAGTACAGTAGAACATTATACTACAGTACATTATACTATGCATTATGCGAGGCTATGCTGCACTGCGCAGCACCACACTACACCACACTACATTACACTACACTACACCACACTACATTACACTAAACTACACCATGCTACAATATGTCCTACCTGTACTCTCTTATAATATAATATATATATATATATATATATATATATATATATATATATATATATATATATATATATATATATATATATATATATATATATATATATATATATATATATGCCTACATGATGATGTCCATGCCAGGACTAAATGAAATAATCATACCGTCGTAATCAAACCAAAGGTTACAGGCGAAATTGGTAGAAAGGTAAATTTAATTAATGTTCCGTTCGTTCATGCGAATCGTCAATACATATCGTCCTGCAACCCGCAACGTTAAATGTAACTCACCCATAGGACACGTGTAGGTTTCACCCGGGGGAGCTTTCCAGTGGTACTTAAATACGTCTGCGTATACCGGTGCCTGTGAGAAGAACTAGCAACTTAGTAAAATAAATTATACATTTGTCACTGATGTCCTATCGTCATAATTGATGTATTTTCACATGCGCTAATATACCTACTATTAAAGGTGTTCTTCTGAAAAAAGGAATTATTTATTCGTTACGTCTTAATACTGAAAATATTGTAATACTGGCCGAGTTGGCCGGCGATTCACGGGAGAAAAGGCAAGAACTTATGACTCCTTGCACTATTTAATCAAGTTTTTGTATGGCAATGCCAATGGTAACGACAACTTCACGCCACAAAAATCATGTACAACTACCAAGTCAAGTCAAATTTTATTCTCTAATACCATACAATGGTGAATGATAAATATACAATACCCAGAGTACTTGCAAGTACTCAAAATATGAAAAAATAAGAACAGTCAATGTTAGTTAAACTTACCAATTATTATTTTTATCAATTTACAAATTCTTATTAGTTTATTTAAACTACGAATATTAAACAACACAGAAAACTTGAAAGAATTAGGGTGATTAATAAAACATCTTGTCAAAAATCAATTTCTTTGGTCTCTTAAAGTGTCACATTGAAAAAATAGATAAAATTCATCCCCAACCTAATTTATATTACACAAAGTACAATACCTTTCATTTCCATCAATGTTGAACCATCTGCCTGGTTCAATAGGCAGTTATGTGTTACCCAGTCTAAATTGAGTAAAAACAATTCTTAATCTCTCCGGTAACAATGTTAAATATGGTTCAAACTCGAATACTTCTTTAAATATTATATAGGTAATACATTTATCATTGTGAAATACATTTAACAAGATCTAACAAGATTGCCATCCCAAACAACAAGTTCCAGATGGCAAGTGGACAAGGAAGCCATTGGCTTATCGAGAGTCCAACAATTTTCTCATCTATGTATATTCCGTCCTTATCAGACATCTGTCAATTCTATTTTTAAACATATTCACACTACTAGCATTAATACAAACATTTGGCAGTTTGTTCCATTCATTTATCACCCTCTGTGAGAATGAGTACTTTCTAGTGTCCAACCTACACCGTTCCTTAACTAATGCTGCTTTGAGTCCATGTTTGAATATATTCGTCATGTAGTCCGTGTTAAGGCAATTATTTAGCCATTTGTGATTGACAACATTATTGAAGTGCCAAACGTTAGAAAGAAGACTTTCGTATAAAATATTTTGAACAGTTCTTATACAAGGTGTTTCATATTTACTGTTATTATTTAAGTTGAGTAATAATATGCGACAAAGGTAGAAACACGAATAACGTTGTTAAGAATTGTACGTAACTATTGTTCGGAAGTACGTAGTCTGCGTCTACATACGTAATTGTGGGCGCGGTAGCGTAGCGTTAGAACCTCGTTCTCTCGTGTATTTAACTAAATACATGAGGCGCAAACCAATATGACTCGTTTCCTCTTTATAGCTGCAGTATTCATTGGATATACTAGTATACTACTACTCGACGGCGACGCAACGCAATGCGATCGTCGCCGACGAGTTGTCGTAGGGGAAGGTAGTGTTAGTTGAGCCACTGGGTTAGTTTAACCACCCATATTTCCCAGGAATTTACAGCAGCGACAGTCACGTGGTACCACCCAGTGATTGAACATTTATTAGAACATGACTGACGTACAATAGGTGACATATGTCACAACGGTAAGAAAATGTGAGTTAAAAGTATGTTTTTGATGTTATCAGCGCATGTGACTAGACTTTATTGCATATGCACTTACAAATGGTTTAGCTATGGACAGGGAAGAAGATTATGTTACATCACTTCACGCATGTGTTGATTAAAAACGCTTAATTTTAAAAGGGAGTTAGCTAGGTCACCCAAAGTAAAAGGTAGGGTTAACTGAGTAGTGATTAAAGAACGAAGACAAATGTTGCTTTACTCCAAAATGCATCATGCACTGTCACACTGGTAGTGATGGGCCTATAAGTCTACATTAATTAAGCGTCATGACTTGTCAAAGACGTGTTGTACCCATTGTGTAGATGTGTTAGCTGAGTTGTTATGAAGTTTTAGTACAAAACCTATGTAAATTATGCAAATAGCTGTCCTTTCCTCATTGTCACTGTACTGTGACTCACCTTACCCTACACCAAGTGTTAGTTGAGCCAGCTTACCGTCCCTGTTTGAATCAGCTACATATAATTAAGTAGGCATAGGGCCTACTAGATATAATATCTTGGTCTACGATCATCTATTAATAATCGTCGCGTCGTTGATCGTCGTAGAGATTGAACGTGTTCAATATCTACGACGATTCGTCTTTGACAGTCCTACATCCGTGCGCGCTCCTTGTGTTGTTGGTTTTGAGTTTCCGCCCCACCATTCCTGCTACGGCTTCACAAGTCAGTGTCGGTACCAAACCAACCATCTCGGATCACTGGAGCACAAGGAAAGAAGCGAGTCGGACCGCTGTTGTCAGCGGAGCGTGGCCAACTTGTCACACTAGAGATGCGCATGAGCGACCGGGCACCCCTTATTTCGACCGGATTTGTTTTAATCAATTCAGGTTTAGTTGCCGAGACACCGCAAATCGGCTTGCAAATCAGTGTGAGAAACAACCGCCTAGCTGCAACCCATGCATAATAAAGACGGATGCTGTCTGTGACAAGCAGAGAGAAGACACCGCCATAACGCCACCCGTTTGGACACAATGGTGAGAATCACGGTGATGTGGTTCTGGCAACACATTTGGCGACACAAAACAATAACGCCCTGTAGGGCGTGAAGAATTCTTGAAGTCGTTGTGTTACTCGGGACTTACAAGTTGTTGTGTTACTCGGGACTTACAAGTTGTTGTGTTACTCGGGACTTACAAGTTGTTGTGTTACTCGGGACTTACAAGTTGTTGTGTTACTCGGGACTTACAAGTTGTTGTGTTACTCGGGACTTACAAGTCGTTGTGTTACTCGGGACTTACAAGTCGTTGTGTTACTCGGGACTTACAAGTCGTTGTGTTACTCGGGACGTACAAGTTGTTGTGTTACTCGGGACTTACAAGTTGTAGTCTTACTCGGGACTTACAAGTTGTTGTGTTACTCGGGACTTACAAGTCGTTGTGTTACTCGGGACTTACAAGTTGTTGTCTTACTCGGGACTTACAAGTTGTTGTCTTACTTGGGACTTACAAGTTGTTGTCTTACTCGGGACTTACAAGCTTAACCATCGCCGAGAAGGTCGAGCAGCTCGGTTTGGACTTCCAAGACATGCACGACTAAGCATGCAATGGTGCTGTAAATATGACCGGGAATACAAATTGTTTGGATGCTTTGAAAAGCGGTACAATGTAATGTACTGAAGGTGTGCATCAGGAAGAGATGGATAGTAATAGAGCTTTGTCTGTGCCATGATTTCATCAAGTTTAGCAATGACGAACTTGATTGTAGGACGCAGCGAGTTAATCGACGACGAGGATTGACGTGTTCGATCTTGATTAATTTTTTCAAGACAATGGATTTTTGAAAAAACATGAATTTGGGAAATATTTTACATAAGTATTCATGCTATTTGGTTTATATTTGCAATGCACAATCTGCTGTATTTTACAATTATATGTATACAGTGATCCCTCTTATAACGCCCGTATCACAAAAGCCACTACACCCCACCCCACCCCCACCACAAGAGGTTACATTGCCATGCAACAAATAAGGTCACGCACGCACGCACGCACGCACACACGCAAGCAATCATCGAATACCCGCAGCCACGACTATCCTGACAACCAGAAGAAGAGATTCCGGAAATAGGCATTTGACTCATCGATCGAAGTGTCTTCCAACTACACTGACAGATCAACCAACAATGCTTTCATAGATAAAGTCAGTGCCCAAAACGCGTGTCTGATAAGCGTCGCGCGTTGAGAAAATGTTGATCAAGCGTCAACTTTATGCAGAGTTTGAATAAGTGGCCCACTTTAACCGCCAGACATTCACAAATATCCGGCGTCACCACGCACACTACTTCCTTGTTGATTTCAATCAGAGCTTATAGAGTTTCGCGACTACACAATGCCCGTGTTCATTCATGCACGCACCAAATGTTCTTTTATCTACATAAATGCTATGTGTAACCATATATGCGAAATTGAGAAAGGTATTTGCCTTAAAGCGGGTTCTTATTCCAAATAATAGGTTAGAAAACGTTTCTGTAACCCCATATATGCGAGCCCTTGTTTCTTGTCAATACTTTTCGGTAAGTATACTCCACGTCCTTCGAAACAGTATTCGGCGTATATTATTAATGTTATGATCGTTCAACGTTAAGCAATTTTACCTTTTCGAATATCGAACTTCTGTAATTGAATGTATGCAACCATGGTTAAATATTTTTTAAAAGCTGTGTTTGCTCGCGGCTGACGCCAGTAAATTAAGTGAGCACGAGCAGAACTGTTACTGTCCCTCATAGCAAGGCTACGTGGTATGCGCCGACGTTTTGTACAGCGGACTTGTTGACGTTGGTGCCGAAACAGACACAATTTTCAGTTCTCGCTTTGGACGTACGTTCTTCAAGTAGACAGTTGTTTACTTGTATGTTTATTTGAATTTCGCGGTGTCACAGAGTTTGCGTCATGGTAAGTTGGCAGTGCCAATATTAGCAATAGTTTGTTATTGCGTACGTCACCTTAGTACCACCTCAACGGTTGGGCTGGTCAGCGCCCTTCACACTAAGCATCTTGCTAACTTTCGTCTGCGGTCTTCTGTTGTTCGAGCATGACGTGCATATTTTAGTTAGTTGTGTGTGATCACAACAGGTTGTTGTGTCAGATAACAAAGGACTTGAAGCACAGCTGAAGCGACGGAAACTAGCAAAATGTGGACACAAGAAAAGACGAAACCGCTTGGATTGACAACGTGAAACAGTGGACAACCAGAGGCCTGCATATTGCACGGGAGATGGCGATGACGCGGAGAGACGGGGGTGTTACCGCCCCCAGGGGCTATGGCTGATATGAAAGAAATGTGATCACGGGTCGTCGAACACAGGCTCGTTCGTGTGATATTAGCCCGATACGGACAACTATGGCTTGTCCACGGTGTTGGCACGTCGATGTATGTATGTATGTACGTACGTGCGTACGTACGTATGTATGCATGCATGCATGCATGTAGTTGTGTTGTTCATTCAGCCAGCGTATGCGCACGTACGGGACGACGTTGCCGTCTAATCTCGACCTCAGCTACTTCTGCAGATTCAGACTCCTTTTCTGACGGTCGCTCGCTAAGTATCTTTCTAACTAGATGTCCGATGATAAGACCATGTATCAACCACAAAAGAAGTATATAGATACGTACCTTCTCGGCGAAAACATGATCCGTAGACCATATTAAGATACATCCGATAGTTGATACGAGTAGGACCTGTCCAACGCGTGTCAGTCGACTGAGGTTATCCATCGCGACTGAGCAGGAAGTAGCCTCCGCGTATACTTGGACAAAACCAGGTCACTATTCTACGCTGTGCGCAGTGCCTTGTGACACTGTTACGGTGTTTACAACTAAAAATAACGTACGGCAATAACGGTCACGTATGGCTGCTTTCGTGTCCCTTTACTCGTTGTTGTAAAGCATATGGGATCATGCCTCAGTTAGACTTCCTGGTGTGTTACGAATGTAGGGCACAGTAATTTTAGATATGTGTAATTTAAAAAAAATCATATCATCTGACATAACTGCATTTGAGCAGACACATTGGCAAGTTTGCTGGTAGAACATGTTAGAAGTGTAACCGTGGATTTTTAGATGATTTAAACAGGCGAAGGATTTTTTGCAATTTTTTCGCCACAAGGCACGTGTGCGTAGTAATTTATGCAGAAATTGATAAATATTGACGGGCATGGCACGTTCAGCCGTTTTAAAAGAGTTAGAAATATGTGATTTTGAGAAAACTCGACCAGCATGTCATTAATGATGACAACGGCAGGAAAGAAGTTTCAGAATTTTTGATGGTCCCGTTTTCTTATAATCGTGCAAAACGTTAACATGGTCACCAATGGGAAACGTAACAGTAGGCTGAACCCATATGCCAACATACTACCTCAATCAAATGTATCTCTTGCGTGTCCGCGCAACTGTCTGACGGCTACGTGTACGTAATAGACTTCAAACACTGTCTAAGGACACTAGCATTTCAGTAGCCCAATTATTGTGGTAAGAAACATGCATTGATTAATTAAATCATAACACGGACAGGTGGCAGCACATACGTGCGGAATAAGTCGTCTCGTCGGTTATACAGATACAATGGCTTACAGCGCTAGACACGTCTGTAGACAGTACGTCACTTTGGAAAACTTTGTAGCTGAAACGGAATATGTATTTTTGTTGTCTGTTTCATGGCATCTTTAACATACAAATGGGGTCATTGCCCCTAGCCCTTTCAATGTCCTCAGTCCTTCTGTTTCCCCTCCCCCATTCTGCCTAATCAGCGTAATGCCCCTCACTCAATATTATATGGATTCCCTTAATCAAGGCATTTTAGTACAAAAGGCATTTTCGATGCTCAAAAGGGCATATTTTATTAGGAAGGTCCTGAAATGGCAAAAAGGGCAGTGTATTAAAAAATGGGTACTTTTAATGGTAACAAAGGACACAGTTTCCTTAAAACGGCAACTGACTGAGAGATACATCCTAAAATGGTAAATTTGGTTCATAAAGGGTAATTAGCGAGTAGCTAACGAGTACCAATGAATATTACGTTAATAAAAAGGGCAAACTATTTCAGTAAATTGGAAAACTTCTGGTGGCAGAGCAGTTTATCACAAACTGTGTTGTTAATTATGGAAACGTGATTGTGATAAACAGCTGTTCCTCGTAAAAATACCAAACGAATACATGACATCTTCATACGTGTATAATATGCATACCCATTTATAATCTAAGGAATAGGGCCTAAATAAGTTGTTAAGATACAAAACTATTACCCCATTTTCACCATCAATGTGCACAACGAGACATCTTCTGACATCGAAGACGGTGGCTTCTCTGTCTCATTGAGTAACCCAGTGGTTCACCCAGTCCGTGAGAGGGCGAACTTTCCTTCCTGGAAATAACAGTCCTTGGAGCAGTCTGTGTGATACCATGCACGGTCATCAGGACTGGTGCGGTCTGTGTGACACCACGCACGGTCATCAGGACTGGTGCGGCGGTGTGACACCACGCACGGTCATCAGGATTGGTGCGGCGGTGTGACACCACGCACGGTCATCAGGATTGGTGCGGCGGTGTGACACCACGCACGGTCATCAGGATTGGTGCGGCGGTGTGCACTGTCGTGGTACCTGGGATCTTCTTCACTGTGATGATGGCCTTCAGCTCGGTTATTGTCATTCCCACATCATGTGGTGTGATCGGTGGGTAGGTGAACTTGCTCTCGGGCTCTGCACTGCATCTGGACATACAGTCAAAGGCATTGCGGTGGTGGCTGCCCTTATTTAAAGCCAGGTCCGCTGATCTCTTTGAGCCCCACAAACACCATCTATGTATGTCCAAAGCATGCCAAGGCCAAAGCGTGACTTATTTTGCCCGAGAAGATCTGGCAAAGAAGATCTGGATCTATATTATATATTTGGATGGGAGGCTGGCGGCTACAAACACAATGGCAAGACCCAGTATAGAGACCAGTGTGTGGCTATATGATTGTTCCGTAGATCTGGAACTGGTTCAAATTCTGTCAGGTGCGATTTTTTAAGCAGTGGCCAATCAACGACCAACAGCTGTTGCACTGGTCGTGACCTTTCACCAACGCTCAAGTCAAGATTGGTGCCAATCAATAGGTGGCACTTGCAATGTCTATGCACGTCGCTCGTATAAACGGACACACATGTATAATAATGTTGTTCATGCATTATCGTGCGACACCGTGTCGTACGACACAATTGGATAACAATCGCTCGTGTAAACAGACCGTTATTGTAATATGTATATGTTGAAAAACGTAACTGGGACCTGAGCCGTGGCTCACGAGTCGAGAAAGTATGTCGACCAAAAACATCCACCTATCATTTCATAGGGAGATTCGTTTGTAAAAAGGGTTTTCGCAAAAGGGGGGTTCGCGCCTTAACCTTCCCTGGATGAGGCACTGCATTAATTTAACATGCTACCAACGTGATGCAATAGGTTATATTAACGGAAACATTATTATCCCGGAGGGCAAGTGACTCAATCAATGTCTCCTTCTAAATACGTAACGGAATCGTATCAACGCGATATTTAACAACAATCATAACAGTAGCATCATCAGAACGCAAAACCGGTCTATCTGACGTGTGAATAATTTCTAACACCATCGAGCAAAGACGTGTTGGCGTAGATGTGTGATTGTTTTGGCGCATGGCAAAGGGGGACTTCCGACGAACAATTACTGTGCTGCACCATAATGATAACTCGTATTATTATAGCTTCTCTTATTACCTACCTTAAGATACCTTAAGATAGTTCTGATCGCAGGATTCTTGTGACTCCTCATTGATCAGATCTTCATCGTCGTCTAATTCAACATTCAATTTCAAAAAAATCTAGTAATCTTATTCTATGTTATCAGTAGAAATAAACCAATATAATTATTAATGTATCAGCGTGACAAGGCTGATTGCTAGCATATCACGGTCAGTAAATGTTTTAGGTAGGCCTCTGTCTGGCATTTGTGACCTCGCTAACAGATGCCTCGGCGTGTCAAATGCAATTAGAACACAAACGTTTTGGTGTCAATCGAAGACCTTGCGGTTTGATCCCTGTATAAGACGTGAACGAATGTGTCAATATTTAATTTAGTTTAAATGATACGACATTGAATTGTCATTTTACTATACTTATTCATATGACACACCAAAGACTAATGAAAAACAGGAGCAGCTAATTAGAGAAATGGAACATCCCATATTATCGCTCGGTGTCATGGACTCGACGTAGTTTCTTTAGCTGTAATCGTACAGTTGACCCGTACAGTTCATGTCTACTCAACATCCACTGTTACTATAACTTTTTTTATTTTTTTCATAATGTCATGTCTTGCTATATTTAATGGCGTGCGGTGCTTGGCACGACACTCAAACCTAGCCGCGTCGAGACGTCGACAGTACAGCGCTATTGCTGCTATCAAGTTATTTGACACAAACGTTTACGACAAACATGCGATGCTCCATCGAGAGTCAGTGGGTCACTGCCTTAGAGCTGAACATCTATGCATTAGCCTTGTGTCAGCAAGGCACTTCTCCAGAGAAAGCTTTGATTACTATATGTCGCCAGAATTTCCACCAATTGGATATGCTGAGAAATTGCTGGAGACCATGCACGATTCGACAGGACTGCCGTGGTGGGCTAGTCTGGCACTGACCACCATCATGCTAAGGACATTGGTCACTCTGCCTCTTAGTATATATGCTTCACATGTTTCTGTGAAGATAGAACGTCTACAGCCAGAGATAAAAGATATGGGGAAACGGCTTGCTGGAGAGGTTGCTATGGCTACAAGAAAGTTCTCGTGGAACAAAGCCACAGCTAAGCGCAACTTCAAGAAAAATGTTAGTTTAAGTATACTCTACATTTGCTACTTCTAGACAGATAGTGTGTGGGTGCGTGCGTGTCTACGTGCATGTGTTCTAATGTTTACTCAATCAGTAAACATTTTCAGAACTTTGTATCATACCAACCTAATCTGATATCCATACAGTAAAGTGACTTTAAACATAAAGTATACACACGCACACACACACACACACACACACACACATACACACACACGAAAACTGCACTGACATGAAAGTTTGTTAATGACAAAATGGCAAGAAAGAAATCTTTGAAAGGAACAAGAAAATAAAGGCAGCACCTACTCTGCCACAACCATTGCAGTAACCATCATCATCTGATCTCCGACAATCTTCCGTAGAATTAATCAATAGATTAAGGAAAGAGAAATTATGCTGCACTAAAAAAGCTGCATTTGGTGGTGTAAAAGATGTTCTGTGCAAAGTTACATAACCAGGAGAAAAAATAAAATCACCATTTAATTAGGTAAATATTGGATGAAGACAGTATAGCAGATAACTTGAGCATACACATGTGCAAGTTTACTGTGTAAAAGTATATGAAGCATATTTAATCCCATGGATTGGAGCAGCAACTTTAGCAGTTCTGGTTCTCATAAATCCACCAGATGGCACTATTGATAGCAACCCATTCTAGTGTTTGTTTCTGATGTATCCTCTTTCTGCTTCCATGTAAACTGTATGTGCCTTTAGACAAATACCACACAAATATTATAATTGTAGCATGCAGTTTTCAAAATATTCTTAGGTCAATTAAAAAAAAATATTTTAACAAAACATCTATGTTGTGTGATTAGATGAAGCGTCTAGTGAAAGACCTGTACATCCGGGACAACTGCCATCCAATGAAGACGATGCTGGTAGCGTGGCTACAGCTGCCAATGTGGTTCAGTGTGTCATTTGCTTTGAGAAACATGGCTGGGGCTCTACCCGTTCGTGGAGGTAATTATGAAGATACATTAGTAGGAGTAGTCTTAACTAAATAGTACTAGAATTACAGAACCTTACTAAAAACAACTACTAAATGCATTTTAGTCTGGGGCAAAATCGTCTGGGGCCAAGTGCAACCCCAGTGCGCTTTGCCCCAATAATGTGTGGCTTGGATATTTTGTATTTATTTTATTGAAACATTAAGACGATTTTTCCCACCACCAATCTATAGAATGTATTTAGTTAATACGACAAATAAACAAGCACCTTTTGACAGGTTATATTACTTATATATTATTGTGAAGAACCTCATAATTATAATTTATCCAATAACCAATAACCGTTCCTGAATCCTTCACAAGATATGCTTCGCACACAATGCGCAATATGGAATTTGGGAACAGTGGTCCATATATGGTGGACTGGGCACCAATCTGTACATAATAAAATGAATAATGACTCATAATTCTGGACATCCATGGCATGATGTAATTGCTGCCATAAGCTGTGTGGTAATTATATTTATATAATTTGTAATATTATCCTATCTCCTATCTTTTAGGCCAACCTCCCACTTCACACTTATTTCTGAGGCCAACCTACCATCAATTTGTGTGTGTGTGTGTGTGTGTGTGTGTGTGTGTGTGTGTGTGTGTGTGTGTGTGTGTGTGTGTGTGTGTGTGTGTGTGTGTGTGTGTGTGTGTGTGTGTGTGTGTGTGTGTGTGTGTGTGTGTGTGTGTGTGTGTGTGTGTGTGTGTGTGTGTGTGTGTGTGTGTGTGTGTGTGTGTGTGTGTGTGTGTGTGTGTGTGTGTGTGTGTGTGTGTGTGTGTGTGTGTGTGTGTGTGTGTGTGTGTGTGTGTGTGTGTGTGTGTGTGTGTGTGTGTGTGTGTGTGTGTGTGTGTGTGTGTGTGTGTGTGTGTGTGTGTGTGTGTGTGTGTGTGTGTGTGTGTGTGTGTGTGTGTGTGTGTGTGTGTGTGTGTGTGTGTGTGTGTGTGTGTGTGTGTGTGTGTGTGTGTGTGTGTGTGTGTGTGTGTGTGTGTGTGTGTGTGTGTGTGTGTGTGTGTGTGTGTGTGTGTGTGTGTGTGTGTGTGTGTGTGTGTGTGTGTGTGTGTGTGTGTGTGTGTGTGTGTGTGTGTGTGTGTGTGTGTGTGTGTGTGTGTGTGTGTGTGTGTGTGTGTGTGTGTGTGTGTGTGTGTGTGTGTGTGTGTGTGTGTGTGTGTGTGTGTGTGTGTGTGTGTGTGTGTGTGTGTGTGTGTGTGTGTGTGTGTGTGTGTGTGTGTGTGTGTGTGTGTGTGTGTGTGTGTGTGTGTGTGTGTGTGTGTGTGTGTGTGTGTGTGTGTGTGTGTGTGTGTGTGTGTGTGTGTGTGTGTGTGTGTGTGTGTGTGTGTGTGTGTGTGTGTGTGTGTGTGTGTGTGTGTGTGTGTGTGTGTGTGTGTGTGTGTGTGTGTGTGTGTGTGTGTGTGTGTGTGTGTGTGTGTGTGTGTGTGTGTGTGTGTGTGTGTGTGTGTGTGTGTGTGTGTGTGTGTGTGTGTGTGTGTGTGTGTGTGTGTGTGTGTGTGTGTGTGTGTGTGTGTGTGTGTGTGTGTGTGTGTGTGTGTGTGTGTGTGTGTGTGTGTGTGTGTGTGTGTGTGTGTGTGTGTGTGTGTGTGTGTGTGTGTGTGTGTGTGTGTGTGTGTGTGTGTGTGTGTGTGTGTGTGTGTGTGTGTGTGTGTGTGTGTGTGTGTGTGTGTGTGTGTGTGTGTGTGTGTGTGTGTGTGTGTGTGTGTGTGTGTGTGTGTGTGTGTGTGTGTGTGTGTGTGTGTGTGTGTGTGTGTGTGTGTGTGTGTGTGTGTGTGTGTGTGTGTGTGTGTGTGTGTGTGTGTGTGTGTGTGTGTGTGTGTGTGTGTGTGTGTGTGTGTGTGTGTGTGTGTGTGTGTGTGTGTGTGTGTGTGTGTGTGTGTGTGTGTGTGTGTGTGTGTGTGTGTGTGTGTGTGTGTGTGTGTGTGCTAATAATGTGGCAAAAAGTGTCAATAAATAGTGTTTACCTAACCACGCATTCTCATGAAAATGCGTGTATTAAAAGGATTAATTTATACAATCACCACAATGTACTTACATTCGGGGGAAAGCGCACCATCTATGTGCTTTGCCCAATATAGTGGGTGCACTTTGCGCTGTATTGAATGTGTCATTGAAATAAAATAACGTATGCCGTATTTTCGCCCGCTTGAATCAATAACACCTATTATAGCAATATATAAGGTGACATCTAAATAGCGATTTCACATTTTGAATTAGCTAAAGAACTTATGCTGTGGGATCGGTTAAAGCTGTTCATTTTGTTAGAATAATATGGCCACAAAAATTAAATTGGTATAACTTACTATATGTGCTGCGTCTCCTCAAATCGAAACTGCCAAAATTGGTTTTGCATCATGTTGCATCAGTCTATTGGGAGATAGCAGCACTAATAGTTGGATATGGCGAAATAGAAGGTGATGTGCCATGCCCCTGGGGGATGAACTTTACCCCACCCTACTGTATGTAATACCATTCCAAACTTCCCAAGAAATATTAATGATTGCATAATAGCAGTTTTTAAGTATGTTTTAAATACACATTTTGTGTAGATTTGCCAGTGCTGCGTCCTGATCTGGCAAGTGAAGGCATTCTGTGGTTCAATGACCTCCTTCTGCCTGACACTACGTTCATCCTGCCCGTCACACTCGCTGTCAGCAGCCTCCTCATCACTGAGGTCAGTTCTTACATCATCCAGGTTACACTGGCTTATGCTGTGTGATATCGTAGTGACCAAGGATCAGCATTTCACTTTATTTGGCCTGAGTCAGTTACGAGTATAATATATTATTATCTGTTGATTAAATGTAAGTTTAACTAAGGCACCTTAACTTTTATTAGAGGTAATACACTTGAAAGAAAATGTTTCATTGTTATTTTCTCTTAATTATTCTTAAAATATTATCTCTTGTTGTTATTATCTCTTGTTGTTATTATTATCTCTAAATGAATTATTGCTATTGTTTGTCAGAAAATACTAAGTTTTATATCTGTTAGCGTAAACAATTACATCTGGACTGTAGCTTTTCTTCTGCTGAATGTTTTGCTGGTCTACATTGAATGTTTGAACCGTGGAAGTGGGATCACGGCTGTCTTGTATGTTACACAATTTGACTGTCGAAAGTGTAATAAAGGCTATTTATTCCATTATTGAATAATATCTGCTCGACATCCAGATACCCTATTTGAGTTCTGTCTCCTCTAGATGCACGCTTTGAGAAGAGGAAAACCAACACTGATTCAGAATATATTCACCTACGGGTTCCGAGGAATAAGCATCTTTATGATTCCAATTGCTGCTGCTGTGCCAAGTGTAAGCAAAGAACTTAGCATGTTATATCGTGTAAGCTGTTTGCTGAAAATGTATTCCTTAATGTGGCAGAACTACATAATGTTGAACCTAAGATGACTTCAATGTATTATATAATGTCAAGGTATCTAAAAAAAATTGGAAAATACATTATCACACCCCATGAAAAACTTCAGCTCATTCGAAGGTTATAGAGACACACAATACATGACAGAGACCTGCACTGACTTCAGGATTGAATTGCAAATCTAATGAAACTAATCTCCAACTCTTAATAGGGCAAATACATGTGCATAACAATAACTTGTGAAATGTCAGTGTATTCGGGGGTGATTTGGGGTTTCAAGCTCCCTGAAAAATGGCTAAATATTCCATTTTCAGGGGTTCTTGGAATCCAACTTTATACATCCTATATATTTTACTTATAATAATCACATAATCTTATGATAAACAAATACTTCATATTGAAAAGTCTAACGTAGTAGTCTTTAAAGCATGAATCTGTTCTCAAAATTATGAGAACTTCACTGTACAACAACAGACGGTTGTACCCATAATTCAAAATATCTATGATAAAGTACTGTAGTTGTACGCAACTCTGAGAAGTTGCACTGCTCAGAAATATTCCCTGTCAATGAATTGTCTGTGTAATATAAATTGTATATGTGTAATATAAATTGTATATTACAGACATCATCATGTGCTAACACATATTATTTGTTGCTCTCCTTTTTGTCTGTGAAGCTCGGGGTGAGGCTAGCATTGATACTGGATTTTTTTTCCTTCCATCACTAATCCCATTTCACAGCCGTCTCCACCTCCCGTCTCCAGTCCCCCCATCTCACGCTATCATCCACCACTCCCCTCCCAAACCCACCAAATCTGTCTTCACCCAGTCCTCCCATTCGTGGTCTTCTCCATCTACCCTCCACTCTGAATGAATCCGCTGTCTTTGTTATCCATTTGTATTATCATTTGTATTATCATTTGTATTATCATTTGTATTATCATTTGTATTATCATTTGTATTATCACTCGTTCCACATGCCCAGCCCACTTTAGCCGACTCCTCACCAGTTTCCTCCTGTTTGTCAACACTAAGAATGCTTGTGGCAGCAGTCAGTAGGTAAGTTAAAGAAATAGTTATCCTCTGTATGCGATGTCTGTTTGACGAGCTGTGATCTTGTTGCAGTGCATGTGTTTGTACTGGACATGCTCCAGTCTCTACGGCCTCACTCAGAACATCCTGCTCAAGTGTCCGTCCGTCCGGCGGGCGGTTGGCCTTCCCAAGATGCCGAGCGAGAGCGACACACCATTCAGAGACATGTGGGAGATTGCACAAGAAAAATACCTCCGCAAAAAACGAGCAGATCAGCTGGGTGATTAGAATTAAGGTTGATCACCCATGACATCTGACAGTCTTCAGTTGACACTTTATACTGTGATAGATGACACTGTATCCTGTGATAAATGATGCTATCTCCTGTGGCAATTGACACTATGACAGTTGACATTGTCACCTGTCTTCTGTGACAATTGCTGCAGGTGAAGGGGATACTACAAAATTAACAATGTACACCATATAAATGACACATACTTATGTCTTCTTTGATGTAGTGACAGATACTGTCTTTTGTGACAGTATCATTGTGTGCTGTGACAGTGGACATAGTAAGTAATCTAGTGTGGTGCGTTGACTCTCTGGTAATTATTGGTCTATTGGATATTCTTTTGTGGCTGTTGACAAGTTTTACACTAATCAATATACATCATGTAATATTTGTATAGAAACCATGATTGTGGAAGATAAATGAATAAATTATCATAATTTTACATGTGTTTTATTCGAACAAATATAGTTATTTCCAGTCAAGCAGCAAATAGTGCACACACTTTTAAGTTATAATGGAAAATGTGTAGAACAAAATAACATGAAACTTGGAAGTAATTATTTGGCAGCCTTAATGTGACATCTGCATTTACCCCAAAAAGTTGCACCACAGTAAGTAGTGTGTGGGAACTTTAACAAGATTGCCATCCCAAACAACAAGTTCCAGATGGCAAGTGGACAAGGAGGCCATTGGCTTATCGAGAGTCCAACGTTGATTTGTGAAAGACTATGAGGTCAATTTTCCAACAGAAGTGGTGAAATTGAAGAAATAATGCCTATATTATTTATGTAAGATATTGATATTTCTATAGCATACATTTTCAGCAACTTCTCATCCAGAGTTTGTTTTTACCAATGATGCATTATCAACGTTGGTTGCCATTATATAATTTACAATTTCTTATTTTATTACACGTCAATACATGTCTTCTAGCTTATTTTATTCAAAGTTTTAATAACAGTTTAAATTAACCTTTTTTTTTAATATTGTTTAGATAATATTGAGTTTAAAACAGATTTGTATACCCAGATAAGCTGGTATGCTTATTTATTATTTCATTGTTAAGCACCTTGTATAATACAGGAGTGATATAAAAAGAACCTTGTATTTTGTACTATTATTTTATAATATAATGCAAATAAATAGAACAATATATTTTAAAGCGATGTCATTATAATAAACAAAGTCGCTGACATATCAGACATGCCCAGAGCCAATGAAACATAATTCACCAATATTCACAGTAATCAAATCCACTTCAGCTAATTCACAACAGAACACTATTGGAGGAAACACCACATGATAAATCCACATACCTATATTGAGTCAGAATCCATGTGATATATGGTCTCTAATGATGTTTTTTTGTTATCTAGCCTTTCCAGAAACAAAAACAAACATTCATGGTACAAAGTCTATCAGTCTCAACTTTCAACAGGCAGCTGGGTGAAACCCAGGCTGTCTATAAATGTCTTAAAACAAGAGCCATTTGTATAGATATTCTCTTACAACATTGGTGAACAGTATAAATAAATTGTAATTTAAGATTCCTCTCAAGTCTCAAGTGGTTATACTCCAAACAGCCCAAACTTGGGCTAATGCAGGAGTTTGTGGTGGACTCTGCGCATGCGCTGTGGGTGGTACATTCGACTAAAAGACTAGAAACTTTGATGTTGCTGAAATGGTTTTTATCTTATAGTTTTATTTATTTTATGTATAGGATGTTAGACGAAAAATTTTAATAGGTTGGTTATGTGTATGGATACTGTCACTGTCTTGCCACATGCACACAGACAGTCTCCATACCCACACCATGGATAAGTTTGAAACATGTCAACACAGTAGAGATGTACTTATTTTTAATTATATAACCAAATGGATGAGCTCTCCTGACTGAATGATGTTGAACAATTTATACATGTGGTATAGCCAAAGCATTGCTACATTTTGTAAACATTGCGATAAATTACCTCACTGAAGAATCTGTTCATTTTCTAGACCCATTTGAAGACTTTGTACCTGCTGTGACTTTGTTATTGTTGATAAATCAAACTTCTTGAAAACTCCCAAGAAACACCATCTTATGTAACAGTGTTTGCCAAACCTGGTGATTAAATGATTGCAGAGATGCATTCATATAACGTGGTATCTAGTCCTTTGGACTACTCAAAGTGCTATATACACTTCATGTGGTTTGTCTAAAGAGAAATAACATTATTTCTTGGAATTGTTTTTCTGCCCGCTACCAGCACAATAACCATTTCTCTACCACTAATGACAAATGAGGACAGCTAGTAGTTGCACTGAATACAAACTTACATAATGGTAGTGTGCACAGATCACCAAGACAGTAATAGTATATAGCATCCATGTGACACTGTAAACCTGTGAGCCAGGCCCAGTCTGCACTCAAACCCTGGAAGCTGCACCTACGGAGATCACGTTTCCACATCTGTGGTCTTGTAATATAGTGCAAACAGCCAAAGTCCACGTGACTGGTGCAGGGTTTGTTGTGAGAATGAATCAGATGTGAGGATGTAAACGCACAAAGATGTCTTGGACACAGGCCTGTCTACTGCTACTTGTCCTTGCTGCCATTTGTTGTATAAACCGACTGAATGGCCTGGATTCTTTCATTGACAAAACAGTAAGTTTCCTTTTGTTATGCACAAATAGTATATTTGGAATACGTCATTTGTGTATAAGCTAGAAGAGGCAAATCAACATTGTCTTGCATTAGGTAAGTGTCAAAGAATATAATATATTAAATGTCGAACCTAAACTGTCCCATAAAACTTTACTAATAGTCTAGTTAAATTAACCCTATTGTGGGTGCAGCAACAAGGCAGAGATGGGACTATTTTGTTGTATTTATGACATTGTAAGTATCTATATTCATGTGTTAATTTACATAATTTGCTTGTCTTTTTCAGGAGGAACAGGTTTTGCAAACACAAATGCAAGGTAATCTCTCTATATATACATATATATATATATATATATATATATATATATATATATATATATATATACATATATATATACATACATACATACATACATACTTACATACACACACACACACACACACACACACACACACACACACACACACACACACACACACACACACACACACACACATAAACTAATTACTGACATAAGTTTATTGTTCTGCCTTTTGTTTCAGTTAAATCCTAACAGTTAGTTCCTCTTAAACTTTTGTTTCAGTGAAATCCTAACAGTTAGTTCCTCTTAAACTTTTGTTTCAGTTAAATCCTAACAGTTGGTTCCTCTTAAACTTTTGTTTCAGTTAAATCCTAACAGTTAGTTCCTCTTAAACTTTTGTTTCAGTTAAATCCTAACAGTTAGTTCCTCTTAAACTTTTGTTTCAGTTAAATCCTAACAGTTAGTTCCTCTTAAACTTTTGTTTCAGTTAAATCCTAACAGTTAGTTCCTCTTAAACTTTTGTTTCAGTTAAATCCTAACAGTTAGTTCCTCTTAAACTTTTGTTTCAGTTAAATCCTAACAGTTAGTTCCTCTTAAACTTTTGTTTCAGTTAAATCCTAACAATTAGTTCCTCTTAAACGTTTGTTTAAGTTAAATCCTAACAGTTAGTTCCTCTTAAACGTTTGTTTAAGTTAAATCCTAACAGTTAGTTCCTCTTAAACTTTTGTTTCAGTTAAATCCTAACAGTTAGTTCCTCTTAAACTTTAGTCACATGCCTAAATGTGACACTTGACCTCCTTTCTGTCATCAAAGCATAGAACAAATTCCTCGATTGTGGGAAATGGAGGAATGCTTTTTGTCTCATTTTATGTATGCACACGTGGTAGAATGATATTTTTAGCATAAATCAGTTGAATTGATTTAACTACATGTATTTTTGCTCAATGAAGCTATTAAGACTTACTGTTGTCATTGTAGATGTTGATGATGGTTCAAATCAGTTGACTCCACATGTAATAGGTGCAGCACCTCTATTGACGTTGAAGGTATCGTATCATGCTGGCCCCGGCCCACCCCTCCTAATTACTGGATACTTGTATTTTTCTTTTTGCCAAGTAAAATAATAATGTTAAGTACCATATATTTATTCTTGAATTTGCCATTTTCGTGCACAGCTTTGATGATGACTTTCGCAAAGTGTAGCTTTGACCTGACCTTTATTGGACATGTGGTGCCCCCAGTGAGTGAATCAAACGCTTTGTGCCATTTTAAATTGGGGCAGAATCATGATTAGGTAAGTCTAATGATTAGTGCTCATTTGTTTAATGATGACGCCTTATTGTATGGTACAGAGACAAAAGCGCCACAGCACTGGTTTGGACAACTTTCTCATCCATTTGGGCATACTCCCTGGTCGTCATGACAACAGTAGGTCTGATGGAAACCACAGGAGGAAGAAAGCAACAGGTGGCAGACAGCAAGGGTCAGAGCAGAAGAAACCAACAGAGTTATTCTATAAGACCTCACATGGACTTCAGCCGGCGAGTGGTCAGATAGTCAGGTAAGCCGAATAACTGACCACATATAGCCAGATACACTAGTAATGCACACAGGCAGTGTAGTGTGATACAGACGATGAGGTGGCTGGGTTATGTGATCAACAGATGGAAGAAATCAACAGTGATTCCATCAATTCGTATGGCAATAATTTTTAGAAGGTAATATAGAGTACATCATTGCGGGGACATGAGGCACAACACTGAATGAAGTCACCTTCGCCCAACTGTGAATGGTAATAGTTAAAAAGTGAATGTTTGTGTCCTTGAGTTAACAGTGGCATGAATTCACAACTAGCCTAATATATGCATAGATGAGATCTAAAGAGAACATGTTTTGAAAGAAGAGTTTTGAGCTACTTCTTTAATTAACTCTGGCAGTCTGGTCATTAGTGCCATAGGGCATGTATTCACACTCCTTAATGAGACAGTGCCGTGGAGTGCCATAGGGCATGTATTCACACTCCTTAATGAGACAGTGCCGTGGAGTGCCACAGGGCATGTATTCACACTCCTTAATGAGACAGTGCCGTGGAGTGCCACAGGGCATGTATTCACACTCCTTAATGAGACAGTGCCGTGGAGTGCCACAGGGCATGTATTCACACTCCTTAATGAGACAGTGCCGTGGAGTGCCACAGGGCATGTATTCACACTCCTTAATGAGACTGTGCCGTGGAGTGCCATAGGGCATGTATTCACACTCCTTAATGAGACTGTGCCGTGGAGTGCCATAGGGCATGTATTCACACTCCTTAATGAGATAGTGCCGTGGAGTGCCATAGGGCATGTATTCACACTCCTTAATGAGACAGTGCCGTGGAGTGCCATAGGGCATGTATTCACGCTCCTTAATGAGACAGTGCCGTGGAGTGCCACAGGGCATGTATTCACGCTCCTTAATGTGACAGTGCCGTGGAGTGCCACAGGGCATGTATTCACACTCCTTAATGAGACAGTGCCGTGGAGTGCCACAGGGCATGTATTCACACTCCTTAATGAGACAGTTTTGTATGGATGATGTCACCAAGTGATTTGGTCTGTAGGTTACATGGCAGTTCTGATCACAACGAGGGGAGAGTGGAAGTGTTCCAGGGAGGCCAGTGGGGGTTGGTCTGTGACAATAACTGGGATCTGACTGATGCACACGTTGTCTGCAAACAGCTCGGATATGTCAGGTGGGGAAACAATTGATTCTGTATGAGTTATAGTCTATGTATTGATTATCCCGGCCCCGTGTGCCCCTGGTCAACATTCAGCAATTAATTACCCTGGAGTATGTTATATTTTTACACTCCAAAAAAGTTCACTTGAAAATATATATGCGCTTGTTTTCACCCAAAAAGTAATATCATGCATAGTCATACATTATTGTTACCTGTGTTTGTATATCACTTCAATATGGCTGTTTGTATTTGATGGAAAAATTTTATTACTTATTTACAAAAACAAATTCTGTTATCCACTAAGATTTTAAAAGCTTTTACCATGGATATTAATGTAACCTAACAGGCTTGTGAAATAAACTTTGATTGTACTGGCTCTGTATATGTTAAAGTTTGGTATGTACCTTCCCCACAGGGGTGCTTTGGCCGCCGTCAAGGGCAACAAGTATGGAACAGGGTTGTTCAGCAAGGAAGACATTGTGATGGGTGATGTGTCATGTGATGGGGTAGAATGGAGACTGCAGGACTGTCGACACACAGCCGTCCATGACTGCACCCTAGCCAAGTCTGCCGGCGTCATGTGTGCCCTCAATGACGGTGGGTGTGTGCCCTCAATGACGGTGGGTGTGGGCCCTCAATGACGGTGGGTGTGGGCCCTCAATGACGGTGGGTGTGGGCCCTCAATAATGGTGGGTGTGGTAAACAGGAATGATGGGATGTCACTTTCTAATTGCACTGAAATTATATATGGAATTGAAGTTGAGGAAGCAGCATATGGAACTGTGGTCTGTCACCAGGGTTGAACAACATTTATCATACTAACACATACTATTATGTAGATGAATTGAATTGAATTCTTAGTTGTAATTGCAACTAATTAATTTTCTTTCTCTGTGTAACCTTATAACAACATTTCAATTGTCAGTTTAATTTGTTATTTTTGGTGACAAACTTTGTGATAATGTTACAATGGCTGTGTGACACACTTGATGACAATGTTACAATGGCTGTGTGACACACTTGATGACAATGTTACAATGGCTATGTGACACACTTGATGACAATGTTACAATGGCTGTGTGACACACTTGATGACAATGTTACAATGGCTATGTGACACACTTGATGACAATGTTATGATGGCTGTGTGACACACTTGATGACAATGTTACTATGGCTGTGTGACACACTTGATAACAATGTTACAATGGCTGTGTGACACACTTGATGACAATGTTACATTGGCTGTGTGACACACTTGATAACAATGTTACAATGGCTGTGTGACACACTTGATGACAATGTTACATTGGCTGTGTGACACACTTGATGACAATGTTACAATGGCTGTGTGACACACTTGATGACAATGTTACAATGGCTGTGTGACATATTTGATGACAATGTTACGATGGCTGTGTGACACACTTGATGACAATGTTACAATGGCTGTGTGACACACTTGATGACAATGTTCCATGTTGTAGTGTCATGTTATCACAGTGAATTGATAACACACTTGGTGACACTGTTCAAGGTTGTCCCACTGACTGGGTGGCGGCTGAGGGCCTGTGCTACAGACTGGTCAAGCATCCCGTCTCCTTCCAGACTGCTGACCAGACCTGCAGCAAGATGGACGCGACCTTGTTGACGGTTGAAAGTGACACAGAGAGTAACTTCATCTCTAACTGGCTCACGGCAGCGACAGGTTCATTGTCCTCTTAATGTGTAATCATTGACGATGCTTAGTAGAGTTTAAGGAACATTTCAGGCAGTTTATCCATGTACGTTCTGGCTGTAGAGGTGCCAAAGTCCATTTTCTTATATGGATATTTATTCATTTTGAATTGTCAATACCTGGAAATAAATGAGGATATGTGGAACAAAATAATGCCAAAGTATACAACAAACATCTCTGAATTAGATTAATGTAAATAGTAACTTACTCTGTATAAATGCATGTGGTTGTCGCTGGATGAGGATGTTGTTGATAGATGCATGAGGATTTTGTCTGTAGATGAGGATATTGTTTGTAGATGAGGATATTATTTGTAGATGAGGATGTTGTTTGTAAATGAAGATGTTGTTTGTAGATGAGGTGTACTTCAGGACGGCCGGTGTGCGAGTGAGACTGGGGCGGACAGAGTTCTGGAAGTGGCATCGCACGCCCTACCTCGTCAACTACACCCAGTGGTTCCCTGGTGAGACCCGCGCAATGCAATATGCATTTCTACACATCACATAAAATACATGTCCTGTATATGTATGTATTTAATCAGTTGTAATGCATAATACATTATCAATCAATCAAAACATTCAAGCAAGTCAGGTTGTAGTACAAATGTAGATAGACAAAGCAAATGAAAAATTTGAAAGGAGTAGCATAGAAGTAAAAATACTTATAAGTTCGTGTTGCTCCAGTGTATATTATTATGTTACTTTAAGAAATAGCCAACACGTGATATCAGTATATCTGCATAGCCTAAATTTCTAACAACTGTCTCCTAAAATGTGCTTTAAAATAGTTGAATGATAGAATATGAGTCATGTTGACATTCAGCGAATTCCATAGTTTTGTCCCATACATAATCAGTGACATAGTCCTTCTATTAGTTGATGCATAGGTCCGGGAAAATTGATTTTGCCGTTGTGTGCAGTGTTTATTCGTATGCTTTATAAGCAGTCTTTGAATATTTGACGGCAATTCATTTCTTTGAACATAAATAATATCAAGTCTACAAACTTCAAAATACACAATTTATAAAACAAAGGGGTTGTGTGGTCACATCGTTGTGTGGTCACATCATTGTGTGGTCGCATCGTTGTGTGTTCGCATCGTTGTGTGGTCATATCGTTGTGTGGTCGCATCGTTGTGTGGTCGCATCGTTGTGTGGTCACATTGTTGTGTGGTCGCATCGTTGTGTGGTCGCATCGTTGTGTGGTCACATTGTTGTGTGGTTGCATCGTTGTGTGGTCGCATCGTTGTGTGGTCACATTGTTGTGTGGTTGCATGTTGTTGTGCATTAGCAACATAATTATACAAAGTAAATTTGTGGAATATGTGTTGCCCCATATTTCCACACAAAACAGTAAATATGGCAATACCAGGGTTGAGTACAACATATACATACTGTTGTATTCAAGTAGTGTGCTGCATCTATACATGATACCAATAATTATTGACATAGCTATCACGGAAAATGTCTGTAAAATCGTTACTCTTACAAAAGTCCCATTCTGACTTATTGTTGGTTGCAAACAAATATCATAATTATATGTCAACCACCTTTATATTAGCAAGACAAACTAATGATGTTGGAGTCAGCTTGACACATCCCCATGAACTGATGGGCTGCTTTATATCAGCCCTGGTACATCGACCTAATGAAACATGGATGTGTACTTTGTCCCAGTTATTGTCTTAACCAATGATATTACAAACATCCATAACATTGGCCTACATACGGGCACTTAGTCGTGGCTGGTAGATTGGTAATGCCAGGCATTTCTTTGAATGGCTTTTTTATGTTGGGCTTCGTTCTCAGGATCAGTGAGTGTTTGCACTCGCACTTTCTCACACAACGTCACGTCAACGTCAGCTGTGTCACATCAGCTGTGTCACATCAGCACATTCACTGATACCGGGAATCGCACTCAGCATTTGCGAGTTGTTTGGGGAGGTGCTTGGTATTATTTGTAGGATCAGCCACTGTTTGTCTGCAGCCAGGAAGTTGATTGTGTGGGCTGACCAAGACAGCAGTTGGTACGAAGTACAAATCCATGTTTCTAATAGCCTTTCTCCCAGGTGTAGCAGGTCTCACAAGGATGGCCTGACAGTTTAGCTATATCACTGTGCCACAGGCTGGCCACCGCACCGGGCCAAGCGCCAACCGAGCAACCACACGGGCCAAAACTGCATTGTTCTTGGTCGCAAGTTCTTTGACTCTGAGGACAAAGTACGTGATGTCAACTACTACTACTGGAATGATGCATCATGCAGCGTAGCACTGGCATTTGTGTGTCAGAAAGTGGCCACCTTCCACAGGGGTAAGACACGAACCACAGACTATTTGTGAATTATATCAAGAGAATATAGATTTGTTAAAAGGTGATAATATTGACTGGATATTGGATTGAATCAGATATTTTGTGGATCAGCAGATAATTATTATATTGATGATATAAAATACAAATGAACATTCATAAAATAAAATGAACAATTTACTTCAGTAAAGTATTATATTACAAATCCTGAATGATAATAAGTGTCATAAATCCAGACAAGAAAAATGTATTTAAATGTTGGTTAATGTCTTCATCCTTGCAACAACTCAGTGTTTATTTATTTAGATTTGTATACATCCAGCACACCTAAGATAAATTCTGTGAACATTTGTTATACATTTAGAACACCATCAATGTTTGTTTTACATAAATACTTTATTTCAGAATGTTACCATGGCAAGGGTGAAAGTTATCATGGTAAGGTGTTCAGAACAATGAGAGGAACCCGTTGTCTCAAGTGGCCTTTATCTCAACGCATTAACCCCACATCACATCCAAATAAGGTTAGGTCAATCTTCTTTCTTAGACAATACAGCTTGTCGTGTTACTGTGTGCCTATTGCAAGACAGATTTATGCAGAATTAAATGGACACCTCTACACCATGATATCTTCAGACTGATGCACATTATATGTCGCGGGAACATTCATATGAAGTAAACTTATCTTGGGGGTTTCATAGACAGCTACGATCTCCAGCATCTGCCTTTGAGATCAATGACTACCAATATTTTTTCAAACAATCGTTCAATCATTATAATATTATATATTAAACCATTGCAAAGTGGCCATTTTCCTTCCACCAACACACAATACAGCATCTGATAAAAATGTATCTAAATGTTCAACTGATATAAACTCATGATTATATTTACAAATATTATTAATAATATACCAGTGATTACCACTTTTTATTACTAATAGTAATAATTTCTTTGTATCTGGGAATGTGATAATTTAGTTTCTTTTCATTTGGTTGCTTTACACAGGGTTTAGGCAATCACAATTTCTGTCGTAACCCTGATGGTGACACACGCCCTTGGTGCTGGGTGGATGTCACCTTAAACAAGTTTGGTTACTGTGCCCTATTGCCCTGCGTGGGGGGTGCTGACACGGCTAGTGTCATTCCGACACCAGCAGGTGTCACTACTGCGCCTGTCAATATAACTGTGGGTAGGTGGCATTGACATTCTTACACTAATAAAAATAAGATTGGTTTCAAATTTAATTGCAATAACAACATTTGTTTTTAGATATATAAATTATATATCATAATGATATGTTTCATAAGTACATTGCCTACTGTGTACCATGGATTTGGACTATTGTGAACCCTTTCTTGGTTGAATTTCTTCAGGAAATATGTTATAATTTTAATACTATTTTGGTTTTTAAATAAAATTATTCTTGGTGACAAATAACAAATGTTTTTTTGTGGTTTTCTGTGGTTTGTTGTAATATTTTTATGAAGGGTGAATATTTTGGGAAATTCTCCAAAATAAGCAATATATAACATTACAGTAGCAATTTACTGAATGTTGTATTTTATACACTGTACTGTGTTACCTGTACCTGCAAATAACTTTAAAGGTTTTTAATAAAAAATTGAAAGTAACTTATATGAACAGTTTTAGTTTTCTGTATACTTAAATATTTTTTATATATGATCACATCGATCCACGAAATGGAAATTAGCACTATATAATAATAATAATTAACTTCTATGGCACCTATATCCTCAGGAAGCTGAGCTCAGAGGCACAACAAAACAGAACCATTAAACATAATCGTGAACAGGGACGTGCAAATGTCATTATCAGAACGAGGGAAAACCGAAAATGTTTGGTGGAAGTGCAATTTGGAATAAATGTCTTGAGTTTTTTTGGGAAGATAGCTATAGTTTCAGATGTTTTCAAAGTGATGTGGAGTTCATTCCAGACCCTAGGTGCAGCGACAGAGAAAGCATATTTGCCCAAGTTAAGTTTTGTTTTAGGCACAATAAATTGATGATATGAGCTGCCTAGGAATTTTTTTTAAATGCAGGAGACTAGCCAAGTAGGGTGGTTGTTTTGTAGATAGAGCACTATATGTTAGAGTGGACAGCTTAAAATGAATTCGATAAGTAACAGGAAGCTAATGTAACTGTTTAAGTACTGATGGTGAAAACTGAGGCGCTCTGAGGACCCCACATGCCAGACAATTTTGTATAATATAAATGCAGTATTATTATTATTATCGTGTCTGGCTCTGGACTGAAAAATAGTTTTCCTTGCCACAGGGAATTATATTATGATATTATTTAGTATTTAATTACATTTTATAGAAAAGCCTGCCAAGTGCTCTCGTGGTGAGTTTGTATGTCACCAAGCCACGGGAAATGACATCAGGTGCGTTTGTTTTTTCAATTTAATATAAAATGATATTTATATATATATATATATATATATATACATACATACATACATACATACATACATACATATATATATATATATATATATATATATATTAAGCATGCCTAATGCTTTTTATATATGGTTTTGTCAATGATTTCTCTATTATTTTGTCTATCCAGCTTTCTATTCAGTTTGTTACTTTACATTTTATATTGTGTTACTTCTCTCGTATCACAATTGAGGAATCATGTTTTAGCACATTACTTTGTGTTCATGAAGGATAAAACCTCTAAATAATTGGAACTGCAAAAATTAATAGTAATATTCTGAACTTACGCTGCTTTGGTCTGTATGTCTGTTTATATGCATTCTGGGCCGTCGTTCTAGGATAATAGCAAATTTAACATGTAATTTTTTGTTTTGTGAGCAGTTAACTATGAATTGTGTCAATATGTATATCTTGTTATGTAACGCTTATTTGTGGCATAGCACTATATCGCTATCTCTGTGATATTTTGTTTCATACTAGCAATATAGTTACACATAATTTATCAGCCAACAATGCACCTGTTCTGTCAATCAACAATGCACCTGTTCTGTTAATCAACAGTGCACCTGTCCTGTCAATCAACAATACACCTCTCATGTCAATCGATAATGCACCTGTCCTTGATTGCCTCAGGGTGACATCTTAAAAATTAATATAAAAACACCTTATTGAAGTGCTGGGGCATCCAATTATACAATGCACAGGGGTTAGGGTTTTTTGACACCACTGTGGCAAATTAGACATTTTATTTGTAACCCTCAGTGAGTTAGGCAACATATGGTGGCCCAGCAATGTTGGCCTTGGGGTTAAACACTTACAATATTTGGGGTGGGGGTAAACAGAATGAAGTATTGACATTCTGTTAAATGCAGTAAATATGAAGCAATGATGCTGTGTCTGACAGATGCGTGCCCTTGAAGTGGGTGTGTGATGGCAACAGTGATTGCACCCAAGCTGAGGATGAGGCAGGATGTGGTAAGATCATTGTCTCATGTATACCACAAGTTTTTTAGTGCATAGTCCTGTAAAGATTGACTAAATATGTCCTTGTATATAGATGTGTATAGTTTACATGGGCTTGTAATAATTTAAATGCATGTGCACTCATAATTACGCAGGTTTTTCTTATTTTAAAGAAGAAATAAAATTTGTGTGCATGTGTAACATTGTGCACATGTGTAAAGCACTGGTCACCACAATGTATAGGAAATATATAATTAGATAGTAACTACTATTGGGATCATGTTCTCATGATTAGTATTCCAGTAAGTCAATCCACCACCCAACCACTTCCCAAGATTTCACTGCTATGTAGTTATATACAAAGTCACGGTGGCTGTCATATTGACTGTTGTGTGGACGTTCCCAGGTGACCCCCTGGCTGGTTTCAACCGGACGGAGGGACACAAGTTGCCCATTCGCCACAACACGACCCACTCGAAGGGGACCTACATGAACATGACCCCCATTAAGGTGATTAACATGACCCCCATTAAGGTGATTAACATGACCCCCATTAAGGTGATTAACTACATCATCTTAACTGTGTATACTTCCTATGTCACAAAATGTCAACTCTCCCAATGTAACAGGATATACACATGTCATTCAAATGTTGTCTGTGGTCATCGGACAGCTGAGACTGAGATTACCACATCAATCACAAACAATGTGATTACCACATTGTCCACTGGTGGTGAAGGTCATATACTTCTTTCCCTTTATGGGCATTTTTAGAATAAAACACCTTTCAGTGATATCATAAATGTGATGTCATATTATATTTTGTAGTGTGCCAAAATCTGCCTTGAGTCGCGCCAGTTCGTGTGTCGATCGTTCAACTTCAAGACAGTGACGTCACAGTGCACGCTTTTCAACGTCAACCTTGGCATGATGGGAAAAGTGCATTTGCGAGTCACCGTGAAGTTTGACTACTATGAGCTGATCTCACAGGCAGGTCTGTCACTGATCTCATAGGCAGGTCTGTCACTGATCTCATAGGCAGGTCTGTCACTGATCTCACAGGCAGGTATGTCACTGATCTCATAGGCAGGTCTGTCACTGATCTCACAGGCAGGTCTGTCACTGATCTCACAGGCAGGTCTGTCACTGATCTCACAGGCAGGCCTGACACTGATCTCACAGGCAGGTCTGTCACTGATCTCACAGGCAGGTCTGTCACTGATCTCACAGGCAGGTCTGTCACTGATCTCACAGGCAGGTCTGTCACTGATCTCACAGGCAGGCCTGACACTGATCTCACAGGCAGGCATGTCACTGATCTCACAGGCAGGCCTGTCACTGATCTCACAGGCAGGTCTGTCACTGATCTCACAGGCAGGCCTGTCACTGATCTCACAGGCAGGCCTGTCACTGATCTCACAGGCAGGCCTGTCACTGATCTCACAGGCAGGTATGTCACTGATCTCACAGGCAGGTCTGTCACTGATCTTACAGGCAGGCCTTTCACTGATCTCACAGGCAGGCCTGTCATTGATCTCACAGGCAGGCCTGTCACTGATCTCACAGGCAGGCCTGTCACTGATCTCACAGGCAGGCCTGTCACTGATCTCACAGGCAGGCCTGTCACTGATCTCACAGGCAGGTCTGTCACTGATCTCACAGGCAGATCTGTCACTGAAGCATGTGATAATAGGAAAATGTACACAATTGTACATAGCACAAACAGAGTTGTTTGATTTAAATCATTAAAAAAAACATTTGTCAACCCTGAGCACAAAAAGATTGCTGTGGAGGATCTTTGTATTATAAAATTTGTTTTGTTTTCATGAATCACTAATTTCCATATGTGTATGCGTGCGTTCAAGCGTATGTTTGTGTATGGTGTATGAACACGCATGCATGTGTTTGTGTATGCACACGCATGCAAGAGATTTAAATTAGCTATGCTATGCCATTGTTAGTCTCACTAGAGTTCCTTCCCAGCAATGAGATAACTCTGAATACATATATCATTTGAAGTTTACCTCCAGTCCCTCCAACTTCAAGTCAATAAAAATTCAATATACTGTTAATATGTGTTACATGAACATTGATGAATATTGGTGTTTGAATGAACAGGTCTACCAGGGGATGAAGTGTAAACAGGTCTACCAGGAGATGAAGTGTAAACAGGCCTACCAGGGGATGAAGTGTAAACAGACCTACCAGGGGATGAAGTGTAAACAGGTCTACCAGGGGATGAAGTGTAAACAGGTCTATCAGGGGATGAAGTGTAAACAGGCCTACCAGGGGATGAAGTGTAAACAGGTCTGCCAGGGGATGAAGTGTAAACATGCCTATCAGGGGATGAAGTGTAAACAGGTCTGTCAAGGGATGAAGTGTAAACAGGCATATCAGGGGATGAAGTGTAAACATGCCTACCAGGTGATGAAGTGTAAACAGGTCTACCAGGGGATGAAGTGTAAACAGGTCTACCTGGGGATGAAGTGTAAACAGGTCTACCAGGGGATGCAGTGTAAACAGGTCTACCAGGGGATTAAGTGTAAACAGGTCTACCAGGTGATGAAGTGTAAACAGGTCTACCATGGGGATGAAGTGTAAACAGGTCTACCAGGGGATGAAGTGTAAACAGGTCTACCAGGGGATGAAGTGTAAACAGGTCTACCAGGGGATGAAGTGTAAACAGGTCTACCTGGGGATGAAGTGTAAACAGGTCTACCAGGGGATGAAGCGTAAACATGTCTACCAGGGGATGAAGTGTAAACATGTCTACCTGGGGATGAAGTGTAAACAGGTCTACCAGGGGATGAAGTGTAAACAGGTCTACCTGGGGATGAAGTGTAAACAGGTCTACCAGTGGATGAAGCATAAACAGGTCTACCAGGGGATGAAGTGTAAACAGGTCTACCAGGGGATGAAGTGTAAACAGGTCTACCAGGGGATGAAGCTTTGAGTGGTCTAAATAACAGGATTCCACATCTTACAAGAACATACTTTTTATATTGCTGTACTTAAACCACAAATAAAAAATAAAAATTGTCAACTGAAATGCTGGGCAGGAATATTCTTTATGCATATAAAATATTAACATTTGTCTAACTGTCAAATATTGCTAACGAAAGTGCAGTAAATATGTAACCAATACTTTCAGGAGATTGCAGCGATGATGACCACTTCCTTTGCAAGACAGGAAAATGTATAGATAAGGCAGATGTATGTAATGGCTTCGACAACTGCAATGACTTCTCAGATGAACAGCATTGTAGTAAGTCACTAACTGTCATGTGTCATTGTAATAAATCACTAACTGTCACATGAATCATTGTAATAAGTCACTAACTGTCATGTGTCATTGCAGTAAGTCACTAACTATCACCTGTGTCATTGCAGTAAATCATTACTGTCACCTGTGTCATTGCAGTAAGTCAATAACTGTCAAATGCTTTATTGCATTAAGTTATAAACCAACATTACAATGCATTATTTAAAAATTAAATACTGTTCATGTTAGTGTGATAATAATGATTTGCATGACAGTACAGAACATTTGTTTTGTTTGAGGATGTCTTTCATAAATTATGTGGCAATGACTCCTTTTTTCTTCAGTATAGTTGTTCAGTGTGTGCTTGCTGCATGAAACAATAAGTGTTTGGTATGTACTGGTAGAAATAACATGTTTTTTGTGTTTTAGACAACCAGTCTTCTGTTGCTGTGCGATTGAGTGATGGAAGGAGTGAACATGAGGGACGAGTGGAGGTGCAATACCTGGGTGAATGGGGCATCATCTGTGATGACCACTGGGATGTCACTGAGGCCAATGTCATCTGTAGACAGCTCGGATATCAGTGAGCATTTACACCCACTATGTACAAGTACACAAATGTCTGTAATGCTAATGTTGTTGCATCTAGAATAGAAAAAATGTCAAAAAGAAATTTTTTTAATCAGAATTCTATAATAGTTTGTTTTGTCTTGAGTTGTAAATCATGTCATACATCCTGTAACTTGGACTTAATAAAGATTAATGATGTGGCTGTACGTGCTAACACTCCTATATGATTCCAAGATTTTTCCATGTCGACACAGTAGTGCGATTCGACCGTCAGTCTTGTCTGAGTTTGGTTCTGGAAATGGCAACTTCCTGCTGGATGAAGTCAACTGCATCGGCAATGAGACGTCGCTTGAGGAGTGCCACCATGAACCCTGGCGCAAGCACGACTGTCGCACATATGAGGCAGCTGGGGTCGTGTGTAAAGTGGCCAAAGGTGAGAAAATGCACTGCGTGAATATGAACACATATTTCTATTTACTAGCATAGTAATATTACCTCAGTTATACCAATAGGTCATTGTTTGTAGAAAACAAATGTGTCCTCAGTTGTAACAGTTGCAGCAACAGTTGTAGCAATATAACCTCAGTTCTAACAGTTGTAGCAACAGTTGTAGCAATATAACCTCAGTTGTAACAGTTGTAGCAATATAACCTCATTTACAGCAGTTGTAGCAACAGTTGTTGCACTGTAACCGCAGTTATATCAAAAGTTGCACTATGACCTCAGTTATGCAATAGGTCATTGGTTGTAGAAAAAGTTCTCTGGTTGAAACAAACTCCTCATTTGTAGCAATATGTCCTCGCTAAATATAATGCTACTGCAATGTTTTGACAATTTGCTAAAGATGTTCTGTGGTTAGATCACTAATTCTTTCAAATGTGATCTTACTTTGAGCATGCATCTAGTTAACTCTCATAAAATGTTAATAATTCATGAATAATCACAGTTAATGAATTCTCCGTGTCATCTTTCAGGGTGTCACCTGACAGAGGAGTTCCAGTGTCACCAAGGTCTCTGTGTTCCCCTCTCATTTGTCTGCAATGGCAAAAACGACTGCGGTGACAATTCTGATGAAAGTCTGTGCAACAGTATGTAACATACTGGCCCACATGTGTCATCTTGATGCCTTACGGCTAAACAAAAGTCATGGTTTTGGGGCAATGCACCTAAAAGACTTAAATAAAAACTAATCTTTAGCAACTACAATCAAGAATATCACGCTGGTGGTTTTCTCAGAATTGGTTCCATAAGTAGAAGATTCTGGTCAAACCTCAATTATATTTATGGCTGACATGTTGACTATGGAAAACAATAAGTGCCTGGCCGTTTTAAGAAAAGTCAGCAAAGTTAGACTTCCACTGTGAAGGGCAACGCGAACTCTCAATGAAACGAGCTGCTAAGTCAGACCGGGATAAGTTTAATAAATAAAGGCCAAAATATAAGTTGAGTTTAGACACAAACAACATGGCCATATCCTATTAGCAAGTATAAAACTTGGTGTTTACAAATAGATTTTCAGTTGATTAGTGAATATTGCCAGACTACAAGCACTAATGACATAGGGTCATCTAACCATGCTAAGAAGCTGAAGGTCGACAAAGCGTGTGGTAATGAAGGTCTCAGTGTTGAACATATTAAACACACCAACCCATGTTTAGTTGTTTTACTTTCAATATTTTATAGTAGTGTGCTTACACATAGTCATCTACCTGGTGACTTGATATGAATGGTTGTTATACCACAGGTCAAAAATAAATCTGGTGACACTAGCGATGTTAACAACTACAGACCAGTTGCACTGGTCACAGCAGCTTCTAAGATCTTTAAAATTATATTGCTTGACCTAATGGAATCTTACCTGGATAAAACTGACAGTCAGTTTGGATTCAAGAAGGGACATTTAGTTGATCAATAGCTCTGTGTATGCTTTTTAGATGCATCTAAGACATTCAATAGAGTTAACCATTGGATACTTTTTAAACTGATTAATGAAGGTGTATCCATCTTGTTTGTGTGTATCCTTCTATACTGCTACAGAAACCAAATGTTCTGTATTAAATGATGGGGTGGCATTTATCCCCATATTTGTTTACGTTATATGTCAATGACGCTAAACAAAGCTGAAATTGGTTTTCACATTAACAATTGCTGTGCTAACCATGTTTTATGCAGACGATTGTTATTAATGTGTTATTGTGCCTAGCCCCTCTGTTCTTCTTCCGGCTTTGCTGAATATTTACTCTAAGTTTGGTTTTGAAAATGATATCCTTTATAACCCTGTAAAATCTCTGCATGGTTGTCAAACCACGTGGCTATCACCTAGGATCAGTAGGATGTCCAGATATTTACATGAACAATAACAAACTTAAATATGTTGAAAAAGCAAAATATTTAGGTGTAATTATTTGTAATGATTTGAAGGATGATGAAGATATGTTAAGACACCTGCATTGATTTTATGCCAGGTCTGACAGTATCATTCAAACATTTCATAGCTGTTCTATTGGTCCTTGAATGGATAGATAATAATGTTCTATTGGTGTTAAACTGGAACTATTTCATGTTCAATGTATTGTTCCCAACTATGGGTAAACTTTAACAAGGGTTCATATTTGAAAATTGAGGTTACCCATAACAACATGCATAGACAGATCCTAGGCTACAGATGGGACAGTTGCTAGTAGTATGTTCGTTAATAATGCTATCAATAATTTTGACGCCCTATTGTGCAAAACTATCTATGGTGTATGGTGTATATGCCATAGAAAATAATTTAATAAGCTGCATCAGCAATTGTGTAAATATTGCTTATGAACCCATGTGGTATGCACTATACCATGTATAATGGTGATTATATATCCCATTTATATATACTCAGAAACTATATATTTTATAACTAATTTATTTTTACAGCATATTTGTATGTATGGATTTTTGGATACAATGGCGACTTTACATCCATTTTATATACATGTATACTCAATTATCATTATTTTTAATACTTATAACTTATTTATAAGTTTAATGCATTTGTGCACGTATGTATATGGGTTTTTGCCTGAAATAAAAAAAGTATTCAATATGAAATGAAGATGCTGGTGTCTTGCATCAATCCAGGACTGTAGTTGTAACCACTTGCAGCTTTTGACCATAAATGCCCTGATTTCGAAGTAGATTTCTGAATTGTTTATATTTTGACCTTCCGGGTTGTTTCAGAGACAGAAGTGAGGCTGGAAGGAGGTGCGAATGCCACCCAGGGGCGTGTGGTTCTCACAAGAAATGGCATCAGCGGCACTGTCTGTGATGACAGATGGGGGGACTCTGAGGCAAGGGTCGTTTGTCACATGATGGGCGTCACGTACGTATCTTTTTACTCAATAATTATTTAACAAGATTGCCACCCAAAGATATTATTTTATTTGTTTATCACAGGAATTTTATTTGTTGCATTATGGGTGAAGTAGCTCCTTGCTCCCAAGAAGGGAAATGTATCTGTCAAGAAGGTAAATGTATCTGTCACAAAGGTAAATGTGGCTTCAGAGATCACTTTGATGTCAGTGAAACAACCTTGAGTTTCCACACTCTGGGAGCTCTCATACTCCAGTTGGTAGCCACTTAACATTTCTGTACAAAGATAAGGCTACACATTACCAAAGTATGTGTATCAGAGCTGCATCAATCACTGCTTTGCCATTTTGTAAATTGATCAGCAGTACCACCTTGCTTACCTACAAACAAGAAACAAGTACTATATTCAATCTTTTAAGCGTACATGCCCTAATAAGTGTACATGCCCTAATAAGTGTACATGCCCTAATAAGTATACATTCCCTAATAAGCGTACATGCCCTAATAAGCGTACATGCCCTAATAACTGTACAGACTGTACATACTCTAGTAAGTGTACAGCATGTACATGCCCTAGTAAGTGTACAGCCTGTACATGCCCTAGTAAGTGTACAGCCTGTACATGCCCTAGTAAGTGTACAGCCTGTACATGCCCTAGTAAGTGTACACACCCATTTTTTTATTTGAAATCTCATTGTAATTTCCTTTCTGTCATGATCAGTGTTGAATATATATTTGACTATATATTATGTCCATTTTTTAGAATGGTTACTGTGTATCTGCAACAGTAATCACTTGTCTCCACTGTTTCACTCATAACTAGTTATAAATACGTGATAATCACAAATGGTTGACCAAAATGTGTAAGTTTCTAACTTGGTATGGACACTATGTCTCAACAGACGGCATTTACTAGCAACTTGTTACAAGATGGTGTTGTGGGGCCATGTGGTGGGGACCATTTAAGTGGCACCGCTTGGTGTGAAACAGTTTCATTATTTTCTTGAGAAACAGATGTATGCTAATCAGAACAGAATTTGTGACATATTTCAATGTGTAAATTTGTTTAGGTGTACTGTGCGCTTAATAGGTCGAATACGTTATATAGTTTTTATTATTTGTAGAGGCATGCGAATTACACAAAATATAGGTGCACATTTTAGATATACAGATCAGTCAGATTAGTTGATAGCAGCACAAAAAACTGATCCCGTCAAACAGGAAGCCAAAGTATAGATCTATGCACATTGCCCAGAATGAGCTACTGTTAAAATTTTTCAAAACTATGACAAATGTTAAAAGTTAATGCAAAAAATACTTGTCAAGATAAATTACACATACAACTGTGAATTTAAAATCTGTTAATGATATATTTTGACAAGAACAAATGTTTCTGTGACAGAGGGAGGGCTGCAGCAGTGTCGTCAGCCCACTTCGGGGCAGGGAGCGGTGTCATTTGGCTGGATGACGTTGCCTGTGACGGCTCGGAGCAAGACATCAAGGACTGTCAACACCTCGACTGGGCTGATCACAACTGTGGACATGGGGAGGATGCGGGGGTGATATGTGGACTGACAGTGCACCCCAGTCCTCCCACCACAGCAGCAGCAGCAGGCAGGTTACCCACTGGGGAGCTACACTGCCATATTCCAGAACAACCTGTGGAATATGCCATATTATGGCCTTGGTTTTAACCTTTTATTTTGCAAGTTAAACAATAATATGTGTTGTAGTATTTATTACAAGCTCCAAAATTATATGATAAATAATGAGGTTAATTCCATAGATAATAGCTAATGTAGTGACACTGTCAATTTTGATCTTAATTTTTTTAATTGTTTTAGGAAATTAACTTTGATAACGATAGTATATATGTTTACCTTCTAATATTTCACTGCAATTAATTACTCTGAGTAGGATCTGTATAGCACTTTCTACATTTAAGCAATTTCGTTGTTTAATTTTAAATGTTTATTTAACGTTACATACATGTATGCAACAAAATTATATTTTTCCTTACTCCGAAGAGGTTATCAGAGATTATTAATAACCATGAAGTAAATAATTTTTTTGTTTCAGCCACCCCAGCCCCCACCTCTGCCTCGGGAGGGGTTTGTGGACTGCGCCCCGTCACACGACCAGTGACTCGCATCTATGGCGGGAAAAGCGCCATCTATGGAGCGTATCCATGGCAGGCGAGCATTTTGAAACGAGGGCGGTTCAACACCTACAAACATTCGTGTGGAGGAACTATTCTCAACGACAAGTGGATTCTCAGTGCTGCTCACTGCTACGTGTAAGTTAGGGGGTCATCCCATAAGTTCTCAAAGTTCAAAAAACATACAGCATTACGTATTGGTGGGCGGTCGTGTGGTCGTCCCACATTTTGTGGGACACACAAAACTCAGCACCAGTGGCGCCACCTAAAAGTGAAATGGCTATTAATTCACACTGATGCTTGGCTATACACATTTTTAACCATTGTTTTAAAAGGCAAATACAGTATTATTGGCATTTCTGCATTTATTTCGCATTTCTACATTTTCTTGGTTGTTTTATTAATATATTTTAATAAAAAAAAATTTATGTTTGAATAAATCGATGAATAAATATTTAAACCTCTTGTTATGGTTTATATTCATAGTTGCATATCGATAGGAGGCCAGCAGCTGTTGGCTGTGCATATTGATAGGCAATATGTGCATTACGTGATGTCCCATGTCACTTATTGGGTGGTGGTCTGAACAAATACTAAGTGCTATACGTTTTTGGACTTTGAGAACTTTTGTGACAACCCCTTGAATGCCATATTTGTAATTTTATGCACTTTCAGAAACATGGAAAAGTATATCTTTACATAAAAAAATAATGTCAAAACATTATTTATACAGGGATTTTAATTAAATTCAAATGGAAAATATAATGTTTGTTAGAATTTCCCATAGTCGTAATATGGTAATTTTAGCCTTAGGTATTGTGCTTGATTGAATTTTGACATTACAACGAATTAACTTGATAGAAATATCAGTCTGCACATCAACTTTAAATAAATATATTGTTGAAAACTTCATTTTAATACCTTGTTACTGTTGGATTTTTACCCCAACATTGTTGCTCAGAATAAATCATTTAGGGGTGATCTCAAAATATTGAAGTACGACACTTGACAAAACTGATGTAATTTAACCTCATGCCCCCTATCCCCTCCATGCAATTTGAATTACATCGACCGGTGTGCTACATTGCCCAATGGCGCTTCAGCCAAGACAACATTTTTAACTACCTGCATGCACTCAAAATCAGCAAGACAAACCACGTGGTTATATTAACACTTTATATCATTCCACGTCTGTGTTACACTTCCCAGGAACCGACCTAAGGAACTATTCCGTATCCGAGTGGGAGATTCAGTGAAGTCACGAGTTGAGTCTTCGGAGCAGGAGTTTGCCGTTGAGGAACTCATCCCTCATCCCCGCTACTCTCGTATGTGTTGTCTCTTGCTTTGTGTTGTCTCTTGCTTTGTGTTGTCTCTTGCTTTGTATTCTTTGTAGTGAAATTAACTATTATTTTTATAGCAATTCCAAATTTGCTTCCATATTTCTATGTGCCTTTAATATAATAAAAAATGGAAATAGGATTATTTAGTAAATATTGCCATCTTTCAGATAAGTTTGAAAATCATGCAGTTTTTAACATTGATACAATTCCTTCACACTTGTTTTAGTCATTATGCAAAATAATTTGTTATAACTCTTACAAGACAAAATTTTTAGCTATCATGGTTAACATTTATATGTCTTCCAGAAGGTATTATGACAAATTCAGCTGCACAATGATTATAGCTGGCCAAACAAAATGTTGCATCACTGTTATAAAAATGATGTTATGGCTTGAAAGTTTCATTACTAATGTGCCTTTCCCATGATACTGATTACTCCTAGCAGCGCATACAATTTTTAGTGATAAATGTGTTTTATCATAATGGCTTCCACAAAAGTACACCTGTAAATGTATCTTACTTCTGATTATTTTGATATATGTCATTAACATAACACCACAATATCACTTTTGACGGTGGATTTTATTCAGACATTATTAGCTTTTTCACTACCTAACTTTTATCTTTGTTAGTTACCCATGAAACGTCTTAGTATTAAGTTGGATCATAATTGACATCTTCATGTTGCACAATCTTTCCCTATCCACAGGGTTAACACACAACAACGATATCGCCCTGCTCAAGGTGAAGCCACTAGGTGGCAGCAGTATCAAGTTCTCGGACTACGTGCAGCCAGCTTGTCTGCCTGACGCCGAGACAGTATACTCACCTGGACAACGCTGCCACATCTCTGGCTGGGGCAGTGTCGGCTGGTCGTGGCTGGGACACGGTGGGTATAGTATAGTGGGTGGGGATGTAAACACTGGGTTTATGTCCTCTGTATGGAAATTCAGAAACTGGGTCTGTATTATGCAGCCTGTGACAGTGTCCCCTTGGGTTGATTCCATGGCAGCGATTCTGATAGTTTTCAATCCAATTCCAATTTAATCCACCCTATGGTGATTCCAATTCATTTGCCTTCACATAAACATTTTTTATTCCAGATTCGGAATCCCCCAGTCTGGGATTTGGATACGGAGAATGCAGGTGGTGGGGGATTAAACCGATTCTAGCCGCCGACATATACTGCTCAATATTTTGTTTATTAAATTATTTGCATTTATATTGTTATCTAGATCAGCATAACTAAATTTAATAAAAATAATATACTTAATTTAGCCCTGGTGGTAGAAAACAGTTTGTTTATGGTTGTAGCATTTCCAGACAAGTTGCGTGCTGCGGTAGTGCCTGTTATTCCACTGCATGTGTGCCAGCAGCTCTATAAGGGAACACTCACGTCCAGCATGTTCTGTGCCGGCTACATCGCAGGCAACGTCGACACATGTCAGGGCGACAGTGGCGGACCATTTGTCTGCAAAGTCAATGGTAGGTTTTCTTAACTCTGGAGACATGGTATTCTTGGTAATTTTAATGTTCTTGCACGAGTCATGAAAACTGGAGCTAAACTGTAGTGTTAGCAGTTATTATATTATTAACTTCTTTTGTGTCCATTTTAATTAATTCTAGTTAATTGTAACATCCTCTGACAAAACACAAATGTACCGGTACATCTCTTATTTTGTCCTGTTGGACAGATCTAACTGCTGCAGGCCTGTGTAGCTTAGATGCAACCCCACTTCTCTGGGAAGAATTAAGTAATGCAGTAAATACTGCACAAAAGAACATTCTGGGTGTAATTTATGCCCAATATGTATGCATGTTAATGTACAAGATATTTGTGTTACAGGTGTTTACACTGCTCTAGGTGTGGTGTCTTGGGGCCAAGGGTGTGCCGAGGCATATGCGCCAGGGGTCTATACCAAGGTCCAGTCCCACAGAGACTGGCTGGACAGAACAATGGCTGGACAACGTGACAGCCCGCGCTACCATCCAAGGTTCTTCTGGTCTTGGATTTAAAGCAGATGCTGCACTGCGTCTTCATTTGTCAGGAAGCAAACGTAATTTTTTGAGATGCTATTTTCGTCACCTGGCAGCAGTTATTCTGGAAACGCCCAAGTTTGAGACGAGACGTCTTATGTTTTCAGGACATGTATTTCTCGATATTTATCTGCATTATTATATTATCCCTGTCTAATCTTATTGAAATGGCACACACAGCACTTTCAATTTGATAATTGATGCAATATACTCACTGTGGCATATTCAACATGTGCATGATGTGTGCCAATTACTTTGATTGTACTGGGCAGCTGATTGCGTGGGACAGTGTGGATAAAACTTCGTTTCATGTTTTTAAACATATTTTTGTCCAGTTTCTTCAGGGCAGTTTTTCACTATGTGGAAGAATTATGTTAATCCATATTTGATGTATTCATTTTCTTATAGGGAGAGTATACTGTGGAATAAAATGTGATATATCACAGGAAACCTTCATATCGAGTTATTTAGTGTCCTCAACAAAGGACTCATGCAATAGGGGAAGACAGCGTTAGTTGAGCCACCATGTTTCCCAGGAAACTACAGCAAACAACAGCACTGACATTTACCCAGTGATTGAACATGTTATTAGAGCACAATTGATATACCATAGGTCCAATTGTCACAATGGCCAGAAAATGCGAGTTGGTTTTTGAAACTTGGCGATTGTGATTAATGTCCACTGGTGTGTAAACTATCAACGCACACGACCGAACTATATTATCTGTGCACTTACAAATGGTTTAACTATGCACAAGGAAGATTGTTGACATCATTTCCCGCATTAATGAGAGAAGTTAATAAAAAAGTTTGTCGAAACAGGACTACTTGAGCTACCCAATGCCCAAGGGAGGGTTAGTTGAGCAGCGGTTAAAAAATTAAGACAAGTGTTCTTTACTTCAAAATTTATTTTTCCGAACAAACTTGGGACATTGGATAGTCACAAAGCAACATAAAAATTATTAACAGTTACACTGGTTGCGATTGGCCTATAAGTCTATATTAACTGTGTCGACTTAGTAATTAAGCATGTAGACTTGTCAAAGATGTGTTGGCCGAGTTATGAACAAGTACAAATAAAGCATTTACCCAACTTACCCCACACCAAGTGCTAGTTTACCAACCTTATTGGAATCAGCTACATTATAATCATCTACGCATACTAGATATATTATTTTGGTATAAAATGATATACTAATAATCATAGTTTAGCTTATGCAAGTAAAAACAATTCCAATGTACGATTGTACCCTAAGAATGGCTCAACTAACACTGCCTTCGCCTACAGAAACATTAATGATTTTACCAGAGTACTATGTTCTTTACTTGCACACTTCAAATAGTTTTCATTACATATAATTATAATGAACACGGCAAGCTCTAATCACTATTTTTTACCACATTTTTCAGACATGCAGATTTAGAAACCGAGAGTTCAACTCAACAAGGGCTGTATTATTGTATTGTGTGTAAATTTCCATTACATGTGAGGTACCACTTTTAAGATAATGTTAAATATGCAAATACGTCACTAGATGAGAACACTGGCATGCTACGGGAACTATTTATGAATGATCAGAAACAAAATAGTTGATGTGCAACCTATTTATTTGTAATCGATATACACCGACACACACCACTGGTCTTCTGCCATTGCACGATTTACTGAAACAGAACAGAAAACAAAGATAAATATCAACAACAGCAATCTTTTTGTGTATGCACTACTTTTCTACACAAATTTGTCAACACAAAATCAATTTATCAACCGACACAGTAGATCTAGTTCCCTTTTTGAGCTACAGGTAACTTGACCAGCAGTTTAAAAATTATATGTACTGGTACTGTAAGACATGAAATAATCTGTTCATGCTGCCTGAATTAGTTGTTCACACTGTAGTGATATTTTCATGCAAATGGCAAACGAGGAGGATCAGAGAAAAACATGGGCACTGTTCACAACAGCATGCTTAGACACGCCAATTACAAAACACGGATTCAGAGAAATAATTATTGAAGGTGACACGGGTGCAAGTTGTTACAGAATCCAGCAACCACTGACGGGCACAGGCAACATTGTCCACTAATGCATAACAGCCAACACTCTACTGATACATAAGGGGTCAAGATGCTTCCTTTCAGCAGCAACAGTCAACAACAACCTGTACTAGTCTAGAAGGGTTCTCCAAAAGCAACACTGCTGTGCTTACCGCAACACTTAGCGCTGTGGACAAATCAACAGTTCAACATTTAATATCTATTTAATTTCTGTCACCAAATAAAATTAGCAATAAATAGTAAATTTGTAAATACGGCATCATTGAAAAAAACGAGCTATTGCCTTATGTAGCTCAGTGAAGATGTCAGCAAGACAAAGAACCCCACTGTGACGAGAAGAAAAAAACAGCCACCCCTCTTTAGGCTCTTTTAGCTTCTGTCCATGTTTAATCGTAAAATAATGTTATATGAACAAACTACATGTATGCTAACCACTCTTCACCACTCAAATGTGTTTTGCTTCGACAGTTCTCAATTTCATTTGAATGTTTTGGGGCGAATATCATGTTTGTGGAGGAACATAACTTTACGAGTGTTAACGACATGCCATCACATGAACACCCGATCCCAATAAAAGGTATTAAAAATGGCTGACAGCTGTTTGCCATTGTACTGAACAGCTAGTTGATATTCATAAACATAAAAGTCAATATAAAACAATGTGGTTCGCTGAAATACCTCTGGGTGGTGATGATGTTAAAACAGCTGCAGTTTACACTATATCACAACACAAATGATCAGAACCTGTACCATTAAGCATTTCATTTACATGCAAGAGCTTGTGAAGACGTCAGAGGTTTGAATATAGATATTCACGAATTGAAGAAAGCATCAATGGGGCCTAGTTACAGGATCACACACTCACTTTCTTGCCAGCAGCTCCTACTTTTGACTTCTTCGTGCCGCGCACCTTCTTCATCCTGTTCTTACGATCCTTCCTCTGTTTCCTCGAGCTCTTCGGCTTTTCGTACAGGCCATGCTGCAGACAACAGGTTCAAGTTAAGCAACAGCTTCAAAAGAGAGACTAACTGCAAACTTGTATCATCACCGAGTACCGCTTATCCCTAAAACTAGATCACTCATTCAGAAATAATTCTCATTAGCTAAAATACTAACACACAAGCATGCATACAACTCTACAAGCTGTCAGGCATATTGTCTTCAGTGTCGATGGCCAGTTGGCCACTGGACTTCTCAAATGAATCCAGTTTCAATGCACTTGTAGGGGGCCACTGTTTAGTCCAGCAGATACGTTCCCTCTACAGTGTTTGGATTCTTCCTGTGGCAGGTTTGTACATGTAGATCACGTTTTCACATAGGCGATGGCACAGACTGGGCAGTTTTAAATAACTGACTATTTCCATGGTATTTCTATATGCGTACTGTAATGCTGTTTTCAGGTAATTCCAATAATATTTTCAGTAGTTCTGTTTTATATAAATCCCAGATTAAAAATGCTGATCAGTCCCATAGACAGAGACATTTAAGGACATACCCTCTGGAGCCTGTACTTGGGCTCTAATTTCTTAGCGAAGTCCAAGGTGTCGTAGATGAGGGCAAACCCAGTGGTCCTGCCACCACCAAACTGTGTGCGGAAGCCAAAGCAGAAGACAACATCTGGAGTAGTCTTGTACATCTGGGAGAGCTTCTCACGCACTTCTGTCTTGGGCACGGTGGCCCGTCCCGTGTGGAACACATCCACTACCTGCACACAAGAACAATAAAATACATCCACCACCTGCACACAAGAACAATAAAATACATACAACTGATAATATGCTCTTTGTCTGCTACACTGCGTCATAAAATGTTGTTTTTTATAGTTAGAACTTAGAAGAAACTTCTCTAGTAAAAGTTATGACTGAAATTAACCACATATAATGTAGTTATTTTAATTCCTTACACAGGAAATAGCAACTGAGTACTTTATCACTGTCACTGCTAGCATGATACTAGCAGTGACAGAATGATATAATCCACAAGAAGCTTAGATTGAATCAACTTTCAGCATTTTAACCACAAATAAATCACACACATAAACAATACAGCCAACACTTCAAAAATTCAATCACAATTATAGCTCTTCAAAAAACAATTATGCTTCATAAAGGATCAATTGCAAAAAGTTCATAGGTTGAATACACCTTTTTTAAATAAAAGATTGCATCTACTATTACTACTCATTTCAATGATGCATTCATGCTGTAAAAACATTGTTATTGTTCTAAAAAAATAAATTACAAATGTCATTAACTGTAACTAATTACAATTGAACACAACTTGGTGCTATATACACTGCATTTTTATGAAAAATAAAACTTCAGCTGTAACCGTTGTTATTGCATCCTGGTGAGCTAGACATTGTTTGCTGTTTAGATCTTGTTAGGGAGGCACAACCTTGGCAACACTAGTTGTTACATAATAAAAAAGTACAAAGAAATTGGTTTAAATTAGCTTGCTGACAAATTACAAAAACCACCGATCTATAAACAATTTGAACCACAAAAAATATGCTGCAAGGGTGTTTAATCAGTTGACAGATGATGTATACATAGGATGCAACATGTAGTAGCCCTGCAAACATCATACAGCAACCTCAAGTAAATGACTTACCATCTGCTTTCTGCATAGCAGGCGATTGGTAAGGAACTTGCGAGTTCGCACTGTAGTGGTGCCGTCACCCTGAAGAATAAAGTGTGACTTTTGTAATGTCCAATCATGCGGAACACAGCAAGTAATGAACAACGCTGAGGCAACTTGACCCAACAGCACAAACATAAAGAACTTATTATTTATTATTAGGTGTATTTTTACATTGCAGACATGAAGTCAATCATGCTTATGCCAGTTCGTACACGACTGAATAAAATGTCATAAAAAGTATATAAACATAATTAAACAAATGATTAATTAAAAATATATCATTAATTAACTAAATAACAGGGCTTCACGTATGAAAACAACATAAATATGCCAAACTAATTTAGGCGAGCAATTTTTACTGTGTGGTGGCACCACCATTTCCCATTCGGATTCTGTCATTGTCGCCATGAAATTTTAATTGGTACTTGCTGGCTCTATGACTTTTGTACAATGCTTGCTTTAGTAAACCCCATTCATTGCAATTGGTGAAACAGTTTTGAATTGCAACATGTCATCGATCACCATAGGCGTAGCCTAGGCAAGGCCAGTGCAGTAGCAGTGTGCTGTGTCCATGCCCCGTGGTGGTGACCACGATGCGGCACTGCCACTGGTGTGCAACTTCGCTTAGGCAGTTTGAAAATTGCAATGAGATTCACAAATACGCCATGTATAAGAATCAAATGTATAGTCATAAATGCAGCTTAGTAGGGAACGCCAATATAAACTGGGGTGAAATGGCATACTTCCATTGCATCATAATGCCAAACGCACAACTCAAACTCGGCGGGCAAAAATATGAATTCGTCAACCGCACATGAAACAGTGAATCGATGTTAAGTGGTACCAGAGATGTGCGTTGTGAATTCAGAGCGGTTGAAAGATAAAGTGGAATAATTATTAAAATTGTCGTTTTCAATGTTTAAACATCTTTTACCCTCCTTGTCAACTCATATGCGTGTTCGGTAGCTCGGATCCAGGTTATTATTTTCGATTGCCATTACAGCCTAGTTGGTCAATCAGATCGTAACGAAATATTGTTGATTCCTTATCTATTCCATAACTGTACATGTATACATGTATTTTATTAAGTTCGTTATACAACAGTATGCGACATTTAAAGATAATACACATTGACGCTGGTCCACTCATTTGATAACTTTTTTATAAACTGCGCGGCCAGCACATCGTGGCTTCAATGGCGTTTTTGCAATCTTGGTGCAGCGGCTGCGATCACCATCCCCGGTGACGGATGATACATGAACTCTGACTATTGGAGTCCGAACACTTCGTTAGAAAGAGAGTAGACTTTCCTAGTGAATCTAATACTCAAGAAACTCCTTGTCAAGACGAACACTTGCAGGCAGCGAGCGAATTTAGCAATTGACGCGAGCGATAAATCGCTCCCTAGATTATTAATTTGCGCGAGCAATTGCTCGCTTCAAAAATGATGCCGAGTATCATTTACTTTTTGCAAATGTAGGGTATGTGCGCCAGGGTTCGAATTTAGCGGGGGCCCCTGGGCCCCTAAATTTACTGTCGAGTCCCCAAGAATTCCAACTCTTGGAGCCCGTCTGGCTCCCAGAATTTTGCGTTATAAATACGACGATATCATTGTATCTCAAAGGCACAAAACATATGCAGTTTCATATTTTACGAGGCACTACCGCTACCGACCTATCCTACTTCATTTCTCCACCCTAGCCAACACGAACGAACATCTGGAAGTTCCATCCGTCGTTATCCAAACACACGTTGTATAAGACCACGCAATTAGTCAAAAAACAAAGCATTAATCTTAGTCATCGCAGTATTCGCCAGGGGGATGTTCGTGCGCTACTGGTTGACAGATTATGAAATAGCCCGGCCAAGACTTGAAAATTGCGGGAAAGCGTATTTGATTTCTTCGATCATAACGGCCAATATTCTCAAGTATATAACTGGCGGGGACAACATTTTGAAAAGGCAGACAGCAGAAGAAGACAACAAAACTAAATCAAAACGTTTTAAAGGTAAAAGAATTTTTCAAAACATTTACGAAAAAACGCTATGCAGATGTAACCTAGCGGATAACGCCTGATGTATATTTTGTAGTCTGAGAGATCGGCACAAGATCAAAATGTTCATGTTATATTACTTATAAGGTTTCAACCCCAAACAGCATGCCTGCATAGAGCATATACTTTTGAAAAGAATGAGTTATTACTTTTCCATATCTGCTGCAGATAGACCTTTTTAGCAAGGAATTATAACCTCAATCTAGTTGTGTACGTTCCAATTTCATACGACACCTAGGTTAATATATATATAATTCAGTTCAGTGATGTTTTGACTAAAATTATTTCAAAAACATAATTTTAATATGCTTGCAACTAAATTGCAGATTTTTTCTATATGCCTAGGGACATCAAAAGCAGAACAAGCACTGCAAAGCATTGATGCTACAAATGCTGCACATCTGAAGAAGTTGTTTGTTACAGCGCATGCTCTTGCGATGAACAGGCAGCCATACAAATAATTTATGTGGATGTGTGATATGCAAGGAATGTCAGGTCTTTTTACGTATATGATAATTATTAATCAGGCTGCCGCAAAGCCACATTCGCCACACATGCGTTGTGTACGAAATAAACAATTTTGTTGAACAAACTTACAGTATGGCTTTTTCATGCAACTATTTCTTGGCCTCCACTTTTGGTGAAGGGCCCCTAGATTTTGGCAAGTAGGGGCCCTGCTGGCCCCCACTAATTTTAGGCTAAATTCTAACCCTGTGCGTCCATGTACAATCGTGACACGTCAGTAAGTTATCATCAACTATTAGTTTATTTTCCCAAGTACTAAATGTTGCAAATAAGCATCAAAATAATAGTCTTAATATCCATGCATAATATATGAATGTCCATTAACAGTGACAATTATATCATGTCTTCCCACACCTCCCCCACACACATATCATGTCTTCCCACCCCTCCCCCCACACATATCATGTCTTCCCACCCCTCCCCCACACACATATCATGTCTTCCCACCCACGGGCAACTGAATCAGCTTGAGCCCCTGTAACTGATATATATATATAAGGGTATGCAACTAGGAATGACCCCACTCACCTTTCAACATCCGTATCTCGGCGTTGCGATGCGTAATCCGAATACTATGACCTTACACAAATGTCCCAATGAATAAACTTTCACTATACCTACTTGTCATTAAAAACATATATGGATTTCTTATGAAAAGCGGTACGTTAACGACTGTACGCACAGAAATAACACCGCACAGCATACGGTAACGTGACAATGTAATCGGAAGTAAGGTGCTTGTTGGGTAGACTATTTAGCTAACAAGGGATTTTGCACCTCACTACCCAACAAGCACCTCACTTCCGGTAACATGGCCCATGGGGTAACAGGGGCTCAAGCTGATTCAGTTGCCCGTGTTCCCACCCCTCCCCCATACCCATATCATGTCTTCCCACCCCTCCCGAACACACATATCATGCAAAGAATCATCGAGGATGCATCAGTTCAGATAGTTTCCATATATAATTCACACTGCACAGGTTGTGACTTCAGACATCCATGAAATAAAACATCAAATAACCAGGCTAAAGCTGTCAACATTTAATTCAAAAACGCTTCCAGTGATACGATGCGTGAGCACTATAACATACGATAGTACGTGCATGTATAGCTAGTAATGTATCGGCAAGTAATACGCTACAGTGAAACAGTTATGGTGCTATACAAAAAACACTTTATTTGACTTTCACACAAAACGGATAGCATTAAATAAGTCACAACGGACATATATGGAGTTGCAGTACCACAGCAATGGCATAAACAACAGATTCAGGGTTTAATCATTAAGATGAACGACGATTTCAACCACAAAATTTACAAACCATGTTTAGGTTCGCCAATGGAGGCCGGAAAAGGAAGTTTATGTGTAATCTCGTTCCTCGTGGAGAGGAGCGGCATTGCGAAACACTTTACTGTAGCAAGGTCTTTATTAGTACATATGTTATACATCGTATATCTACCATAATTATTGACCAAAACAATTATCTTTCTCTTGTCTGATCTGCATGTTTGGATGTGAACAATTTATACATTGACACGAGAGTATATTTATTGACCGTGACTAGTCTCGCTTATCAGACTCCCGCTCGGTTTCGTGAATGAGCCTAGGAAGAGTCTGGCCGCAGATACATGTTTTGACTGTTACCGTCGTAAGGTGAGATGACCAACACCATGTGTCGACCGAGATGCTTGTCGTGTGACGTATCAAGGACACGAGGAAGAATTGTGTATATGAGGGTTTTTCCGTACCCTGTAGGAAGTATTCCCATCACATCACACCCATCAGCAATGTTCTGGATGCAGACAAACTATTTTCTTTCAGTGCAAACTCTAAATTTAAAGACTCTTGCTCTGTCGATAGCATGTGCGACTCGTAATGACTCCATTTCTGTAGGCATTACCAGGTGAAGCGGCAGCAGCCAATCAGCAGCATTATTGACATATAAATGTCCGGAAGAGATCTTAATTAGCTACTTATGTGTGCGCCCAGATTCTGGGTGCACATAATATCAGTCACAATGAAAACCCCACTCTGCGTCCAGGCGAAGATGTGTGCGACAAACGGTGGCGCCACAACGCGGAGCCTGGATAATTGAGCTTAGACAGTGACATACGGAAGTTCGTTGTTATGCGAGTTGATTCTCAAGTGTTAGTTAACATCGTGTGCTTATGAAAAGTGTTGTTTAACATCGTGTGCTTATGGGCGGTGAGTAAGTCAAACATTCATTAACGATTGTCGTTCAACAAACTGCACCTGTTATATGAATATGGTCACGGCGCGGCTTCACAATGTCAATGACACTGTCACTGACAGTGATACTGGCTTGCTTCACAATTACCGTGCTGGCAGTAGACAAAACTACCTTGATTTTTAGAACTGTTATAAAATGAAACTGTTTTGACCACCGGGAACAGAAAAAATCGGAGCTTTAACTTTTTAGGGTTCACGTAACGCTGTTATAGTGTTAATGGGCAATGAAGAATCAAAACGAAAGTGAAAGGACTGCATATCCTGTTCGTATTTTTGTGTGCTCCCCGACTGAGTTAATCAATTCAAGATGACTGTTTTCACCTTGGCTTAGTTCATGAAAACGAACAGGAAATGCAGTCCTTTCACTTTCGTTTTGATTCTTCATTGCCCATTAACACTATAACAGCGTTACGAGTACAGGCAACTGCATTGTTGACTTCCACATTCATGACAGACACTGATTTTTAGCATCCATTTGAGATATTATGCACTCTATTCACAACAAAATAATTATATTAAAAATGTATATTAAATTTGTCCTAAGAATAGTGAAGATTGCACTTTTTTGTTGATGCAAATTTGTCAAATATTAGTTTTTGATCAATTTGAAATCTAGGACTAAAATTGTATCATTGATTTATCATTGAATTAATTTCAAGTGACAGTTGTATTCCTGTTGTAATTAAATATACCCCAATTTTGGTGCCATTTTCTATGTAAAAGGTGGGGAGTGACACAAAGGCTGTGGTGACCAACCCAGCCATTCCATTGGTACAACTTGCCATCTTGCTTACCGTGGTAGGTGTCGGTAGCACCAGGTATATGGGAAAAAAGTTGACAATTTACATATGTGTTTCAGTTGAGGCAATAAAAGTTGTAAAGCTCTCCCTTCTACTAGAAGTTTTAGTACTCCTGATGCCTGTGTCCAGGGAAGAAGAGATCTCACACATGATACAAATATCTCGATAGTTATTCTTCAAAGTCAATTTAGGATATTGTGCCGAGGTAATACGTAACATAATGTGGTCATTTTGTGGTGGTTTTTATCTCGCTGTATAGATGGATGTACCTAACCGTTCGAAGGAGAAGAGAACGAGGTACTAGTAGGTGCCATAATTCAGAAAATTTTGTTGAATTTGAAATCTTCAGAAAATTATATCTAGAAAAGTATGTGACCTGGGGTTTCAAATCATGATGCAAATATGGCATTTTAATAAAATAAACCTCAATTAAGTTGTCATGCTGAATAAAAACCTTCAAAGCGAAAAAGTTCAGGGTTCAATCTAGGATGCGCCTTTGTGTCACTGATGCAATATTTTAAAAACTGGCGCAACCAAATCACATAAGTAAATGTGGCATTTGGCATGCAAAAAATTAGTTGACATGCCCTAACAAAATGTAATTCTACATTAATTGACATGAATACCCCTCCACTTGTTCAACTGTTTTGGAGCTATCCTGTAATTTTGTGCAGAATAGCCAAGACACCACAGCAAACGAAACATCTTTATTCCAGCCGATGTATCTCTGCCATTATTGGCTGATTCCATGCCAGTTCGTTAGGTAAGAGATTATCCACTAGGTGGGGTCACCAGAAAGGTGCCAGTCAAAAATACGATGAAACAACGATGAACAACAATCAAAAACTCAGCAAACAGTTTTTCTAACAATTTCTTAGCATTCAACTTATAAAATTATTGTTATAATATCAATCTCTTGGTTTCTTCATTTTTTTAAATGGCATATTCTCTTTATTTTAGTATAGCAAAAATTGCCCCAACCAGTATAAACGAATTTGCTTGCATTTTTAATTAGTTATATTTTATGCCTTTCACCGTGGATATAAAATGAGTTCAGTAATTTTACATTTAATTTCAGATTACATTTTATAACTCTTTACTCGCAATGGTTAAAAAATAATGATGTTGAATAAAATTGAATTAATTTCTATTATTACTCAAGTGCCATGTTGGGACTCATGCTGGTATATATGGCTTTGGATTTATATGATTTGCATGATTAAAGGCAACCAGAACCTGATGTAATTCACAAAGATATCACATGAAACCATTTGGATATAGTTTGTGTTATTTTCAAGTTGTAAAATGTTTCACATATACAGTAGAACCCCTCTAAAGAGAGACTAAGATAAAGTAACCTGATTAAAGGGTGGCCTGATGACAGAGGTTAGTCAGATCATCTACAGATGTGCAGATCTTGTGAAAAAGGCTGTGATAGAGTGACCTTTTTTGAGGGTGGCTGCTTGGAGGGGTCCTACTTGTACTGTAATTGATCTGCAACCAATCACTGGCATGCCGCACCATTAGTGCAATGTTGTCCAAAAATGGTCCCCTTTTACAACCTGGATGGGCCATTGGCCCAGTTTTCCAAGATCCTAGATTGAACGCTGCTGTTTACATACTTACCCACTCCCTGTGCCATCAGATACACACGACAGAGAGCAATCGACGCCGCCCATCTCTGTCTTCAGCCATTCTTTCACGATCTTTTGTCTTAATTTTTTTGTTTTGGCCTCTCGTGATGGTTCATTGGTTGGTAAAATGTTTTGGCCTCTTGTGATGGTTCATTGGTTGGTAAAATGTTTTGGCCTCTTGTGATGGTTCATTGGTTGGTAAAATGTTTTGGCCTCTCGTGATGGTTCATTGGTTGTTAAAATGTTTTGGCCTCTCGTGATGGTTCATTGGTTGGTAAAATGTTTTGGCCTCGTGATGGTTCATTGGTTGGTAAAATGTTTTGGCCTCTCGTGATGGTTCATTGGTTGGTAAAATGTTTTGGCCTCTCGTGATGGTTCATTGGTTGGTAAAATGTTTTGGCCTCTCGTGATGGTTCATTGGTTGTTGGTAAAATGTTTTGGCCTCTCGTGATGGTTCATTGGTTGGTAAAATGCACATGGTCAGTTACATGTAACACGGAACAGTAGAGTGGCAAAGTGGTATTCCACTCTGTTTTGATACCAAAGTTATTTTTACACAAATACTGTGTGGTAATTACTGCTGCTAGATGTAATCGGGCCTTTAGAGTGGTAGGATCCACCTGTAGCTATTACCCAGGCCCTATAAAACACTGAAAGTTAAGCATAGACTGAGGAAATAGATCTTGATGATAATTGTATCCACCTCAGACTTTGCTATGTACTGAAATATTACATTGCCCAGGTTACACGCACAGTAATATGTTATTGCTTACACAAGTTACACTAATAAATAACGATCAGGATTACTTAACATAACTGATGATTGTAGGAGCTTACTGATGATGCACTATGATGCACAGCTGCACCCCTTGTGAAAAGCTGAAATAGAACACCCTATTTGATAGTTGGAAAAAGAAAATCCTGCACTGAATGCAAGCGATACAACACAAGGTAACTTCACCATAATGTGACCACATGACATTAGTATCCCAAGATAATAGTGTTACTTGCCTGCACATTTCAATGTTCACTCTCTGGCAAATTCTGTTTACTATTGTTTTAAATTATGTAAGCATTCATGGCACAGTGCTGTTCTTGGAAAACAGTTATCAGTGTGACACCACGGAGTTGTCAGAGAAACACAAAGTTTAACACGATTATTGGAGATGAATGGTTGTGAACATATTCTGATAGTCAGTTTGGTATGCCCTATGTAGATTTAACAAGACTGCCATCCCAAACAACAAGTTCCAGATGGCAAGTGGACAAGGAAGCCATTGGCTTATCCGGAGTTCAACAGTTTTATCATCTATGCATAGCCCGCCCTTATCAGATATCTGTCAATTCTATTTTAAAACATATTCACACTACTAGCATTAACACAATCATTTGACAGTTTGTTCCATTCATTTATCACCCTCTGTGAGAAAGAGTACTTTCTCATATCCAACCTACACAGTTCCTTAACTAATGCTGCTTTGTGTCCTCTGGTTCTACTGCCTTCTTCAGGGGTGAGATTTAGCAAGTCAAGGAAGATAACCAGTCAAGGCTACCAACCTTGCAAAGTGAAAACATTTATTTTTAAGGCAGAATCAATAGAATGTGATACATAATAGTGAAAAAAATACAGTATACAATTATACACAGGTTGTTTTTCTTTCATAACACTTCGGCTACAGTTTGGCAAAATTTTTTGCAATGTCAAACGTGTCACAAACACACGATTTATGGTTAACATATAGCCAGGACAACACTTCTGAGATGTCTATTAACATTCAAAAAAATATTGCAGCTCCGTAAATATTTCAAGTCGCAATGCAGGCTACTGTAGTAAAAAATTTGAGTCGCCCAAAGCCATTTTTGGGTGCCATTGCCGACCGGGCGACTGTTAAATCTCAACCCTGCTTCTTTGAAGATGTTTGAAGAACATATTCCTATCAATATCCTCATAACCATTCACTATTTTAAACACTTCTATTTGGTCTCCTCTTAGTCTCCTGGTCTCTAGTGTCGTCAAACCACACTGTAATAAGCGGCTTTCATAACTAAGGTCTCTCAATTCTGGTATCATTTTAGTTGCTCTTCTTTGTATTCTTTCTAGCTTGTCTATTTTATACAATATTCCAAATGTGGTCTAACGATTGCTTTGTACAGGGGCACAATTAACTGTTTCTCCTTATATGTGATAGTTCTCCTAATTAGCCCTAGAATTTGATTTCTCTTTGAAGCAGCAATCCCACATTGCTCTGAAACTTTGATGTCAGCACTAAATGTTACTCCTAAGGTGACTTTGCATTTTTTTAAGGCCCACTAAGATGAATGCACTTGTGCAATTTCTTTTTACTGCTCTTTTTTTATGACATTTTTACATGTATATGTACTGTAATGTATTGTAAATAAAATACATCATCATCATCATCAAATCCTTTTCTTGTGTGGTTCTACCTATTACAGCACCCCATTACATATTCTTTGTCCATGTTTCCATGTCCTACAGTGGCAGAAATAACTCAAAAAATCCAGGTAGTTAGCAGGGCTACCTGGTTGGAAAACCTGGTAGTCCACAGAAATACCTGGTAGCCTAACTTTTTTTACAAAATAATGTGTCGAACACAAGAGTTAAAAAAGTTCACACATTTAATGGCCGCACACACACTATTAACATATATACACAAATGAATGTATCAAGTCTTATATACACATACCTAAGTCTTATATACACATACCTAAGTCTTATATATACACAAAATTACACATACCTAAGCAACAAACAAATGCATCACTCGATGAGTCTTTCATATACATCATCATATACAAACAAATGAGCCCCAGTTCATTGAGTGTTGTACAAGGGTACATGCTAACAACTGAGTACAGATCAAAGATGACGGATCTATCCTATCTATCTTACTATCGTAAGAATTTTGTGAAACATAGTATTCTGCTAAGCACAGCAGAAACCCCACCGACCAGTATATCTCCCGCAAGTGGCCAATTAAGAAAAATGGCAAATATGTAACTACCTTGTCAATCATTGGAGAGTTTATTGGTAGCCCAATAATAACAACAGGTGGCGGGGGAGGCTGTTTATTGGATTGTCTGGTCAGACATGCCTGCAACATGTCTTTGTTGTGGTTAATTATTAACAATTGACTTGTTATAACCTGGAGCCTCCAGTGATTTCTTTCCAGGCACTGACTAAGACTGCACTGACAATTGGACTACCTTTGACCCAGGGCTCCTCTTGTCTCATAGTCTGGTAGCCCAACGGAAATTCTGATAGCCAGGGCTATCGCTATTTTGAACACTGTCCTTTCGTGTGTTTTTCGCAGCTCAATACCCCATTGACTCCCGGTGTATTTGTGTTTACAATGAAATAGGGACACGCTTATGCAGACCTTTCTCTGTTTGTATAAATACACCAACTACTTGGTAGGTTGGTAATGAGCAATCCAATTGTATTCATACCCAACAAGGATTGCCGCTGTGCACACAATAATAGTGACAAAGTCTGCCACAAATTGTGCACAGTCTGGTACATTACTGATTAAGCTGGTATGTATGACCAATTAGTAAAAATACCAGATAAAGTTTAACATTAGTGATATTTTCTACTGTAGCTAGCAACTGCCGAAGACAGTCTTTACCAAAAACCCTTGCTGCTCTTATACAAAGCGACAGCATACAAAGAGGGAAAAGATACCTATATGCAGACAAGTATACATAATTATATGTATATAGTGCTAGCTGGAGTATTTACAATGATATACACAAAAGTTGGGGAATAAACCCCCCGGCCCCACCTGTGTGCAGGTGGGGGAATTCATATGTGTATGCATTTACACTTCCCAAAATTTAATAACATTTGCCATTTTTCTGACCATTTAACTAATTTATCTAGATCATCCTGTAACCACTGTTTATCTGTATCATTTGTAACCTTTCTGAATACTTTTGTGTCATCTGCCTATTTCAGTACTTTGCTAGATATGTCATCTTCCAAATCATTTATATACAGCCTGTATATTAAAAACAGCATAGGGTATAATACTAATCCCTGTGGTACCCCACTCAAAACAGATTTCCAATTTGAAATCTCACCATCTACTATTACTCTCTGTTTTCTGTGTGTATTCCACGTTTCTATCCAGGTGATTACATCATTGCCTATACCATGGGCTTTTAGTTTAAGTATCAATCTTTGATGTGGCACTTTATCGAAAGCTTTCTGAAAATCTAAGTAGACAACATCCACTGGTGACCCATCATCTACCCACTTTGAATTTCTTCCAAAAAACATAAGAGATTGGTTAGACATGACCTTGCTTTTAGGAACCCATGTTGAGAACTTGATTAATTTATGTTCTACAAGGAATTCCACCATCATCATCATCATCATCATCATCATCATCAACCCTGTAACCCGTAGTGTCGTTGGGGCACCACCGATGACCTTGAAACCAACTGTCTCTGAGAAGTCCAGGCCTGTCCACTCTTTGATGTTGTCCTCCCACCTCTTCCTCTGTCTTCCTCGTCTTCTTGCTCCCCTAATGGTGCCTTGCAGGGTGGTCTTTGTCATGCTGGATGTTCGTGAGACGTGCCCATACCATTCCAGCTTCCATCTCTTTACCGTCGTTAGGAGATCTTCATAGGGCCCGATGGGTTGTTTGATTCTGTTGTGAACCTCTTTGTTGGTTACATGGTCCCTGTATGAGATGCAAAGGATCTTTTGATAGCACCTCATTTCCATGGCTTGTACTCTTCTTTGTAGTTCGGCTGTAAGAGTCCATGTCTCGCATGTGTATAGAAATATTGACACGACAAGTGATTTTGGATCGAAAGGTGATGATTTTATCTTTCCATATTGGTTTCAGTCTTGTGTTATCGCTGCTGTTGTCTGGGCAATCCTTGAAATGATCTCAGGTTTAGACGCCTCATCCGTGATAACTGAACCCAGGTACTTGAACTTGGACACTGTTTCTAATCTTTGTCCATTCACTGTGATCTTCTTGTTGATGCCATTGGTGTTGTTGGTCATTAGCTTGGTTTTCTCAGCACTAATTTCCATTCCATAGGACGCAGATGTATTGTCGATTCAGCTCACTAGGTCAGCTAGCTACTGTTCATCCCCTGCTAAGCCATTGATATCATCTGCAAAGCGTAAATTTTTTTTTATTGTCCTGCCTGCATTTTTTATTGTCCTGTTCCTATGTGATCTTAAAGGGCGTCGGTCATGATCATCTCTAAAATATGTTAAATAGAGTGGGTGATAGAAGGCAGCCCTGGCGGACTCCAATGATTGTGCGAAACCATTCCCCCAGCATGCCATTCATAAGGACTGCGCTGGTGGCCTTGTCATACAGATGTTCTATGACTCGAACAAGGTTGACACCAATGTTGTATTTCCTCATGGTTGCCCATAAGGCTGCATGCCATACCCTGTCAAATGCCATCTTGAAGACATATAAAGACATGGTAGAGATCTTCTTGGTGTTGCAAGTACTTTTCGCAGAGGAATCTAACGTTGAAAATTTGCTCTGTAGTACTGTGTCCTGCTCGAAAGCCAGCCTGTTCTTCAGTGATGATGTCCTTTGCTTGTGGCTTGAGCCTGTTAAGGATGACCTTTAACATGACTACTTGGGTGGCTGATGAGGCTGATTGTCCATTAGTTTTGACACAATTGTAGGTTGCCTTTTTTGGAAGTGTGATGACCATTGATTGGGTCCATGAAGTAGGCCAATCTCCTGTCTGTCAGATCTTATTGCAGATTGCTGTGAGGATGTTGGTCACAGCTTCTCCCCCAGCTTGTATTAATTCAGCTGGTATGTTGTCAACTCCAGCTGATTTCCCTTTCTTTAAGGATTTAACTGCAGCCTCCATTTCTTCATGAAGAATTGGGAAGTTATCCTCTTTGGTGTTCATAGGACAATCCAATACTGCTGCATTTCCTTTGTTCTGGCTGTTGTATAACTTGGTGCAGTACTCCTGTACTACGGCAGTACTCCTGTACTACGGCAGTACTCCTGTACTACGGCAGTACTCCTGTACTACGGCAGTACTCCTGTACTACGGCAGTACTCCTGTACTACGGCAGTACTCCTGTACTACGGCAGTACTCCTGTACTACGGCAGTACTCCTGTACTACGGCAGTACTCCTGTACTACGGCAGTACTCCTGTACTACGGCAGTACTCCTGTACTACGGCAGTACTCCTGTACTACGGCAGTACTCCTGTACTACGGCAGTACTCCTGTACTACGGCAGTACTCCTGTACTACGGCAGTACTCCTGTACTACGGCAGTACTCCTGTACTACGGCAGTACTCCTGTACTACTGCAGTACTCCTGTACTACGGCAGTACTCCTGTACTACGGCAGTACTCCTGTACTACGGCAGTACTCCTGTACTACGGCAGTACTCCTGTACTACGGCAGTACTCCTGTACTACGGCAGTACTCCTGTACTACTGCAGTACTCCTGTACTACTGCAGTACTCCTGTACTACTGCAGTACTCCTGTACTACTGCAGTACTCTTGGATGGTGTTTCTTCATCCTTTCTTCTCACTTTTCACCTATCATTGCTAGGAATGCTTCTGCAATTTTAGGGTCTTTCAACTTCTCTTGGGCGAACTTCATCCTTACTTGCTTTGGTTTGACAATCTTTTTCAGACGGAGACGGAAGTTCATCATCACCAAGTCATGACCACTTCCTATGTCTGCGCCTGGAAAATTCCGTGTCTTTGCAATATTTATGCCAGACCCGGATCACTGTTTCAGCAATATGAAATCGATCTGATTATGAGAGTGCCACATCCATTTCCTGGATGCTTTGTGAGAACCATATGTATTGGCCAGACTTAGTTTATTGTAAGTAGCAAACTCCAGGAGCCTAAGGCCTTTCGTTGGTAGTTGCATTGCAGAAAGGCCCGCAGATGTCTTGCCAGCTCTCTTGGGGTCAGTTACGTTTTAATTGGAACTGAAACGCCAATTTTGGAATTGGTCTTTTGTTTTTAAAAGTTCAGTTAAACCTGCCTTTGCGGACACCTGCCCATAACGAACACCTGTCTATAACGGGCACTTTTGAAAATCCCGAATGACTTCCTATTAGTTAGCATTGTCTGCTAACTGTCCATTGCAGCCACTTGACAAATGTGGACAACAGACAGGGAATTTGGACCCAACCAGTCATAGTCACCCTGTCACTTGCGGACAGCTCAAAGTCCATTGACAATCCCGCCAGTCAGGCTAGCTGAGCCACCATTGATATGCACTAACTTCACTACTTATGTATTCCGTTTAATACCATCTGTATAATGTAGTCAATAAATAAAAGAAATTTGCCAACCTTTGCATTCCAATCTCCCTGCACAATTAGGATATTCTTGGGAACCTTGTCGATGATTCTCTGCAGTTGACTGTAGAAATCTTCTATTTGGTCATCGCTGTAGTCATTCGTTGGGGCATAAACTTGTATTTCTGTGATGTTGAATGGGTCTGCCCTTAGGCGGATGGAAATGAGCCTGCTGGAGATTGGACGATATCCCATGACAGATTTCATGATGTTCTTGTGAACAAGAAAACCAACGCCATATTCATGTTTGTTCTCTTCTCCACTGTAGTACAGTTTGTGTCCCTCTTCAGTTGTTGTTTCGCTGAAGTTCTTCCATCGTACTTCGTATAATCCAAGGAGGTTCCAGCGGTACCTGTCCATCTTATATGTGAGTTCTTTTAGTTTCCCTGCTGGTCTCATTGTTCTAACGTTCCACATTCCTATGGTGATGTTGTCTCTCCCACAGATCTTACTTGTTTGGTCACCAGTATTATACTTATCGCGTCCGTCCTGGTGAGGGGCGGATGGCACGGTCATTGTTAACCCGGGCTGCGGCCGATTCGGTATGTTCTGTGTATTGATCGTCATCATGTGGTGTGGCGTCATCCACTCGGTGGTGCCCATCTCCTCTCCAAGCGTTGCTATTTGCCCATAACTGGGACATGGGTTAATGACAACATGTGGTCTCTAATTAATGTTTTGAATAATTTGCATACAATTGATGTTAAACTCACTGGTCTGTAATTTTCTGACTTGTTCCTCGATCCCTTCTTAAATAGTGGCATAATGTTTGCTTCTTTCCATTCTGAAGGAACCATTCCTTCTTCTAGTGACAAGTTAAACACTTTTGCAGGTGGTGTACTAATTTGCTCTATAATTTCCTTAAGCAGTTTTGGTGGTATCTCATCAACTCCAGGTGATTTATTATATTTCAGCTTCTTAATTTTCTTTCAGGAGTTACAAATAACTGCCCTAAATGATCTGATTTATCGCCCTCAAATCACCCGGGAATATGAGAATTAGTACACTTTGTATCAACAACTGTGAACGACCCTGTTATATATTGCATTCTACTAGACCACGAAGTCATTATAAATTGCGTAAAGAAATCTTTATTACTTCACGTGACAGAACTGAACAAGGCAGAAGTCCCTCCGTTGGGACCATTCAGTAATCATCAGTAGACAGGGATCATACATTAGATACAAGATTACTACAGTCCTGCTTTTAGATTGCAATATACATATAACAGAATAGTGTAAACTACTATATGTGATATGTGCGCAAATGTCCAGATGTACAATAGGTTTGGTTTGACGTGAAGATCTCCGCAAGATGAACTTTGGTTCCGCGGCAGGTTTCGCAGTTTCAACCAGCGGTGAATCGGCGCTGAGACATGGCTGTTCGTCACGAGACGTAGCTGGTGATACATTTGTAAAGTCACCATGTGGAACCACGTGATCGAGATGATGACGTGCATGACGACCATCGAATAGCTCCTTGTTCACAATCTGTCCTGATTGTTTTGTGACGAATGCAGACAGCCACGGTGTACCGCGCTTACGTTGACTGATGTATACGTCTTGACCGTCTGCAAACAAGCGCTGTCGCTTATGTACATTGCGATACTGTTGTTGTTGCTCCTGTTTTACTTCAACGTGATGTTTCCTCTTGGGATGTAGGAGATTTAGCCAAGAACGAGGTTTGCATCTAAGCAATAGTTCCGCTGGAGTACAGCCCGTTGTTGGATGCGGAGTGTTCCGGTAACTGAATAGGAAACGATCCACCCTTGTTTGAATTTCTCCCTCAGTTTGCTTCCGTAGTCCTTATTTCACGATCTGAACAGCACGTTCGGATAATCCATTTGATGCCGGATGATACGGTGCAGAGGTAATATGTCTTATGCCGTTCATTGTGAGAAACTTCTGGAATTCCTCCCCTGTAAATGGCATGCCATTGTCTGATACACCATTGTCTGATACAATAGTCAGCGGTAAACCGTGAGTTGAGAAAATATGATGCAATTTTCTCACCGTTGTCTTAGATGACGCTGAACTAAAGTTCAATTCTTTTGGTGTGTGCGTCAATTATTATGAGAAACATGGTGTTCATGAATGGACCCAAATAGTCAACATCGGATTCATCAGACTTGTGAAAATGTGTATACTGAACTTGAATCACATTATTATCGGTGATGGTGATGGTTGAAAATGGTTTTTGACAGTTCGTATCAATTCAGCATAGCTTGTCAACAGGTTTGACAGGTGCTGTCATATTACGCACAATTGTATACGCCTTACAACCAATACGCCTTACAACCAATACGCCTTACAACCAATAACACTAAGAAATATTGCACGCTTCTCAGTTTCTTCTACGTTAGTCCATTTGCAACGAAAAATAATTCTAATCTTTCATGATAGTTTTCCTATGTTCCTACATAGTATCAAGCTCTCCTATTTTACCAAATGATGCTATTGTTGTTCCAAAATTGTTCGTCACATAATGTTAAATTTTTTGTTTTTCCACGTTCAGGCGGTGTAGTTTCGTAGTCGTACGTCGCCAATATTATATATTGCATTCTACTAGACTACGAAGTTATTATATATTGCGGAAAGAAAACTTTATTACTTCACGTGACAGAACTGAACAGGACGGAAGTCCCTCTGTCGGGACCATTCAGTAATCATCAGTAGACAGGGATCATACATTACATATTAGATTACTACAGATCCCATAAAATGTCAACAACTGAACGGCCCCATAGAATTTGTACGCTTTGTACGAGTTAGTAAATGTCAATAACTGTGAACGGCCCCATAGAATTAGTATGCTTTGTACGAGTTAGTAAATGTCAACAACTGTGAACGGCCCCATAGAATTAGTACGCTTTGTACGAATAAGTAAATGTCAACAACTGTGAACGGCTCCATAGAATTAGTACGCTTTGTACGAATTAGTAAATGTCAACAACTGTGAACGGCCCCATATAATTAGTACGCTTTGTATGAGTTAGTAAATGTCAAAAACTGTGAACGGCCCCATAGAATTAGTACGCTTTGTACGAGTTAGTAAATGTCAACAACTGTGAACGGCCCCATAGAATTAGTACGCTTTGTACGAGTTAGTAAATGTCAACAACTGTGAACGGCCCCATAGAATTAGTACGCTTTGTACGAATTAGTAAATGTCAACAACTGTGAACGGCCCCATAGAATTAGTACGCTTTGTACGAATAAGTAAATGTGAACAACTGTGAACGGCCCCATATAATTAGTACGCTTTGTACGAGTTAGTAAATGTGAACAACTGTGAACGGCCCCATAGAATTAGTACGCTTTGTACGAGTTAGTAAATGTCAACAACTGAACGGCCCCATAGGATTAGTACACTTTGTACGAGTTAGTAAATGTCAACAACTGTGAACGGCCCCATAGGATTAGTATGCTTTGTACGAGTTAGTAAATGTCAACAACTGTGAACGGCCCCATAGGATTAGTATGCTTTGTACGAATTAGTAAATGTCAACAACTGTGAACGGCCCCATATAATTAGTATGCTTTGTACGAATTAGTAAATGTCAACAACTGTGAACGGCCCCATAGAATTAGTATGCTTTGTACGAATTAGTAAATGTCAACAACTGTGAACGGCCCCATATAATTAGTACACTCTGTACGAATTAGTAAATGTCAACAACTGTGAACAGTCCTTTGCACTGATGGATGTCTTCACTTGCAGGGTGCTGTGTTTGCTTGAGGAACACTACATCATCTGACGACAGTAAAAATCATTCCAGGTAAGGATCACAAGGTTTGTAAATGTCACTGGCCTTGTGGATATTGTCTAATATGTGGATTTGTCCCAATGAGTGTCATGAGCAATTTAAAATTGGATCTGGCACTATATCAAATAAAACATTATTATTATACATGTATTTTAAAACGACAGTTTTGTTACTGTTGTAAATTAAATGTTATAATTATATAACTTTATATAAGCAAAAATCATGTACCTTCTGTTAAGACAAGTACCCAATTCGATTTGAATAGAACAAGTTTGAAAGATTTTATAAATATAAACATCTATATAAAAGTCTATATACCAGATTTGAAGAAAAAAATCAAATTAATAAAAAATCTTATTTAAATAAAAAAAATCTACATTTTTTCAACACTGCATTCTAGTATTCTCCATTTTCAAACAATTCCTGATTGTTAACATCAGTTAGTCACCCTGCCATTTTTAAGTGAGCAAACATTCATGTGTAATTTTCATGGAACATTGGACTTTCCCTCCCTCCCTCCCTCCCTCCCTCCCTCCCTCCCTCCCTCCCTCCCTCCCTCCCTCCCTCCCTCCCTCCCTCCCTCCCTCCCTCCCTCCCTCCCTCCTCCCTCCCTCCCTCCCTCCCTCCCTCCCTCCCTCCCTCCCTCCCTCCCTCCTCCCTCCCTCCCTCCCTCCCTCCCTCCCTCCCTCCCTCCCTCCCTCCCTCCCTCCCTCCCTCCCTGTGACTAAGTTCTGTGACTGAGTTCATGTTCTGCATAACCATTAAGTTTGTTAGAACTTTATATTATTATATTATTATTTGAATAATTCTATGCTTTAATTTCTTTGTGAAAAATACATATTTATTAAAAATAAATATATTGTTTGATTAAAGTAGAGCTTTGATAAATCACATCACAACCAAACTTGGGGTCAGTTACATTTTTTAACGCCAATTTTGGAATTGGTCTTTTGTTTTTAAAAGTACAGTAAAACCTGCCTTTGTGGACACCTGCCCATAACATACACCTGTCTATAACGAACACTTTTGAAAATCCTGAATGACTTCCTATTAGTTAGCACTGTCCGCTAACTGTCCATAGCGGCCACCTGACCAATGTGGACAACGGACAGGGAATTTGGAAACAACCATTCATAGTCACCCTGTCACTTGCAGACAGCTCAAAGTGCATTGACAATCCCACCAGTCTGGCTAGCTGAGCCACCGCTGATACGCACTAACTTCACTACTTATGTATTCTGTGTAATACCATCTGTATAGTGTAGTCAACAAATAAAAGAAATTTGGTCCAAATAATTGATTGTGAGTAAGTTTATCTTCGGGCTACAATGAATGTTGTTGAAAACCAACCGCCATATTGTGCGACTGACATCACATGATGTTGCCATTTTTATAACAAAAAGCTACTAATGTTATACATGTGCCTGGTTAGTGTCATGTAACTTTAATAATATACATATAAGAATGATTATTAACATGAAATATGTGTTTGTTGCATTTTAATAAGATTCTGAATATTCTCAGAGATGTTTTCTGCGGCCTGGTCCCGGAGTTTCCCAAAATGCCTCATTCCAGAATGATCATATCTACGAAAACGAATGCACTGAATTTGTGACTCAAAGTTGACTAGATAAAAGCAGCAGCAGCACATTGGCCAATAACTCACAGTCAGCCCACTGCTTGTGGGCAGTTCAAAGAGGGGAAGTGATTTATTTCATCAACTTAATTGGCAGTCACATAGCATACTTGTGGGCAGTTCAATGTGCATTAATAATCCCCTGAGTCAAACATGGTCACTGCGAGAAGTCAAAATATTCACACCTTGGCTTCTTTTGGCCATCAAAGCAATTTCGGCTCGCCTTTTCCTGGGGCAGTGATTGATTTCACCAACATAATTGATGGCCCACATCCAACTGGTAGTCACAACAGCGATGAATTGACTGCGATGAACGAATACGTGAACATCGTTTGCTGGGAGTGGTTCCAGATGGCACGATCACAGAACATTCCCCTCAGTGGCCTGATGGTTCAGGAGAAAGCCCTCGAATACGCAAGGCAACTGGAGTATACTGAGTTTAAAGTGTCGAACGGGTGGCTGGAATCGTTCCACAAGTGACAACATCGTCTTCCACGTTATCTGCGAGGAAGCAGCCGACGTTTCCCCCGTGACCATCGATAATTGAAAGCAGCAAATTCCATCGATCATCGATGGTTACAAGCTCAAGGACATATACAACTGCGACAAGACGGAACTGTTCTACCGTGCATTGTCTGACAAGACATTAGCAATCATGGGTCAAGAGTGCAGGAAAGGGAAACGATCGATGGAACGTGTGACCGCTTTGCTGTGCTGCATGCAATGCAACTGGGACAGATTTATACAGATTTTTTAGTTTTTGCAACGTGGTATTTATTATGCACTGCACCGGTACACCACCAGTACACCACCAGTACACCACCAGTACACCACTGGTACACTACCGGCAGTATATTGATACATGTGCACAGCCACCTGACAAGCTTCTTCCGTACACATGACAAGTTTCTTCCAAAAGTTTAGTGATATTAACACCATACGTTGTTCATAAAACAAAAATCACATTAATTAATGATAGCTCCTGTGTTTTTTATCACCCAGTGATTTGTACCGCTCACGACAGTACCAACTAGCGAACATCAATGTAATTATTGATAATATGATGGCACCACCTACTGAGTATCCACGTCATTAAATTCTCCATAACGGACACCTGTCTATAACGGACATAATGCGCAGTCCCGACGGTGTCTGCTATGGACAGGTTTCACTGTAATTGGAATTGATGAAAATAATTGGCATTTTTAAGTACTTTTTCAATGACATCATGTAACTTTTAACTCAAATTATTTGCAAGAAATAATCAGTAAATATTAATATTTGTTTTCCATTATGGATCATAATGTGCTGAAATTAAATACAGCTGAACACTCTAAAATATATTTAATTTTTGGCATTGGGTATTTATGGCGTTGGTCTTTTCACATACTGTTATTTAAATATGGAATTAATAATTGGAATTGGTATTTTGTAGTTGTAATTGGATTTGGTATTTTTTAGGTGAAATTGGAATTGGTATGCGGAATTGGTGTGGAATTGGAATTTATACAATGTCCAGAGGTAGAAATAAACTTTTCTGGGCAGTGGACCACCACACCACTGGACTCTGAAATCTGCTGGTCCTGCCAAATGTGGCAGAGAAATCGATGTCTTTGGGTAGTAAAAACATATGATAATGTTTTGTTATTGACTCAGCTTTTCAAGTGGACATCCAGTGTTTTGGTGGTCTGATGGCATCTCTGGTAGACTCGGACCACTGGACTACCACTAATTTTGAACCCTCAATGTAATTGACCCCAAGTCTGATCACAACCTTTTATTCTAACATCAGTTCACATGACATTAATCCTATTCAATATGACCCACCATCGGTCACAAACATAGCATCAGTCACTACCATAAAGCATTCTAATAGTACAGGCACAGTTCTTTTCCAATGAACGCAATATCGGATGCCTTCGAGTGTTTCTTGTAGGGTTTTGTCCCCGTCATGGCACTCTTTGCAATTGTTGTGCTGTATGTTGCACGATTGCTTCGTCTGACGGCGAGCACACTTCTTGAGTGGTTCTTCACATTGATCGGGAGGCTTCACAGTTGGAACAATGGCGTGATCCTCCCGTATGTATGCTGTCTCTGGCTTGCCAAATGATACGGTAGTTGGTAGTTGGTAGTTGGCTGATGAAGGCATTATTCCAGCCATCACCCATACTGTTGGTGCTACTTAGCATATCTCCACATATGGTCATGGCTGGATGTGTGAACAGCTCTTTTTGTTTGTCATTGTGTATCTTACTCACAGGTATGAGGAAAGTAAACAAGCATTACACATAGTAGTAAAATATTTAGTAATGTTTGACCGATGGTGTGGGCGTTTGTCTGTGTGGCTTTTGTCTGTGTGTCATATTGTAATATCAAATAAAATGAGAGTCGTAGAAAAATATTACAATGTGATCCAAACAGGTCAGCTGATAATTCTTTGGAAGCATACTATAAATGATAATGTGTTGCCATCGAACTCAGTCTGCATTGCCCATCATGACTCTTCAAAGACTTAATTCCCTTACAATACAGGCTTTTATTAATGGGAACCCTTAAAGGACAACTCTTCAGTTTATTCTCATTCACCAATTCTGCTAAATGTTATTAGCCCCAGCAATTATTTTAATGGTCATGGGGTCAAGTAGTATGTGTAGCCCTGATTGGGTAGGGTGGTGTTATTATAGAGAGCATGTAATTTGCTTGAAGTAAAATTGATTCTATGTTACAGTGAACCGCTGTTGGACCCTCCTCCACATGAAGGTTTGTATGTCACACATATGCCTACCTTTATTTAAATTCATGATTATATGAAATGCTGTTTCAGTGCAAGATAGTCAACCATTGAAAGCAGGTACTGAGTACATCTTAAAGAATTTAAAACTGAGTGCAACAGAGTTGGTATCAAGTACATGCATGTAAATGTATTTTAAATGATGTTTAGCTACCATTCAGAGTCCTGAATTTGTGCTCAATGGAGCTTTCAAAAAACATTTGGTAAAAAATGTGAGACTCCGAAAGGTAGATATACTTCCTTTAAAATGTAATACTCTGAAAGGTAGATATACTTGCTTTAAAATGTGAGACTCTGAAAGGTAGATATACTTCCTTTAAAATGAATTCAACAGAGTGCAGTAACAACTTACATGATGATATGTAAATGTACTTAAGTTCAAATACATCAAGTACAAGTACCTAAAAGCCTATTAGTAAAAGTACATTTTAGTTGTAATTATCAACAATAATATTCATACTATTCAGTTGCCATGTATTTACTTTAATAAAATGCAGACCATCCAACCATGCTACATTGCATTGCTTATGGAGACAGACCAGTGCAACCATGTCACTTTCCATTACTTCTGGAGACAGACCAGTGCAACCATGTCACTTTCATTTACTTCTGGAGACAGACCAGTACAACCATGTCACTTTCCATTGCTCCTGGAGACAGGCCAGTCCAACCACATCACATTTCATTGCTCCTGGAGACAGACCAATCTAACCATATCACATTTCAATGCTCCTGGAGACAGACCAATCTAACCATGTCACATTTCATTGCTCCTTGAGACAGACCAGTCCATCAATGTCACATTTCATTGCTTTACGTCTTTGGATACACTATCGTTGTTGCATTATAACTGCAGATGGCCCAACCAGTGGTAGCAGCAGGATCAGAGCATTACATCCGAAGTATCGGGCTCAACGCCTAAAGGATGAAGAACCACTCGTCCACAGTGAACTACACCATGACTATGGGGTGGCACAACGTCATGACTGCAGAGTGGCACAACCTTACATTTACCCAGTGGCACAACCTCAAGCGGAGTGCATTTCTCTGGCAAGTCTTGCAATGGTTCACATTTATTATAAAAGTGGCGCAGTAACTCACACTTGTTGTATGGTCAGACTCTAACCTTATATGGATAACTCGTATTTATTGTGTGGTTCATCAAAGAGACCTACACACACTAAGCCAATCAGGCCAGAACTAGAGAGATCAGACCTTCCATGTTAGTGCAAGCAAACAGCGGGATATTTTCCCCCTATATTTTTTGTTGGTGGCACCACCTAGTGAATGTCTTTTACCTTAATTATGCAAGAGCTCTGATCTGTTTCTACATCCAGCCCAAGTATTTGCATGTGAAGCAATTTTCAGGTTTTTGGTTGTATTACATTTATTTATATCTATACCTCATTACAACAAACTGAGAATAAAAAAAAATATATAAAATCAAATATGACAAAAGTGGGAGCTTTTTGTTTGAAAGCAAGAGATAAGGAGGATATTTGAAAGCAAGAGATCGGGAGGATGTTTGAAAGCAGGAGATAAGGAGGATGTTTGAAAGCAGGAGATCGGGAGGATGTTTGAAAGCAGGAGATCGGGAGGATGTTTGAAAGCAGGAGATAAGGAGGATGTTTGAAAGCAGGAGATCGGGAGGATGTTTGAAAGCAGGAGATCGGGAGGATGTTTGAAAGCAGGAGATAAAGAGGATGTTTGAAAGCAGGAGATCGGGAGGATGTTTGAAAGCAGGAAAACGGGAGGATGTTTGAAAGCAGGAGAACGGGAGGATGTTTGAAAGCAGGAGATCGGGAGGATGTTTGAAAGCAAGAGATAAGGAGGATGTTTGAAAGCAGGAGATCGGGAGGATGTTTGAAAGCAGGAGATCGGGAGGATGTTTGAAAGCAGGAGATCGGGAGGATGTTTGAAAGCAGGAGAACGGGAGGATGTTTGAAAGCAGGAAAACGGGAGGATGTTTGAAAGCAGGAGAACGGGAGGATGTTTGAAAGCAGGAGATCGGGAGGATGTTTGAAAGCAGGAGATCGGGAGGATGTTTGAAAGCAGGAGATCGGGAGGATGTTTGAAAGCAGGAGATCGGGAGGATGTTTGAAAGCAGGAGATCGGGAGGATGTTTGAAAGCAGGAGATCGGGAGGATGTTTGAAAGCAGGAGATCGGGAGGATGTTTGAAAGCAGGAGATCGGGAGGATGTTTGAAAGCAGGAGAACGGGAGGATGTTTGAAAGCAGGAGATCAGGAAGATGTTTGAAAAATAACCGAAAGGTCTGAGAGATTATTTTAGAGTAAATTGGAAGAACTGAATATTACTTGGATTATTAACGTATGAAAAATGTGGCATTGTATTTTCTGTTAATCTTAATGAGTCACTTGTGAGACATGTTTCATGTTTCAGTTAGCAAAGTGAATATGATGTGTGGTGTTTGAATTAAACAGGGTGTGCCAAAGAAAAACCTGAAAACACAATCACCAAGCTCAGTTGTCCTTCCAGAACTGAGGACAACCAATGGCCACACTGTGCTGGTAAAGTATCTCCCACCTTCTCTCTTGGGTTACTAAATTTATTTTATTGTCTAGTATGAACTCACAAAATTAAGAAGTACATCTGTATATCCAAACTGTCCCCACAACACAACACACTCTTCACTAATGACAATCCGTTATATTTGCAAGTTTGAATTCTCACTACTGGATTCTACATTTGCCCTCTGTGTTGCAGGCACCTCATCCTCTGTCCATCCTACCTTCCTACTGCTCACCGGCCTTCCTACTGCCCTCCGGCCTTCCTGCTACTCCCCCAGCCTTCCTACTAATCCCCTGGCCTTCCTACTACTCCCCTGGCTTTCATGCTACTCCCACAGCCTTCCTGCTACTCCCCCAGCCTTCCTACTACTCCCCTGGCTTTCCTGCTACTCCCCCAGCCTTCCTACTACTCCCCAGCCTTCCTACTGCTCCCTGGCCTTCCTACTATTCCCCCGGCCTTCCTACTACTCCCCTAACCTTCTTGCTACTCCCCCAGCCTTCCTGCTACTCCCACAACCTTTCTACTACTCCCCAGCCCTCCTACTGCTCCCTCAACCTTCCTACTGCTCCCCAGCCGTCCTGCTACTCCCCCAGCCTTCCCACTACACTGGCCTTCCTACTACACCCTGTACTCCCCAGCCTTCCTACTACAGGTACTCTCTGGCCTTCCTACCATTCGTCCGGCCTTCCTACTACTCCCTCAACCTTCCCACTACTCCCCAGCTGTCCTGCTGCTATCCCGGCCTTCCATCTGCTCTCTGGCCTTCCAACTGCTCCCTGACCTTCCTACTACTCCTCTGGCCTTCCTACTACTACTCCCTCAGCCTTCCTACTACTCCCTCAGCCTTCCTACTACTCCCCCGGCCTTCCTACTACTCCCTCAGCCTTCCTACTACTCCCCCGGCCTTCCTACTACTCCCTCAGCCTTACTACTACTCCTCCGGCCTTCCTACTACTCCCTCAGCCATCCTACTACTCCCTCTTCCTACTACCACGACCTTCCTACTACCCCTTCAGCCTTCCTACTACTCCTTCAGCCTTTGTACTATTCCCCCGGCCTTCCTACTACTCCCTCAGCCTTCCTACTACTCCCATGACCTTCCTACTACCCCTCAGCCTTCCTACTACTCCTTCAGCCTTCGTACTACTCCCCTGACCTTCCTGCTACTCCCTCAGCCTTCCTACTACTCCCCCAGCCTTCCTACTACTCCCCCAACCTTCCTACTACACTCCCAGCTTTCCTACTACTCCCTCAGCCTTCTTACTACTCCTCCGGCCTTCCTACTACATCCCCGGCCTTACTACTACTCCCCCAACCTTCCTACTACTCCCCCGACCTTCCTACTACTCCCCCAGCCTTCCTACTACTCCCCCAGCCTTCCTACTACTCCCCAGCTTTCCTACTGCTCCCTGGCCTTCCTACTACTCCCCTGGCCTTCCTACTACTCCCCAGCCTTCCTACTACTCCCTCAGCCTTTCTACTGCTCCTTGTCCTTGCTCCTTCTCTCTCCCTGCTCCTTCCCCCTCTCTCCCTGCGCCTTTCCTTCTCTCCTTGCTCCTTTCCCTCTCTCCATGCTCCTCTCTCTAATTAATATTATTTGTGTTTGTAGTCAGAAGCATCATATGACACAGTTTCAGTAAGTACAAACCTTATTTTTGTATCCTCACCAAAGTTGTGGAACATGGCGGAAACAATCACATTCCACCTTCCTCTGTCCTGAGATTATTTTATTGGTCATTAATAACATTAATTTTCAATGCATCATGTTATTTTTTTCAATCCAAGTCCAAAAAACTCCTGGAGGATAAAATCAGTATGCTCTAAAACAGGAAAAATAACAGCACAATAAAAATATATATTTATGCAATCAACAACGCAAGTCCAATATAATGATATGAAAAGGCCAAATGGATGATGTTTGTTTATTATGGGGATTAAGTGTAGGCTTTGTTTGGTACATTTCGACATTTAAAACAAAGAAATGTGGACTCCATAGCCTAACGCCAGGCTTGTTATGCCTGATGCGAGCCTCCTGTAAGTGAGGTTCCTTGAGCTCACATTTCAACACAAAGCAGTAGCAGTATTCCTAGAACAGATAAAAGAAGCAATGGCATTACTACCGTAATCACAGTAGGTATTATAAATGTTATGTACAGTACAGTACTAACACTAAGCCCATACCATTAGTCAATACAGTCACGCCTCGTTATTACGCGTCCCGTTATTACACGGATTTGGATATAATGCGGTCGGTCGTGGACCCCGATTTTCTGCCGCCAGGGGAAAATGCCAAATGGGCCTGCTTAAACCTACTTAGAATTGCTTTGACAATTCTCAAGAAACATTAGGCGACCAATGTCAATGAACGAGTATCAACGTGTTGTTTGTTTTGCGCTGTCGCCAACATCAATCGCTGTCGCTGGCTTCGCTTCGACAGTTTGTAAATCGTAATCGAGATTCACAAATACGCCTTGCATAAGAATCAGATCAACAGTTTTAAATGCATTTAGTATGCAATACCAACATAACACTTGGGTGAAATGACATGCTTCCAGTACATCGTAAATTTAATCGTGTTCGCGACGCGAAACCAACATGCCAAATTCCTAACCCAAGGCTCTACCGGTGCGCAAAAATACGAATTCGTCATCCATATATGAAACGATGAATCGATGTTAAGTGGTGCGTAATACATTTATGCTTCGGTCGTGATCGGTTGAAAGACGAAGTGAAACAATTATTCATTCTACTTATTGTCGTTTTCTGTGTTTTATCAGCTTACATACTACGTTTGTCAAATCATACACATTTTCGGCTGCTCAGATCCAAGTTATTATTTTCGATTCGTAGGCCTATTGGTCCAGTACATCATCATCGTAGTAGATCTTTTCCATAACGGTATACATACATGTGTTTTATTCAGTTCAAGAATCAACAGGGTGTGACATTTAAAAATAATACATGTTGATGCTAGTATAAAAAGTTCCATAAACTGCATATTTCCGTATAAGACAGTGCTGCAAGCACACAGGGCTTTGACAGCGTTCTTGGACTTGGTACAGCGGGCGGTGATCGCTGTTGTTTAGTAGCTCCCTGGTGGCAGATATGGGAACACCTAACGCGCCTCGCGTACAGCGTGGTCCGAAGTCGTGGACCCCGACCGCCGCGTTATAACGAGGCTTGACTGTACTTAAGTAATGCCACTAAATGGGTTAGAAAAGGCATTGATTTTGTTTAGTCAAGTCATCACTGCTTGAGCCAAAATATTTTGGGGCAGAGCCACTATGATAGAGGCACTGAAGTAGGTAGATAAGTTCTTCCATGTGTAACATGCAATGTGGTGTCAACTTTGACCGGTCCTTCCACGTGTAACATGCAATGTGGTGTCAACTTTGACTGGTGCTTCCACATGTAACATGCAATGTGGTGTCAACTTTGACTGGTCCTTCCATGTGTAACATGTAATGTGGTGTCAATTTTGACTGGTCCTTCCATGAGTAACATGCAATGTGGTGTCAACTTTGGCTGGTCACCAGGCACACTGGTACAGGCACCCGAGCCAAGTGTCATCTGCTGGACTAGGACCGTGGGAACCAGCTCACTTGTAACTGCTACAGTTGCAACTGGACATACCACCAACACAACATCATGTATCTTATAACGACAATTCTCAAAGATGCCACATGGTGTTCTATGTCACGCATCACGCGCCACATGCCTGGAGGCTGGATACCAAGGCTGCCTCTCATACAGGTCCTTGCACACTGGTCATCCAAGGGAAGTTTTTATACAAGAATTCTGCGACAACATTTTCACAGAACAGAACTCGAAATACAGATAAACATCACCCCCCCCCGACATGCCAAGGTAATGTTAACATGTGCAGTGACATGTAGTCTGCCTTAACCACCAGTACAGTAGCCATAGCCAACAAGGCCCAATACAGTACTCTTAACATGATAAAACCATTACCGTGACATCCAGCTACATCCAGAAATGGTTGTCACAACCACGAAAGTATGTCAAAACATAATACATCTGCCACAGCAGAAATAGGTGTCATAACAAAAACATCGAAAGTCAGCCCTAGAAGCAAAATATAGCTACAACTACAAAATTGTGCCAAAAGACGAAAAGTCTGCCACAGCAGAAATGTTGTCCATAACCAGCAGCGTATCAAAAACTGAGTCTTCCCTAACAAAACTGTGGCCATAACCACAGAAAGTGGAAAATAGCATCCAAAGCACGATATGTGTGACACAGCAGAAAACTGTGGCTATAGCCACGTTCATGCCAAGACCTGCCATTTCTAATGTTGGCCATAATGCAGCATGTAGTTACAGCAAAACTAGTTGTAGACAGTGAACTGAGCCCTACAGCGTGACAACGCCCAACAAACCTCTAGTTAAAACAAAACTAGTTGTAGACAGTGAACTGAGCCCTACAGCGTGACAACGCACAACAAACCTCTAGTTACAGCAAAACTAGTTGTAGACAGTGAACTGAGCCCTACAGCGTGACAACGCACAACAAACCTGTAGTTACAACAACACTAGTTGTAGACAGTGAACTGAGCCCTACAGCGTGACAACGCACAACAAACCTCTAGTTACAACAAAACTAGTTGTAGACAGTGAACTGAGCCCTACAGCGTGACAACGCACAACAAACCTCTAGTTACAGCAAAACTAGTTGTAGACAGTGAACTGAGCCCTACAGCGTGACAACGCACAACAAACCTGTAGTTACAACAAAACTAGTTGTAGACAGTGAACTGAGTCCTACAGCGTGACAACGCACAACAAACCTCTAGTTACAACAAAACTAGTTGTAGACAGTGAACTGAGCCCTACAGCGTGACAACGCACAACAAACCTCTAGTTACAACAAAACTAGTTGTAGACAGTGAACTGAGCCCTACAGCGTGACAACGCACAACAAACCTCTAGTTACAACAAAACTAGTTGTAGACAGTGAACTGAGCCCTACAGCGTGACAACGCACAACAAACCTCTAGTTACAACAAAACTAGTTGTAGACAGTGAACTGAGCCCTACAGCGTGACAACGCACAACAAACCTCTAGTTGCAACAAAACTAGTTGTAGACAGTGAACTGAGCCCTACAGCGTGACAACGCACAACAAACCTCTAGTTACAGCAAAACTAGTTGTGGACAGTGAACTGAGCCCTACAGCGTAACAACACACAACAAACCTCTAGTTACAGCAAAACTAGTTGTAGACAGTGAACTGAGCCCTACAGCGTGACAACGCACAACAAACCTCTAGTTACAGCAAAACTAGTTGTGGACAGTGAACTGAGCCCTGCAGCGTGTCTGCTGTGACAATGCACAAACACTTACCTTGGGATAAAACAGTGGGCTGAGCACTAGTGTGATAATGTACAACAAACTTCCCATGACAAAAACTGAACTGAGCACTAAATTGTAACATCACACAAAAACCTACAGCGTGACAAAACACAAAACCTCCCATGGCAGCACACAGTGAACTAAGCACTATGGCATGACAAAACACACCAAACCTACCATGGGATAAAACAGTGAACCGAACACAACCACCTGACATGCACAACAAAACCTCCCTTGGAATAAAACAGGAAAACCTGCTATTTTCTAATGTTGACGATAAGCACCTATATCATGCCTAAACATGAAAACCTGTTGTAGCATGAAACAGTAAACATAACCAATTTATCACGCCACAACACGAAAACCTGCCATGGCATGAAACAGCGACCATAATGACAACAGAGTGCCAAAACACTGAAAGTGAAAGCGACGCAGAAAAGTGTATGCCTAGATACAACATGATACCACAACAATGAAAATCTGCCGTCACAGAAACATTCAAGACACGATACCACTGCTACAGCAAAATTTAATGGCCTTTACAATAACATGGTGCCAAAAACTGAAAGTATTCCCCATCCGAAATGTGTGGACATAGCCACAATAGCATGCCAAAGCATGATAAGTCTGCCGCAGCAGAACATATTGGCCATACAACAACAACAATCGTGACGTAAACCTGGCGCACACTGTTGAAGATACGTGTCACTGTGCTGTCTCCCAAGTCATCAGCGCTGTCCGCAAGCATGGTACATGTTTTCATGCCAACTGCGAGGATGTCGTTATCAAGCTGCTGAGACCTGTCTGCAAACGACACCTTTGTCAGGTCTGCAGCAGACTTGATCGCTTGCATGGTCAAGAACTTGGCCATGAAGAGTCATAGGAGGCGATTCATCTCGGGTATGAGGACAGCAATCTGTGTAGCATCTGTCTGGAAGATGGTGTTGAACGTATTCAGCGGCTCGAGGGTGAAAGACAGGAACATGAAGTATGCCTTCATCTCAAGACTGGCCAGATAGTCTGCACACCACTTCACACGTCCTGGACATTCACGATCCTTGTGGCTCTCGAAGTAGCTGAGCAACGCCGGCCACTGCTGCAGAAAGCGGTTTACGCATCTCTGTAAGCTAAGACACCGCATACTTCAGAATCTTCAACGGTGCGACGTCACAGAATTCGAGGAACTCACGATACTCTTCCTTGCGTTTCGCACTGTGGTTGAAGTGGAAGTAGACGTCGATGAGGAGTTCTTCCACAGGCAAGGGTAGCTGCTTTGATGGCCTGAACACAGCAGAGATGTTCGCGGCTGTACTGATGTTACAAACCGGTATGTCAACAAATCGTGTTACTGCTCTGGCGATATCTAGGTCAAACACCTTGACGAGTATCACCAGGGTCTTCTCGCTGCCCCGATCATTACTTTCGTTGGTCAGTAACGAAAATTGGTTGTTCTGACACAGCTTGACAACGTTGGCGTCAAGGCGGGGGGCCAGCGCATTCTTCACGATCATTGTCGTTTTCATGCGCCCTGACGAAAACTTCCCTGCAATATCGCTATCGGGAAACAACTGCTTCACCAGTTTTGTAAAGTGGTCAGCGACGGAGAATGACAGATTGTGCTCAGCAACGAACTGTGCAAACTTCACTTTGGCGGACAGCACGTTGGTCGACAGTTCCGTCTTCTTCGAACTCATGTAAAACGATTGCATCTGTGGCTGTATCTTCGACAATGTGGATTTCTGCAACATACAGTGACTGGCCGAACTTGCATGGTGAACAATGTCGCTCTTGCCACCGTACGCTACGTTTATGTGCATATTGCACACTTTACAATATGCAAATGTCGGTCCCTTGTCACTGTGGCATTTAAACTGCAAGTCAGTCACCCATTCCGGTTTGTATCTTGCAGCGTATTTCTTCCTCTTCGCTGAACTAGCGCGTGGCGAATCCGATCCGCGCTTCGCCATACTATTGTTTCCGTGCAGCAAACATCGAATCAGACGCTTTATAACACTTGGTGCACAGAACACGTGGGGAAAAACAGCCAATTGAAAACGGTATAAGGCGGCGAGCGCAAGAAATACGTCGTGATTACGTTGCAAGCCTGAGCACATTACAAAAAACGGCCAATCAGAACCAGTATTGACTACTTTCTGTTGACCCGGAAAAACAAATTGAGTCAGCCGGAAATAAAACACAATTACGCCAAGCTTAATTTGGAAAATAACAGAAAAAAAAATTGTTTTGGTTTCACTAAAAATCCAGGATATTGGTTCTCCTTTCCAAGAGAACAGGAGATTTGGTGGATTTCCAGGAGTCTCCCAGCAAATGCGGGAGACTTAACATGTATGTAACACAATAATAACTTGCAAAATGTATATGATTCCACACTAACTGAGTGCACTATGGGTCAGACCATGACACTTCACATCACGCTATTATTCAAAGTAGGCCTACACTTGAGTGTCATAATTGATAAATAAAACAATAAAGGTATGACACTAAAATGTTCTGTGTGGATGGCGCACACCAAACAGAACTAAAAAGGCTATAGTTCAACATTCAAGGCAATTCTGCATATTCTTGTTTGTATAAAATGCCTTTAAAACGAAATCACTTAAAAGATGTAAAGTTATCAAAGTCCCTGCGACTGGCTAGGAGACAAATCTGCCACCGCATAAAATAATGGCCACAACTATAACAACCGGCCAAAACACCAACAGTCTGCCACAAAGGAAGTGTGGCCACACCCACAATAGTGCTATCATCAATAAGTCAACCAGAAACACCGACAGTCTGCCACAAAGGAAGTGTGGCCGTACCCACAATAGTGCCATCATCAATAAGTCAACCAGAAACACTGACAGTCTGCCACAAAGGAAGTGTGGCCACACCCACAATAGTGCCATCATCAATAAATCAACCAGAAACACTGATAGTCTGCCACAAAGGAAGTGTGGCCACACCCACAATAGTGCCATCATCAATAAGTCAACCAGAAACACTGACAGTCTACCACAAAGGAAGTGTGGCCGTACCCACAATAGTGCCATCATCAATAAGTCAACCAGAAACACTGATAGTCTGCCACAAAGGAAGTGTGGCCACACCCACAATAGTGCCATCATCAATAAATCAACCAGAAACACTGACAGTCTGCCACAAAGGAAGTGTGGCTGTACCCACAATAGTGCCATCATCAATAAATCAACCAGAAACACTGACAGTCTGCCACAAAGGAAGTGTGGCTGTACCCACAATAGTGCCATCATCAATAAGTCAACCAGAAAATGATGGCTACAAACACCACTTTGCACCATACACAGAAGTCAAATTTGCCACCTCCTTGACATCAGTGCCATGTGAGATCTTGCTGGATCTCGAGTCAGAGACGCCACTAGTAGGACACCTTGGCTATTGGTTGTGACAATATCCAATTCATTTGAACCCTTCAGGAAAAAACAGGGCACAAATGGCCCTATGAAACATGTCTTGGTATAGAATACCATATATGGCACACGGGGGGGACACATCACTGTAAACATACAACATCATTTCACTTTTATTGGACGAACCTGACTGCCACAATTTGTATAATCACCCCATGAAAGTTAACATTCCTGTGATGTTTATGCAATAATGTACTGTAGCTTTCATACAGTGAGACTTCCGAACAAGCTACTGTAATCTTAAGCAGTGATGTCTTGTGTAAAACTTCTTTTCATTGTTTGATAATCATAATCCACAACAACACAACTTGTCAAACAATTAATTTTGTTTGTACTCAATTAACGAAACAACTGTTACTAATTTAGAATATTGCTCTCTTTAGAAAATTTGTATCCAGATTTCTACTAAATTGGGATGTTCTGTTTAAGTACCTGATTTTAGCCACAAATATTATTTCCACTATTTTTTAATGCCCGCCAGGCCCCCTGACCTGGGCTTAGCCAAACACAATACCAAACAGGGCAAATGTGTAACCTGCCATGGAAAACTCCTGTTTATGCCTAAATTGGGCTGCTTGGCATAAACAATGCAATGCCAAACAACAAGATGCATAGCCTGCCATTAATGGCTTCCTGCATTACTGCTCATGTGTGAATTGAGGTCACGAAGTTAACGCCGACAGCGTTACGCTCAAAAGACAATGGCAAAAGACCGGGTACTCTACACCCTTTGGCTAATGGCGTTGCCAGGGGAACATACCAGGGGCAAATATGTAATCTGTTGCAGAAAACTCCTGCTTTATGCCCCAAATTGGGCTGCATTAACGACTTCCTGCATTATCACTACTCCACTAATGAAGTCACCACCAATGGTACATGCCTATGGCCATGCCAGGGACATGGCCATGGCTACGCCAGGGACATGTCCCTGGCCACGCATGGCCACACCAGGGATTTGGCCATGGCCACACCAAGGACATGGCCACACCAGGGACTTGGCCATGGCCATGACAGGGACATGGACATGGCCACGACAGGGACATGGCCATGGCCACGATAGAGACATGTCCATGGCCATGCCAGAGACATGGCCATGGCCACGCCAGGGACATGTCCCTGGCCATGCATGGCCACACCAGGGACTTGGCCATGGCCACACCAGGGACTTGGCCATGACCACGACAGGGACATGGCCATGGCCATGCTAGGAACGGCCCTGCCCGAGTAAGACAAATAGAAGAATGAAGTACATAACAAAATAGGGTCAGGAGACTCCTCTAAGACTGACACGGTCATTATCAAGGAGCCACCTTTTAAAAAGCTGTGGAATTAAAGTCCAGACTGCCGCGCCGACTAAGCTTATGACAGTATACATGGCTGTGCCCCAAATTTAATATGTTAAAGGAGGAATTAAAATTTGACGATGTTACCGGCCGATGATTAATTGCAATCCAATAACAACGTAAAGAAAATAGACAACCACTTTGTCTACAAACATGACAAAAAGTTACAAGATGGCGGAACTGTCCAAATTGTAACCAAAAGCTTATCTTGTTTCTGTGAGTGAAGCCTTGGACCACATTGGTGTACATAATATCTTCATGATGCAAAAACGCACTTTACAAAACTTTTGTGGTTAAAAACAAATAGCTCAATAAATAAATAATGTTAAACGTGTCAGCTAAGTCCGCGAAATTCCCTGTAAACATGCACACTGTGTGCAAGCTGTTATGTAGAGGGATACCAACAGGTGTCACCCCTAGTGGGAACTTACTTTTACTTAGCATAGATTAGCATAATTAATTAGCATCATCTTCTTAAATTATTACTGTGCTGCTTCTTGAATAAAAAATATTTATGCAATTTTTGTTGCACCGAATTGCATAATTTCATATAAGCAATAACCAACACAAGTCTAATGTAGCTGATAATTGAAATAGGCCAAATGATGATGTTTATTGCAAAGTGGACTGCCTATCATGCAGCCACTTTGGGAATTATTAACAGGAATGTGAGCTCCACAAAGAAAACCAGATAGGAAAGGAACACATGTACAGTGCCATCTGATAGGTTTCTGTGAGCCCACATATCTACAAGCATGACAATAACATATATACACAACCACAAAATCATCCCTCCATTGTAATGGAATAAAAACCACTATGTATGCAAAGACCAACATTCCACCACCAATACACAAATATCTGACGAGACAGTAAATAAGAGACAGTAAATACCATCTTGTAAGAAATACTTTTTTTGTCGTCTGAAGTGTCAGAAACTGTCAGAAACCATTAAAAATACCTTTCTGGTGTCAGAAACCATCCAGAACTAAAACAGACGTACCATTTTATTTAATGTGTATACTAATTTGTAGTTTTACTAGGCTGCTAGCTTTTAAAACAAGACAGGTTTAAGTCACAACTGGGAAACCATGAAGGAAACTGACTAGATAAGTGCATACCAGTAATAACATTGGAGAGGACATCAATGAACTGAGTTAGGACTGTGGACACTTGTCAGTGACAATTGGGAAGACAGTAAAAAGCCAGGCAATGATTTCTTTGTTGAGCTCTTGGAGTTAAGGTTATGCATTACAAATGTAACTACAAACCGGATTGGCCAGTTAAAAGCTCCCCTTGTTGTAATTTCATTATGTAAGCTCTGGTTCAACATCAAAAAAGATTTCAACTCTGTTCCAGGCTGTTGTACTGTGCAAAGTATAAGTTAGATTACTGCTCCGAGCTGATAGTGAGCCACAGCCCTACTGACTGGGCTTGAGCTGATAGTGAGCCACATCCCTACTGACTGGGGTTGAGCTGATAGTGAGCCACAACCCTACTGACTGGGTTTGAGCTGATAGTGAGCCACAGCCCTACTGACTGGGTTTGAGCTGATAGTGAGCCACATCCCTACTGACTGGGTTTGAGCTGATAGTGAGCCACAGCCCTACTGACTGGGCTTGAGCTGATAGTGAGCCACAGCCCTACTGACTGGGCTTGAGCTGATAGTGAGCCACAGCCCTACTGACTGGGCTTGAGCTGATAGTGAGCCACAACCCTACTGACTGGGTTTGAGCTGATAGTTAGCCACATCCCTACTGACTGGGGTTGAGCTGATAGTTAGCCACATCCCTACTGACTGGGTTTGAGCTGATAGTGAGCCACAGCCCTACTGACTGGGTTTGAGTTGATAGTTAGCCACATCCCTAATGACTGGGTTTGAGCTGATAGTGAGCCACAGCCCTACTGACTGGGCTTGTGCTGATTGTGAGCCACAGCCCTACTGACTTGGTTTGAGCTGATAGTGAGCCACAGCCCTACTGCCTGGGCTTGAGCTGATAGTGAGCCACAGCCCTACTGACTAGGCTTGAGCTGATAGTGAGCCACATCCCTACTGACTGGGGTTGAGCTGATAGTGAACCACAGCCCTACTGAATGGGGTTGAGCTGATAGTGAGCCACAACCCTACTGACTTTGTTTGCTTTCTTGCTTTTATCACACTTGCAGGACAAAGTGCTTGTTTCAAGCTGATTGGCCCACTGCTTTCCACGTAGCACTGCTGGGCCAGCCACGTAACACTGCTTTGCCAGCCATGTAGCACTGCTGGGCCAGCCACGTAGCACTGCTGGGCCAGCCATATAGCACTGCTGGGCCAGCAATGTAGCACTGCTGGGCCAGCTATGTATGAGTGTGGCAGAGTAGCTAAAGCTGTGTGGAAACACTCTTAATGTGCAGAGTAATGTTACATTACTCATGATTTTGTTGTCCTTTCTATGCAATAATAAATAATGAAGTATATACTTTTTCTATTATAGAGATTATATGCTGACAGTTTCTGACAATTTCTGAGTTTCTGGCATCAGAAACATCAGACACCTCAGAAACATCAGAAACTGTCATGTGAGAAATACCTTTCTGACTGTCAGAAGCCCAACCCTGCACAACATTTATAATGTAACCACTAACCACTAGTTAATTAATATTGAATCCTTCTAGTGAAATCAACTAAATTAAGAGCTAATCTACATGAATTATTTGTTTTGAATCTAAGGGACTCGCTGACAGGAAGGAAGACCCCCGCCTGTCGCATCCAGACTATGTCAAGATGCCATTTTCCCAGAGCGCTGAATGTACAGTGACGGTTCCTGGCAAGGTATGTTGGGGTGGGGGGGGACATCATTAGCTCTCACAGTGTAATAAGGGAACACTTTCCCTTTCTTCATGTTGCCTGACACTGATTTATTCCAAATGAAGAATATTGTTTTACATACATATCACTTCAAGAAAGACTTTGTCAGTGTACACTTGAGATTAAGACAAATAGCTAGAAAGTGTTGATAATAACGTGACATACTGTGTAGTTGTAGTATTTGTGTTGTATTTGTATACTTACTTACTCCAATTCGCTCAAGGTAGAGCATACGGCCGAAACGACTCTTTTCCAACGCACTCTGTTATTTGTTGCTTTCTTCATCTCTTTCCAGGTGGTTCCATATTTCTTTACTTCCTCGTCTATTGATCTCCTCCAAGTAGTTTTGGGTCTGCCTATTTTTCTTTTTCCTTGTGGATTCCAGTCTAAGGCGTGTCTCGTGACATTGTTGGTTTGTTTTTGGAGGGTGTGTCCTATCCATGTCCATTTTCTTCTCTCTCCTGATGCTGTGTTGGTCTGTCCTCCTGATGCTGTGTTGGTCTGTCCTCCTGATGCTGTGTTGGTCTGTCCTCCTGATGGTGTGTTGGTCTGTCCTCCTGATGCTATGTCGGTCTGTCCTCCTGATGCTGTGTTGGTCTGTCCTCCTGATGCTGTGTTGGTCTTTCCTCCTGATGCTGTGTTGGTCTGTCCTCCTGATGCTGTGTTGGTCTGTCCTCCTGATGCTGTGTTGGTCTGTCCTCCTGATGCTGTGTTGATCTTTCCTCCTCCAGATTTCTTTGTTTGTGGTTTTATCTTGCTTTGGTTTTCAGGATGTATCTCATACATTTGTTAATTAATGTTGGTGTTTGGTTGTTGTCTTGGTTGCTCTACATGTCTCAGAGCCATATAGCAGCACACTTTTCACGTTGGTGTTGAAGATTCTGATCTAGCTTCATGTTGAGAAAGATGATGTGTTCCACACTGTCTTTAAAATGCTGAATGCATGCCTGGCCTTTCCAATCCTGTTTTTGACATCTTCATTATGTTCATGCATCCTTTGTCCATAACTACACTTCCCAGATAGATGAATTTGTTGTCCTCCTCTATATCTTTTCCCTTCAGCTGTACCTTGGCTTGTTGTGTACTGTTCACCTTTAGTAGTTTTGTTTTCTGTATGTTTATTTTCAAGCCTGTCTTTCCTGCTTCCTGCGTCAATTTGCTGGACTTCTTTTGTATTTGTTTGTATGTATGTGATAGTAGGCAGATGTCGTCTGCAAAATCTAGATCATCCAACTGTTTAGTGAATGTCTACTGGATGCCACTTTGACCCTGTTTAACTGTCTCTCTCATTATCCAGTCTATAACCATGATAGAAATGAATGGTTGTAGGATGCACCCCGTCTTACACCAGTCTTTTCTTCAAATGTCTGTTGTATTTGTACAAAAGAATAAAACTTGGGTATATATATTTGTTTATACTCTATTAAATAGTTATACATGGCCTTATGCACCAATCAGGGTGTGAAGAGGATCGGTAAGTAAATAGTTCTATGTAATTTTATGGGCACATATTATGTGCATACATGCATGTGTTATTAGTGTATCTGTGCATGAGTCTGTATTTCTGATGTAAGATTATCTTTTTATGTTAATGAATAGTGTATGTGTGTTTGTAGAGTTTGCTATATATGGGTCAGAAGAAAACAATGTTAAAGTGGCCGGTGATTTGCAAGGCCCTGACTAAGTCTATACGTGAATTCAACGACTTGAAGGTAACACACACTTCCTTTATGCAGACCATCCTCCTGACTGAAGTGAAAAACCTGACCATCTCCTTAGATGAAAACTAGTGTAGGCCAGTTGCCCCTTTGTCATGTGACTGCATTGTTTGGCAACACAAACACCAACAATGACAACATTAAGAAATGCAAGACCTGGGTTTCCAGTATACTGGTGTTCCTTTCATAATTTGAATCACAAGTCACAGTTATCTGATTTGTTGTCACACTGTAGGTGAATATAAATCAAATATGTTGCTACTCAGAAATGGTGACAACTTTCTGACATTGTGGCTTTTATCACACAAACTGTAAACATCCTGTAACAATGAATACTGATGTAACAATGAATGCTGATGTGCATGCTCTTTCTGGTAACACTAGCAAACATCAGCTAAATCACTGATTGCACCGTAGTTTCGAGTTGGAATTCCTTGTGCATATACATTCTGTAGTTCTAATGACTTTAAAATATGATACGTAGTATTATAAACTGCAGTTATAATGGATTAAACCACTCAAAACCCTATTTTTAAGGCCTGGACGTTTCTTGGCTGCGTCTTCCTACAATGTGAGACATTCACTGAACATTATTATTAGTCGTTTGACATGTTGCAGAATGCCATATGGAGCTATAATGAAAGTTACACAAACGTGTGGGACTTCAATGGCCTGCAGGTCTTCCTAGACAATGTACGTATGCAGAATTTAACAAATTAGTTAAATAACTAAGTAAATAATTTTTTTATATGAGGATATATATTATTGAATGCACCATGCATATTTATAATTCTGTCATATGAAACTGTATGCCAAGAGAGTCATAAAAAAGCTGCAGTGTGAATAACAAAGCTTAGTTACATGCTTTTTATTTGGATACACTTTGATGTAAGTTTATTGTCTCTGAATGAAATAACCAGTTCAAGCTGTGAACTGTCAGGAGCTAATCATCATAGCAGTAATTTTATGAGTGGATGTCATCTGTCATCTACTTGTGTGGAAATGGACTGTGTGTGTGGTTGTGGTGATAAATGGACTATGTGTGTGGCTGTGGTGATAAATGGACTATGTGTGTGGCTGTGGTGATACATGGACTATGTGTGTGGCTGTGGTGATACATGGACTATGTGTGTGGCTGTGGTGATAAATGGACTATGTGTGTGGCTGTGGTGATAAATGGACTATGTGTGTGGTTGTGGTGATAAATGGACTATGTGTGTGGCTGTGGTGATAAATGGACTATGTGTGTGGCTGTGGCGATAAATGGACTATGTGTGAGGCTGTGGTGATAAATGGACTATGTGTGTGGCTGTGGTGATAAATGGACTGTGTGTGGCTGTGGTGATAAATTGACTATGTGTGTGGCTGTGGTGATAAATGGACTATGTGTGTGGTTGTGGTGATAAATGGACTATGTGTGTGGCTGTGGTGATAAATGGACTATGTGTGTGGCTGTGGTGATAAATGGACTATGTGTGTGGCTGTGGTGATAAATGGACTATGTGTGTGGCTGTGGTGATAAATGGACTATGTGTGTGGCTGTGGTGATAAATGGACTATGTGTGTGGCTGTGGTGATAAATGGACTATGTGTGTGGCTGTGGTGATAAATGGACTATGTGTGTGGTTGTGGTGATAAATGGACTATGTGTGTGGCTGTGGTGATAAATGGACTATGTGTGTGGTTGTGGTGATAAATGGACTATGTGTGTGGCTGTGGTGATAAATGGCCTATGTGTGTGGTTGTGGTGATAAATGGACTATGTGTGTGGCTGTGGTGATAAATGGACTATGTGTGTGGCTGTGGTGATAAATGGACTATGTGTGTGGCTGTGGTAATAAATGGAATATGTGTGTGGTTGTGGTGATAAATGGACTATGTGTGTGGCTGTGGTGATAAATGGACTATGTGTGTGGCTGTGGTGATAAATGGACTATGTGTGTGGCTGTGGTGATACATGGACTATGTGTGTGGCTGTGGTGATAAATGGACTGTGTGTGGCTGTGGTGATAAATGGACTATGTGTGTGGCTGTGGTGATAAATGGACAATGTGTGTGGCTGTGGTGATAAATGGACTATGTGTGTAGCTGTGGTGATAAATGGACTATGTGTGTGGCTGTGGTGATAAATGGACTATGTATATGGCTGTGGTGATAAATGGACTATGTGTGTGGCTGTGGTGATACATGGACTGTGTGTGGCTGTGGTGATAAATGGACTATGTGTGTGGTTGTGGTGATAAATGGACTATGTGTGTGGTTGTGGTGATAAATGGACTATGTGTGTGGTTGTGGTGATAAATGGACTATGTGTGTGGCTGTGGTGATAAATGGACTGTGTGTGGCTGTGGTGATAAATGGACTGTGTGTGGCTGTGGTGATAAATGGACTATGTGTGTGTTTAATGTGATAAATGGACTATGTGTGTGGTTGTGGTGATAAATGGACTATGTGTGTGGCTGTGGTGATAAATTAAAACCAAAACAAACAATGATGTAATTTAAATGGAACATCTGTCACCTGAGTTCGAAGTGACACATTATGACACTTGTGGTGGTAAAGCATTATCAACAGTTTTGTAAGATATGTATGTGAAATAACTAATACTATTTTATTGGATTGGTGCAAATAAATTGTTGAGAAAGTTTTTTCAAGTAAATAATTGAGTTTCCGCAAGACACATTTGGATACATCTGCATGGCATACTAGGACAGCTCTTTTAATTACAAACCATGTAGCTAATATCAATGGAGGTGAACCTAGCTATTATCAGTAGAGGTGAACCTAGCTATTATCAATGGAGGTGAACCTAGCTGTTGCACATCAACTGGTGTATCTTTCGTATATGACATTCTTGCACCAGGCAGTCAAAATAAATAATAATACTTCTGCATGTTATTGTTCAGTTCAATCTATAAATGTATCAAATGTACCACTTCTTGTTTACTTCAAGCACCTGGATGAGGGAGATAGGAAAGAATTCTTTCACCACGTCCTCCCAGAGATGGCAAAATTGGTGCTTCGTCTGCCTCAGTTGTGCAGTGAGGTAAATATTTATTCTCCCAAGACAGGGTCCTCTGTAATGTCATTCTTTCTACTGATGGCTTGATTGCAGAATGTAATATAAACAGATTAATTAATAAACAATATACACAACAAATGAAACTTGTTAAGCAGATTTGGTATATAAATCAGGAAGAGACTAGTAAATGTAAGAACGCTCAGTCCCAGTATACAGTAAAGCTATTGCGACATTCAGTTTTTATGGTGAAAATGCCCACACCAGTGATCAACGTACATAAAAATCCATTTTTAACAGTATCATTTTTATAATAATAGTTAAACATGATTAATTTAATATGGATTAACCTTTCTGTAAAGCAGTTATTTAATTTATTATTTATAACAATAGTTTGCCTGTCAAAAAAACAATTGTCAAAATCTTTTTAATTAATTAATTTATTTATCATGATCAGTTGCACTGTTAAAACCCATTCATAATTTTTACTATTTGTGATATTGTGTGATTTATGAATCTTGCAAAATAACGTCAAATCTACAACCAGAGATCAGTAGATATAATGGTCATTGCCACCAATATATATAATATGCTATCTGCAAAATACACACAGCCTACCTTAAACATCTGCAGTTGGTTTACAGTTTTCCACTGCATGATAAAAAGATAAAATATCATTATAAAAGTAGCATAAATCTAATGTTTCTACTCTGTTGTGGTTCTTGGCATACTGTTTGTAAAAGCCTTCCTTCGCACACTACTAGCAGCAGGAGTAATCCTTCAGGTAACTTTGACTTGGCATCTCGTTAGTCAAACGTATTCTTTGTCATGTGCTTTCAGCCAATCCCTCTATTGAAGACAGGAACTGCTCACAGCATCACAATGTCACAGGAACAGGCTGCGTGTCTGCTTGCAAACGCATTCTTCTGCACATTCCCAGAATGCAACACTCACAAACGATCTAATTTCCATGGAATTAACTTCAACAGGTGAATGACTTGCTTTATTTATTTATTAGTTACTTTTGCGTGTATATTTGTGTACGCACACCACACCACACCACACCACACCACACACATCACACACACACCACACACACACCACCTGCCCGCCTGCCCACCCGCCCGCCCGCCCGCCCGCCCGCCCGCCCGCCCGCACGCACGCACGCACGCACGCACGCACGCACGCACACATACAATCAGGTGCTTTAGTTGCAAAAAAACTTTACACGATATGTTTTTCAAAATGTGTAGCCTAAGAATGTGATTAAATCACGTGGACAATATTATCTGTTAAACCACCTGGACAATATTATCTATTAAACCACCTGGACAATACTATTTATTTTCTATGCAAACATAAATGCACCCCTAATTGGCAGCCTGCCGCTCTTACCACAGAGCTGCTGCACCCCTAATTGGCATTATGGCGATCTGACCACAGAGCTGCTGCACACCTAATTGGCAGTCTGGCGCTCTGACCACAGAGCTGCTGCACACCTAATTGGCAGTCTGGCGCTCTGACCACAGAGCTGCTGCACCCCTAATTGGCAGTCTGGCGCTCTGACCACAGAGCTGCTGCACCCCTAATTGGCAGTCTGGCGCTCTGACCACAGAGCTGCTGCACCCCTAATTGGCAGTCTGGTGCTCTGACCACAGAGCTCCTGCACCCCTAATTGACAGTCTGGCGCTCTGACCACAGAGCTCCTGCACCCCTAATTGGCAGTCTGGTGCTCTGACCACAGAGCTCCTGCACCCCTAATTGGCAGTCTGGTTCTCTGACCACAGAGCTCCTGCACCCCTAATTGGCAGTCGGGCGCTCTGACCACAGAGCTCCTGCACCCCTAATTGACAGTCTGGGCGCTCTGACCACAGAGTTCCTGCACCCCTAATTGGCAGTCTGGTGCTCTGACCACAGAGCTCCTGCACCCCTGATTGGCAGTCTGGTTCTCTGACCACAGAGCTCCTGCACCCCTAATTGGCAGTCGGGCGCTCTGACCACAGAGCTCCTGCACCCCTAATTGGCAGTCTGGTGCTCTGACCACAGAGCTCCTGCACCCCTAATTGGCAGTCTGGTGCTCTGACCACAGAGCTCCTGCACCCCTAATTGGCAGTCTGGTGCTCTGACCACAGAGCTACTGCACCCCTAATTGGCAGTCTGGTGCTCTGACCATAGAGCTCCTGCACCCCTAATTGGCAGTCGGGCGCTCTGACCACAGAGCTGCTGTGCCCCTAATTGGCAGTCTGGCGTTCTGACCACAGAGCTGCTGCGCCCCTAATTGGCAGTCTGGCGCTCTGACCACAGAGCTGCTGCGCCCCTAATTGGCAGTCTGGCGCTCTGACCACAGAGCTGCTGCGCCCCTAATTGGCAGTCTGGCGCTCTGACCACAGAGCTGCTGTGCCCCTAATTGGCAGTCTGGCGCTCTGACCACAGAGCTGCTGCGCCCCTAATTGGCAGTCTGGCGCTCTGACCACAGAGCTCCTGCACCCGTAATTGCAGCATCAATGCAATAACTTCCAAAATGTCTTCATTGGTAATGTTTTTAGTCAAACTATATTGTAATTGTTCAGAATTAATTCTAGCCTGCTAAAATAATCCCTTTAGCAAATTACATAGAAGCAACATTGTGAATATATGCACTGTCCTGAGGTGATGGAGTTACTGTGGCTCTTGTTGAGCATTATTCTGTAATAACTGTGCATTAGTGGCATTCACAGACACCACAGAGTAACATCTTATGCTTTTTACTGAGAACACTGAGTCATTATTTGTAGATTATACCGAGGTCCCATTTCACCAAAGAGAGCTGGAAAGTTGAGGTGTTTGCTGCACTACTTCAAGATTGTCACAGAAAACAGTAAGTCACCCAACCACTGTCATTCACTGGACTGTGGCTAGTTGTAGTGAGATAATTGGGGATTTTAACAAAGAGGTAACATAAACAAATATTATTTTTAACTTAACTTTGTTTGTTTAAGTGGGGCTGCTACAGTAATTTTCTGTTATAAATCTGGGAAACTATTTGGGCAAGTTATTGGAACAACTGAGGCAGCTCGTTGTGGCAATGGTGGGAAGGGAAGAGGTGGGATGTGCCAATGGTTCCAGTGGTGGGACAGTGGGGGGACAGTAGATAATAAAGTGGGGGAAGACGATGAGAGAGATGCTAGGGAGAGCTCACCTCACCCTGGGAGGAGGCTGAGAGGAGGTAAGGTGACAGGTCATAGGGAGACAGGATGTCAGGAGAATGGACGAAAGGAGACAGGAAGGAAAGAAACAGGAGGGAAGGAGATGGAAGTGGGGGAGGTGGGAGGGAAAGAGACGAGAGTGAAGGTGATGGGAGTGAGGGAGATGGGAATGGGGGAGATGGGAGGGAAAGAGACGAGAGTGAAGGCGATGGGAGCGAGGGAGATGGGAGGGAAGGCAAAAGGAATGAAGGTGCCAGGAGTGAAGGCAACAGGAGAGCAAGATAGCCAGGAGATGGGAGGGAAAGGTGACAGGTTGATGGGTGAGAGGGAGATTGATACCAGTCTGCCAGGTGACAAGGCTGCAGGACAGAATGTGATGGAAGGGATCCAACAGAAGAGCTATTCTGAGGTAGTGATAGAGGGGGTGAGGAGGAGGGCATGGGTGTTTGTCCATAGACAGGAAAACCGACAGAGTCATAAACAAGGGAGATGACGTTGTAGTTTGCTTGCCTGGGGCCAAAATAGAGGTGATAACTGAGAGGGTAGAAACCATCATGGGTTCGGGCAAGGGTGGATCTGTTTTAGTGGGACGAATGACATATAGAGGGAGGGTACAACTGCTATAGTTAGAAAATACAGGCTGTTAGTCAGAACACTAAAACAGACGTGGGTTAAGCAGGTAATTATGTCATGGATTTTACCAGTAATGGAAACGAGGGGTCAGGGATATCGAAATTGCCTGGGGATGACAATTAACATGCTAGTCCAGAAGCTATGTAGGGAAGAGGAAGTTGGATTTGTGGGGATGTTTTATTGGGAGGGCTGATATGTACATGAGGGATGGGCTTCATCTAAGTAGAAAGGGGCAGCAGTGTTTGCGGATAAACTCTCAGCAGCAGTAGATAATGGCTTGGGTAGCATAACACATATTTTTGGTGTCGTAAACATTGTTTAAACTAGAAGCACAGGGGGATTACTTAGAGGTGCCTCAAACAGGACAAGAAGAGGTCAATAGTACACACAAACCAGTTACAAAATGTCTGGAGAACTTCTCTGAAGCTGGTTATAAATGCATGCATGTAAATGCAAGGAGCATAGTAAATAAGGAAAACGAATTAAACATTATTGTAGAAGACATTGACCCTCACATAATTGGCATAACCGATTCATGGGCCAACATAGACATAACAGATGCTGAATTAGGACTGACAGAATTTATAATGTTTAGGAGAGATCGAATAGGAAGAAGGGGAGGGTAGTTATTTTATATGTTAAAGAATCTATTCAGGCATACAAAATAAAATTAGAAAGGGAAGCACATTGCGATGAAGCTGTTTGTTGCGAAATAGTTTCAGGAAATTCAACATAAACTATTGGATTAGTTTACCGAAGTCCAAGCATAAACAAAGAGGATAACACAAAAAAGCAAAATGCTATAAAGGAACTGAATAAAGGGGCATGTATCATAATGGGAGATTTTAACCATGGACACGTACAATGGAAATCTCTAGAGAGTACAGGTGGTAAGGACCAACAATTTCTATTTTTAATTCAAGATATCTTCCATATTCAGCACATGCTAGAACCAACCAGGGGAGAGAATGTATTAGAAATAGTTTTGTCATCACAAAAAGAATTAGTAGACAATGTAAAAATACATGAACCATTGGGTAACAGTGACCATAATCAAATACATTTTGACATCAATGTAAAATCAGAAAGTAAAAATAAAACACATTCAAGAGAAACTTTCACAAAGGTAATTATACATATATGAGAAAATACTTAGCAAAGCAAGAGTAAACAATTATAGTTGTACTCACGCAGGAGGGAGGAAGGGAGGGAGGGAGGGAGAGAGGGACGGAGGGAGGGAGAGAGGGACGGAGGGAGGGAGAGAGGGAGAGAGAGAGTGGCCCTGCAGCAGACAAGGAATAATGTGGTAGCCCAGTGGGTACAGTTATAACTGTTTTTGTCTATATATATATAGGTCCAGGCAGATAGTTTTAGTTTTGAGTGTAGGGGATGTACGAAGATGAAGGAACTAGAGGTGGAGTTGGAAGAGCTGAGGCTGCTCGTTGTGGCAATGGTGGGAAGGGAACAGGGGGGTTGTGCCAGTAGTTCCGGTGGGGGAACAGTAGATGATAAAGTGGGGAAAGACACAAGAGATGCTAGGGAGAGCTCACCGCAGCCTGGGAGGAAGCTGAGAGGAGGGAAGGTGACAGGTCGTAGGGAGACAGGACGTAAGGAGACGGGAAGGAAAGGAACGGGAGGGAAGACAACCGGAGCGAAGGAGAGGGGAGTAGGGGCGACAGGAGGGAAGGAGAAGGGAGTGGGGGAGACAGGAGGGAAGGAGAAGGGAGTGGGGGAGACGGGAGGGAAAACAACCGGAGTGAAGGAGAGGGAAGTGGGAGAGACAAGAGCAAAGGAGTGGGAAGTGGGGGAGACAGGAGCGAAGGAGACAGGAGCGAAGGAGTCAGGACAGAATGTGATGGAGGGGATCGAACGGAAGAGTTATTCTGCAGCAGTGATAGAGGGGGTGAGGAAGAGAGCGAGGGTGTTTGTGGGGGATTCGATAGTTAGGAAGACCGACAGAGTCTTAAACAAGGGAGATGATGTGGTGGTCTGCTTGCCTGGAGCCAAAATAGAGGCGATAACTGAGAGGGTAAAAAACATCGTAGGCTCGGGTAAGGGTGGATCTGTTTTAGTACACGTAGGGACAAATAATGTAGAGAGGGAGGGTACAACTGCCATAGTTAGGAAATATAGGCAGTTGGTCAGAACACTAAAACAGACGCGGGTTGAGCAGGTAATACTGTCAGGGATGTTACCTGTAATGGGCAGGAGGGGTCACAAATATCGAAATTGTCGGGGGATGGCAATTAACATGTTAGTCCAAAAGTTATGTAGGGAAGAGGAAGTTGGATTTGTGGATTTATGGGGAAGTTTTGTTGGGAGGGCTGATATGTACATGAAGGATGGGCTTCATTTAAGTGGAAAGGGGGCGGCAGTATTCGCGGACAAACTTTCAGCAGCAGTAGATAGTGACTTGGGTACAATGACAAATATTTTTGGAAGTAAACATTCTTTAAACTAGAAGTGCAGGGGGGTTACCTAGAGGTGTCTCAAGCAGAACAAGAGGCCACTAGCACAGATAAACCAATATCAAATCATCCGAAAAACATCTCTGAAAAAGGTTATAGATGCGTATGTTTAAATGCAAGGAGCATAGTAAATAAGAAAAACGAATTAAACATTAAGGTAGAAGATATTGACCCTAACATAATTGGAATAACTGAATCATGGGCCAACATAGATATAACAGATGCTGAATTAGGACTGACAGGATATGTAATGTTTAGGAAAGATCGAATAGGAAGAAGGGGCGGGGGAGTTATTTTATATGTTAAAGAATCTATTCAGGCTTATGAAATAAAACTAGAAAGGGAAGCAGATTGCGATGAAGCTGTTTGGTGCAAAATTGTTTCAGGAAATTCAAAATTAACTATTGGATTAGTTTACCGAAGTCCAAACATAAACGAAGAGGACAACACAAAAATAAAAAACGCTATAAAGGAAGTTAGTAAAGGGGAATGTATCATAATGGGAGATTTTAACCATGGACACATACAATGGAATCTCTAGAGAGCACAGGGATTGAGGACCAACAATTTCTATTTTTAATCCAGGATAGCTTTCTTACTCAGCACGTACTAGAACCAACCAGGGGAGAAAATGTATTAGATATAGTTTTGTCATCACAAAAAGAATTAGTGGACAATGTAAAAATATTTGAACCATTGGGTAATAGTGACCATAATCAAATACATTTTGACATCAATGTAAAATCAGAAAGTAAAAATAAGAAAACGTACAAGAGAAACTTCCACAAAGGTAACTACAAAGATATGAGAAAATACTTAGCAAAGCTAGATTGGAATAACATGCTGATGAATAAGACTGCAATTGAATGTTGGAATATTCTAAAATATGAAATTGAGAGTATCATCGATAAATTTGTTCCCTTCCAAAAACAAGGAAAACGGTGTAGAAAGAAACACTTGTCAAAAGAGGCTATTAGAAAAATAATGCTAAAACAAACTATGTGGAGGGTTTATAGGCGTACCAGAAAGGACGAAGACTATGCAAAATACAAAGAGGCACTTAATGCAGCTACAACTGAAATCAGACAATCTAAAAGAAGCTATGAGCAAAAACTAGCATGTAACATAAAAAATGACAGCAAGAGTTTTTATGCATATGTCAGGAGTAAACAAAACGTACAAGACAAGGTTGGACCTCTAGAAGACAGTGCTGGAAATATAATATCACAGGGTTTTTTAATGGCGGAAGACCTAAATGGTTACTTCAGTTCAGTGTTTACCAAAGAAGATATTAGTTCATTACCAGTTGCTGATGCTAAATTTCAGGGGGCTAAATCTGACTATTTAGGTCCGTTAGTTGTAACTCCAGAATTGGTAGCTAAGAAAATAAAGGCAATGAAGGATAACAAATCACCGGGAGTGGATGGGATTCCTCCAAAATTATTAATGGAAACAGTAGAACAAATCAGTATACCACTTGCAAGAGTATTCAACTTGTCATTAAAAGAGGGAGTTGTTCCGTTTGAATGGAAAGAAGCAAACATCATACCATTATTTAAAAAGGGTTCGAGAAATAAGTCAGAGAATTACAGACCAGTGAGTTTAACGTCAGTGATTTGTAAATTATTAGAAAGGTTAATTAAAGACCATATGGTGGAATTCCTCGTTAAGCATAAATTATTAAATTCATCTCAACATGGATTCCTTAAAGCGAGGTCATGCTTAACAAATATGTTATGTTTTTGGAAGAAATCACTAAGTGGATAGACGTGGGATCGCCAGTAGATATTATCTACTTAGATTTTCAGAAAGCTTTTGACAAAGTGCCACATCAAAGATTACTACTTAAATTAAAAGCCCATGGTATCGGGGATAGCATAACTGACTGATAGAACAATGGCTGACTGACAGAAGACAACGAGTTGTAGTAGATGGAGAAGTTTCAAATTGGAAATCGGTTTTGAGTGGGGTACCTCAAGGATCAGTATTAGGACCTATATTATTCTTAATTTATATCAATGACTTGGACGACAGTATAACAAGTAACGTACTGAAATTTGCAGATGACACAAAACTGTTTAGAAAGGTTAATACTGATGGTGATAAACAACATTTACAAAACGATCTAGACAGATTAGTGAAATGGTCTGAGAAAAGGCAGATGTTGTTCAATTTTGGGAAATGTAAATGCCTACATACAGGACATAGGAACTTGAATGTAAACTATAAAATGGGAGATACTGTTCTGGGTACTACTGTAAAAGAAAAGGACTTAGGAGTTACAATAAGCGCTGATATGAAAGTTTCAGAGCAGTGTGGTATTGCAGCTTCAAAGGGTAATCAAATTCTTGGATTGATTAGAAGAAACATAACATACAAGGGAAAAAAGTTAATTATACCTCTTTATAAAGCAATAGTTAGACCTCATTTAGAATTCTGTATACAAGCATGGAGACCATATCGTAAGAAGGATATAGATACGCTTGAACGCATACAAAGGAGAGCAACTAAAATGATTCCAGAACTGAGAGACCTTAGTTATGAAGAACGCCTGAAAGAATGTGGTTTAACAACTCTAGAGACAAGGAGGTTAAGAGGAGATCAGATTGAAGTTTTTAAGATATTGAATGGGTATGAAAATATTGATAGAAATATGTTTTTCTCACTCAAGAAGGATAGCAGAACTAGAGGACATGAGGTAAAATTAGTAAAGGATCAATGTAGATTGGACATCAGGAAGCACTCGTTCTCACAGAGGACAATAAATGAATGGAACAAATTGTCTACAGATTGTGTAACTGCTAGCAGCGTGAATATGTTTAAAAACAAGGTTGACACATATCTCAGGAGGGCGGGCTATAAGTAGATGAACATTGTTGGACTCTCGATAAGCCAATGGCTTCCTTGTCCACTTGCCATCTGGGCCTTTGGCTTGGATGGCAAATCTTGTTAAATATATATATATATATATAAATATATATATATATATATATATATATATATATATATATATATATATATATATATATATACATATATATATATGTAGCGAGAGAGAGAGAGAGAGAGAGCGAGAGCGAGCGAGCGAGAGAGAGAGCAAGAGAGAGAGAGAGCAAGAGAGAGAGAGAGAGCGAGTAAACAATAAACAATTATAACATAGTAGAAGATAATTTTTTTCTTGCCCTTCCACTCCAATCCCCATAGTATGGTTGACACTACAATAGGGGTACAGCTCCAAAAATGTCATAGACAGCTGCTCATTATATTTGAGCATCAACTCTCGAGGTCATCTGCCCTGAAACCATCTGTTCCTAAAGAAACCACCATATCCAACTATGGCAGCAGCATCTGTATACAGTGTAAAGTCAACTGCTTTAATCACTTCTTGATTTAGAAAGAGGGCCACCCTATTCCACTCAGTGAGAAATCTATGCTACATAGCTGTATCTAGTGGACATTCTTTGTTTGAGTCTCACATAGTGACAAAGGCTACCAAAGATAAGAAATGAGCTACAAAGCTTTGACCTTGTGGAAGTACCCTAGAAAAAAAATTTAGGTGACCCAAGTTGGATTTGCAGGGATGTTCTCATTGAAATACTGTGCATATTTTTTAACACATCCAGTATAATGATTATCCTGCTAAGTTTGTCATCAGGCAACCTGGCTTCCATTCCGTCAGTGTCGAGGATTATCCCTAAATACTGCAACTATACAGTAGGCCCCAGGGTCTTATGTGGGGCTATTGGGACACATAGCATATTAAATACCAATTAGGTAAGCAGAGCTATTATTCTGTCTGCCGTGGCATTGGGTGGATCTATAGTTAGAAAGTCATGTAACAAATGTAACATAGCATTAATTCCATAGTTATGCTGTGCTATCCAACAAATTGCTTGTGAAAGCCAGTTAAAAAATGTTTAACTAGTATAGAAAAAATATCCGCCATTCCACTTGACTCCATATAAATGTCACAGTAATGGATGGATCGGAATCTGCTTAAATGCATCTACTATGTCAGTCTTACATAACCAAGATTCCTGACCCCTATTTAGGATCCCCTGTATAGCATCATCTAATTTAACATAGGACGGAAAGTATTCGTCTTTGTTGATCAGCTCATTTAAACTTGTATGTTTGTCATGGTTATGTGGGGTGGATAAATCAACAATGAGATGCATCTTCCCAGAATAGGTGCCCCTGGCTAAACCTATGGGACTTACTTTGTACAGTGAAAAGGGGGATGTTCTGAATGGACCTACCAGGAACACTTTCTTCACTTCTTTCATTATTAGTTGACTGACTATTTCAGGCTGTGCTTTTGCTGACAAGTTATTTGGACATTCCAACCTGGCCACTGGTGGCTCACTAATCCTAGTAAAGAAGCCCTCCCTTAAACCGGTGAATAAATTTGTCACAAAGGCCTTATCTGGGTGCCCCCCTAGCTCCCCCTCCAGTCTGTTTATGTCAATAGGTGTGGGAGTCACTGTCTGGCCGCCAAGTGTGTTCATCCCCTTTGCTGCTATTTGTGCAGGAGGCACAGTCTGTCCATCAGTAGTGTCTGATTTTACTAGTCACTGTGTTGATCTGTTGGTGTTGTGGGGTGTCTTAGTTCGGTGTCCATCAGACATGTTCCTACCATCTGGCCTGGTCTGGCATGTGGTGCCCTGCAAACCAGGCACGAGTGCTGAAACCTACAATTCTGCCTCGAGCAGCTGCGCTCGGAGTTGTTGTTATTGCGAACTTCTCTATGGCCTACACTAACCCTGGGCCTACTCTGCAAGTCTGTTTGACTGCCAGTGACATTACCTCGGGGGAACTGGTGGTTGTGTGTTTTAGGGTTGGCAAGAAGGGGACAGAAACTGCACTGCCAAACAGCGAACACACATTTGCCTTCCTCTGTCTACTTTAACATTTTGCTGCTGGATAAGCGCGGTTGTTCGGGCAGAAAATGATCGGTGATATTCATAGAAAGCAGTGCCATGAATTCGCAAAGCAGTGCCTACCATAATGGCCTCATAAGCGTCTGACTCCTTACGATGATCCCCTACTTCACACATAATGTTACGATATTTGTTAAACGCACAGATGAATTTTGGCAGGCTAGGATTGTTGTTAAGGCGAGGGTCAGAAGACAATGGGCGAAGAACGTGTTCAAAGCCGTCTACTCCCACGTAATGGCTGAACTTGCCGAGATCAAAATGAGGGATCAAAGGTGATGCCACATTAATGTCTTTACCCTCGAGGAGGGCCATTCGCAGGGCATGTGACATGGTCTCAATGTCAGGTAAATTTTCAGACTGAATCCCTTATGTCAAACACGGCTATCTGTACGAGTCGGCGAACACTGGTTCTGATCGTAGGGACTTCTCCGTAGCACGTTTGATAGATGTCATCTCAGTAGTCAGGATATACATGCCATTCTCTCGAGGTGGCACCGACATACCCATCACAGCCAGCATGTCCATATCAGTTTGTGCGGCCAACAAAAATAAGGGTGCTGTGCTTGGCCGAGCGGTTCCTGATCCATCGGAGTGGTGACTTGTGGCGATAATCTCCCACATATGTGTTTTCATCACTGACATGGAACTTTGTAGTGGCCGCACAACGTCGGCCAATGGCTCCACACTACTGATGGAGTCAATACTGGCCTGGGGGAAATCACATTCCACCATTGTTAAGTTGTTTGGACTTGCTTGAGCCAGAATCTGACCCCCACCCGAGAAAAAAACGTTTGAGCCAGTAGGTTGATGCCGATGTCGTGCCCTGGTAGTGATCCCATTGAGATCTCCTGCAATGCTCCAATGGGTTACAGGAGGGGACAGCAGCGGCCTTGTGCAAACAACGCTGGCACTAGCGTCAGGGGTAGGTTGATTGTCAATCTTGTACCTCTTGTTGGTGTTGTGGAAGTTTTCCTCGTAAATTTGTACAAGCTGTGCCTTCTTGATGCCAGTAGGTAGTGTTATGCTGCGTTCCTCAATGTACCTATGGAGTGAAACTGCTGACCAGTTGGCAGGGAGTCCAATATTCCAGCATCGATGTTCCCTGGCTGGATTCGTTTCAGGGTCCGTAGGCATAGTCGATGGCGTGATGTTTTCCAAGAAGTCCAGAGGATTCTCTACAATGGCGATCTGATGATAGATATAATTCTACTGAGCTTTTTCTCACTCGTCCTTCCAGCATTTCGAGTACGTAAATGTGAATTAAAAGCAACAAATAAAAATTATGTGTTTCTTTGTTCATGCTATGAGATGAAGACACTCCATGAAGGGATGTTGCCAGTTCCCTTAGCTGGGATAATGCTTCTAACTGGTCAGTGGCCCCCTGCAATGAAGGAATATAAGGGGTGCTGTCAGCTCCCATAGCAGGGATAATACTTCTAACTGGTCAGTGGCCCCCTACAGTGAAGGAATATAAGGGGTGCTGTCAGCTCCCATAGCAGGGATAATACTTCTAACTGGTCAGTGGCCCCCTACAGTGAAGGAATATAAGGGGTGCTGTCAGCTCCCATAGCAGGGATAATACTTCTAACTGGTCAGTGGCCCCCTGCAGTGAAGAAATATAAGGGGTGCTGTCAGCTCCCATAGCAGGGATAATACTTCTAACTGGTCAGCGGCCCCCTGCAGTGGGGGAATTTAAGGGGTGCTGTCAGCTCCCATAGCAGGGATAATGCTTCTGATTGGTCAGGGGCCGTCTGCAGTGAGGGGATTCTCCTTTTAATTTGTCAACTTTCCTTTCCCCACGCCCCTCTGTAGGGATTCTCCCCATATAGCCTCCCCAAGATGCAGTTGTTCTGTCATAAAACATACCCAGTGATAACACTACGCTTCAATTTACTAAAGACCATATGGAGAACTTCCTTGTTAAGAATAAATTATTAAATAATTCACCTGAACATGGATTCCTAAAAGCGAGGTCATGCTTAACAAATGTTTTTTTTTTAAGAAATCACTTAGTGGATAGACGAGGCATCACCAGTAGATATTATCTACTTAGATTTTCAGAAAGGTTTTGACAAACTACCACATCAAAGATTACTACCTAAATTAAAAGCCAATGGTATCAGGGATGGCATAATTGACTGGATAGAAAAATGGCTGACTGACAGAAGACAGCGTGTTGTAGTAGATGGAGAAGTTTCAAACTGGAAATCAGTTTTGAGTGGCATACCACAAAGATCAGTATTAGGACCTTTATTATTCTTAATATATATCTATGACTTGGATGACAATATAACAACCAAAGTACTGAAATTTGCGGATGAAATAAAAGTGTTTAGAAAGGTTAACACTAACAACATTTACAAAACAATCTAGACAAATTAGTTAAATGGTCTGCAAAAAATGGCAGATGTTATTCAATTTTGGGAAATGTAAATGCCTACATATAGGACACAGGAACTTGGATATAAACTATAATATGGGAGATACTGTAAAAGAAAAGGACTTAGGAATAACAATCAGTGCTGATATGAAAGTTTGGTATTGCAGGTTCAAAGGGTAATTAAATTCTTGGGTTGATTAGGAGAAACATAATATACAAGGAAAAAAGCTAATTATACCTTTGTATAAAGCAATAGTTAGAATTTAGAATACTGTATACAAATGTGGAGACCATATCGTAAGAAGGATATCGATACGCTTGAACGAATACAGGGGAGAGCAGCTAAAATTAGTCATACATCTATTTAAAACCGAATATTTCCTAATGTTGATTCTCCTGTTGGAAATTCTAAAAGGAGTGTAGTTTCATAGAGATCTTGAAGGACAATGATATTGCATATTTCCTACCAGATAGGACGAATCTAGATGAGAGTGCACACACTTATGTAGAAAGATCAGATCTGCAACTTGCCTACGACATTGAAGGAACGGTAGTCTAAAATGATGGCAAAGCGCAGGATAATTGTCGATGGAGTACTGTATTTTGGCATTGTAACAGAGTTATTTAATGATTTTTTTTAATTCGTTTGACTTTGTTGATAGAAGTATGTTGCCACAGAATCCAAATAGCACTGCAGTACTCCAACTGGCTTCTGACTAGAGATATTTACAAAGATCGCAAAGCTTGTACATTCGTAAATGTTGTGCAAACGCGCTTTATAAAGCCACACATCTTAAAAGCTTTAGAGACATTATGACTAATATGATCTTTAAAATTTAAATTACTAGTCAGTGTGACTGACTTAAGATGGCGCAGTCAAAAGATAAGTATATCTTTTTGTTAGTGAAAGTCCTTATGCAGCATTTGTCTGCATTAAGTTTGAGGTGCCAGGTCTCACACCAGAGGCACACACTGTCCAGATCCTTCTGCACCAACTGACAATTGGTCACCGACATAATTTCTCTAAACAGTTTGGAATTATCAGCATAGAGTGATATTTCACATGAATCAACATGATTTGTGAGATCATTAATATACAAGATAAACAGAAGTGGGCCAATTTGTGAACCTTGTGGTACACCGGACACCACCAGCTTCCAGTCAGATGCTTTTCCTTCGAGTACTACTCGTTGTTTTCGGTTGAGAAGGTAGGACTGCAACCATTGTATGCATTGCCCAGAATACCCATATGATTTAAGCTTGTGAATTAACAGTGGGTGGCACATTGAATCAAAGGATTTACATAAGTCCAAGCAAACAGAATCAACTTGTTTCTTGTTGTCAATAAATTAAGAAATGGAGTCCAAGTAACAAGCTAGGTTAGATACTGTGCTTCTACACCTCACAAATCCCTGTTGATTGCCCAAAATTGTGTTATACACATGGCTGTACAATAAGTCATACACCACTTTCTCAAAAACTACTAAATAGCGGTAAAAGAGAGATAGGTCTGTTCATTCCAATGCCATCTCGACTTCCCTGGAAAGCGTTCAGCCAAAATTCAGCCAGGTATTCATTTATAAAGCTAAGTGAACTGTGGCAAGATGGGGTGAACATAATTATCAAAGTTTTGAAACAGCAGCAAGAAAATCCGAATCCAGGTTCTCTCGGTTGAGGGACCAGCATTCTAACTGCACTGCTACTGTGCCCCACACTACAATGCAGGCTGTGTGTGCACAATACGAGCTGTGTGTGTACAATGCAGGCTGTGTATGTGCACGAGCTGCATGTGTAACTGTGTACAATGCGGGCCGTGTTTGTGCAATATGAGCTGTATGTGTAGTAGTGTACAGTGCAGGCTGTGTATGTACAATACGAACCGTTTGTGTACAATGTGGGTGGTATGTATACAATACGACCTGTGTGTGTGTATAGTGCAGACAGTGATGTTTCATCAGTGTATAATTTAAAGCCATGTCCCAGACCTGTTGACAGTGTCACGTCTGTTTACTTGTCCTGCAGTGCCACAAGGGAACCTCACATACAGCAGACAGGTGCTGAAGCATCATGAGTTTCCCAAGTGGGAGAAGTGTGACAAACACTTCCCCCAACTACATGTCTCCTCAGGGGGAACAATAGAGGATGATGGCTATGGCATGCTGCAGGTATGTATAGCTTGGGACATAGTTCTACTTGCATGTGGACATGCTGCAGGTATGTATAGCTTGGGGCACAGTTCTACTTGCAGGTGGACATGCTGCAGGTATGTATAGCTTGGGGCATAGTTCTACTTGCAGGTGGACATGCTGCAGGTATGTATAGCTTGGGACATAGTTCTACTTGCAGGTGGACATGCTGCAGGTATGTATAGCTTGGGGCATAGTTCTACTTGCAGGTGGACATGCTGCAGGTATGTATAGCTTGGGACATAGTTCTACTTGCAGGTGGACATGCTGCAGGTATGTATAGCTTGGGACATAGTTCTACTTGCAGGTGGACATGCTGCAGGTATGTATAGCTTGGGGCACAGTTCTACTTGCAGGTGGACATGCTGCAGGTATGTATAGCTTGGGGCATAGTTCTACTTGCAGGTGGACATGCTGCAGGTATGTATAGCTTGGGGCACAGTTCTACTTGCAGGTGGACATGCTGCAGGTATGTATAGCTTGGGGCATAGTTCTACTTGCATGTGGACATGCTGCAGGTATGTATAGCTTGGGACTACTTTTGCCATTACTTCGCCAAATTTTGAGTGGGTCCTGGTGAAAAGTAATTTAGTAGTTTTTCCGATGATTTTTTCAAAGCTAAGTAACAAATGTGCACAAATGAACTGGCATGTCATAGTGGATTCTTCATGGAGTGATTGTAAACCGAGACCGAAAAAAGAATTAATTGAGGAAGAACCTATAAAGAACACGTCAATGATTTGGTTTGTTTACATGTGATACACCAGGTAAGTATATGTTTGTTTACATATGATACACCAAGTAAGTATAGGTTTGTTTACATATGATACACCAGGTAAGTATAGGTTTGTTTACATATGAAGCACCAGGTAAGTATAGGTTTGTTTACATATGATGCACCAGGTAAGCATAGGTTTGTTTACATATGATATACCAGGTAAGCATAGGTTTGTTTACATACGATACACCAGGTAAGTAAAAGTTTGTTTACATATGATATACCAGGTAAGCATAGGTTTGTTTACATATGATATACCAAGTAAGCATAGGTTTGTTTACATATGATATACCAGGTAAGCATAGGTTTGTTTACATATGATATACCAGGTAAGCATAGGTTTGTTTACATATGATATAACAGGTAAGTATAGCTTGCGGCATAAACTAGTTATATGGTTAGTTTTAACTGCAAGAACATTGTAATCTGGAATTATAAGTTTAAAACAACCACATCCGCACTTAACACTCCGGTGTCTCATAATGTAGGTGGCGATGTTATCCAGGAAGAATATTTATAAACGTTTTACCGGGTCTACTACAGAACTCAGTTTTAAATAATGGAAACAAGTACTTTGATGAAGATGTCAATTACTGTTCTATTTGCAGGTGGGCTTTGCTAACAAGTACTTTGGTAAAGGTATCAATCACTGTTCTATTTGCAGGTGGGCATTGCCAACAAATACTTTGCTGAAGGTATCAATCACTGTTCTACTTGCAGATGGACTTTGCCAACAAGTACATTGGTGGCGGTGTGTTGGGAGAAGGTAGTGTGCAAGAGGAAATCCGCTTTGTCATCTGTCCAGAACTCATAGTGTCGCTGCTTTTCACAGAAGTCCTCGACTGTAATGAGGCAGTTGTGATAACAGGTGAGTCTGTGCTCAATGTATCTGGTTTATTTTACAGTGATTGCATGTTTTTATTATGTTATGTTATGTTATGTTATGTTATGTTACTATTTATTAAATGTCTTGGACTCTAGGTTAGTTTACTTTTTTTGAAAGGTTTTATTCCACATGAATATAAAAGTTACACATATGAATATTTGTAGCAGTAACTTGGTGTGACAGAAACAATATTTCATTATTGAAAATGTTTATAGGCCTGTACAACAAGACAGTAAATAGAGACTAAATACATTACAAAAAAATATTAATGAAGAATTAAAACAAAACATTCACTAATGACAAGAACATGTCAACTTGACTGTCAGCGTACATCCTCTCGTAGGTCCTCAACGCTTCAGCAACTACAAGGGGTATGCAAGATCATTTCAGTGGGATGGTGATTATGAGGATCCAACACCACTGTGAGTGATTCATACACAGCTGAACCCCTCTCTTGCGACCATAAAAGTGGTCATCTGGTCATAAGGCTATCTGCTCTCATTGTCTGGAAACGTTACATTGTTGATGTAGCTGTCCACCAATTAATGGACTGGTCAGCTGTAGTAGCCAGTGACACTTAGTCTAGAATATTAGAATACATGGATTGTAAGCAAAAAGTTTAACACCAAGAACTTATTTTATATTTTTCTACCATGTCTGAACTGTGTTAAAAGCAACTGCCACTCCGAGGTATATCAGCAACTGTGTCTTCAGTTGTCATCATAAGAAGGAGGACAACTGAGCTGATTCCAGAACTGAAACACCTTATTTTGGAAAAAATACTTAATATAGTAACAGCACTAGAGATGATGAGATTAACAGGAGACCCAATTTATAAAATATTGATTAGTTTATGACAATATTGATAGAAATATTTTGTCAAACTTAAAAGGAAAGTAGACAAACAAGAGGGCAAAAGTAAAATTAGTAAAAGAGCATGTTATATTTGATTAAAGAAAGTATTTGTTCTCACAGAGGATTATAAGTTAATGGAACAAAAGGCTTCCTTGTCCACTTGATCTGGAGCTTCTTTCTTTGGTTGGTAATTTTATTAATAATTTTAATTGACAACAAAACTAAATTATTTACTGAGGCTCACATGAACTACCATTGGGTGATGCCGATATGATGTGTGTTTGTGGTTACAGAGACAACTGGGGCCGCCGCTGCACGCAGGTAGTGGCCATTGATGCCATCAGTGTGAGGTATGACTTGAATCAGTTTGACGCTAAACAAGTGTGCCGAGAACTAAATAAGGTAAGTCGTCTTGTTGAAGACATATTTTCAGAATTCTTTAAAATCTCATTGTGACTGGATCTTACATTGTCAAAAATGTGTTTCAGTTATCCTGTGATGTGTTCTTAATATTCTCTTTTTACTGGGAGATACTTCAAATTTGGCAAAAGTTGTAAAGAATGATCTCCCAGTAATAATAATGTTGTGGTTTTGTAAAGATAAAAATACCTTTTCACTTCAGTCATATTACTTTGTTTTAATCACAACAAAAACAAATAAAAAACAGTTGAATATTACACCTGATGAATATTCTTTTATTAAAATAAAAAGTCAGAACCATTAAGTTTTTTATTCATTGTACAATTATATACTTTGGAAGCATTTAAAGAAGTATTTCTGTAGGATTAACCAATGACACAATAGGAACTGTAGTAAGTCGTGATGCTGTGAGACATGTAGTAGTCGATCTGTGTGACAATTTGTTGAATCAATTATCAAGGGGCTACTATAATAACCATACATTATGATGTTTAAAACAGTTATCATTATCAACTGAACCACCTATGCATTCATCTGTAGCAGTAATGATGCATTGACTACTTTTGTTGGCAGGCTTATGTTGGGTTTTATGACCCTTATGCTCAGCCCACCAGAACAGCTGTAGCCACAGGAAACTGGGGTTGTGGAGCCTTTGGGGGTGATCTCAGGTTGAAAGGTAAATGTTTTGTTATCATGGTATAAATTTTTCATTGGTGCATTCTCGGGCACTAGCTCTGATGTTAATCAGACTGTTTTTGTGGTAAAATCTTTGACCAGAGACTCACCCTCTTCGCTGCTCCACTTTCACCACTGCGTTCACCACCACTTTCACCCTCGTTGATCTCTCTACTGCCTATGGTTAAATGAAGTAATCATTTAAAACGCTGTAATTGCCAAATGTGAAACTCTCCATGTCCAAATTCTCCTTTGCAGCAAATTATTTTGTGAAAATGTAGATGAAAGGAACATCCCAATTAGTATAGAGAATAAATAGAATAGAAAAGAAAAGAGAGAGAGAGAGAGAGAGAGAGAGAGAGAGAGAGAGAGAGAGAGAGAGAGAGAGAGAGAGACAGACAGACAGACAGACAGACAGACAGACAGACAGAGAGACAGAGAGAGAGAGAGTGGCATAAATTTTACAAAGTGTCACAAAAATATGAAAATCAAAAACCAAAACTTTAATATCCGGTCAATAATGTGTTTCTTACATACTTTTTTATTGATAGATACATTATATTTAATTTATATTATAACAATTATAACACATTTTAAATGCATGTTATTATAACATGCAAACTTCATATATTTTTCTGCTACTTCAATTACTTTTAAATCATGCATGGCAGGAAATAAGATGGTTTAGCAATTATGACAATTTACAAATACATGATGACTAATGTTTATTCCAGTTATGATCATGATCCAAGTTTTCAAATGTCAAACACGGTGCAGCAACAGTCTAAAAAGTAAAACTTTTCAAATTCTTAAACATCTTTAGATGATGCTTGTAAACTTAGCAAGCATGATTTAAAGTTTACCAAGCTAATGTAGAGTATGATTACTTTTGATCTTAACAGATATTTAACGATTTAGTAAAGCCAGTGAGAAAACCAGTTCCAGTATAAGATTAAACCAATATATGTATATGTGTGTGTATATATATGTATGTATGTATGTATATATATATATATACTGTATAGCAACAATATCGTATTACAAACTCTGCGCTTTTTAAGAACAATTTAATGTTGATTAATATAGTAAAACCAATAAGAAAATTTATTCCAGTTTCAAGTCAAATTCATGTCAGTTTGCCTCGTCACCTTCTCTGCTACAGCTCTCATCCAACTGATGGCTGCTGCTGAGGCAGGACGTGACGTGTGCTACTTCACATATAAAGACAACACTCTCACCCAAGACATCTACAACATTCACAAGCTGATAACAGACCAGGGCTTGACTGTTGGTGTGTGTTTGTTTCCATTGCATGTTGTAGTTCAGTACACATTTCCATTCAGAATAATTTTTTATTTATGATAAAAAGTTTAAATTCCAAATCATCCCAAATCATATGTAGCTTATAGTGCTTTTCAATAAGAAAACAATATATTCATGAAAATGACAGAAATTTAATCATCACAAATGAGGTCTTACAAGCACTGGCCTGTCTTAAGCAACATGATGTTGTTGGAGTTCCCCAAATCTGTAGGTTCCATTACTATCCACCAGGTAGCGTGGTGTAATGGGAAGGGTGGATTGAAGCAGGTGTTTGCAATGTTTGCACCTTTTGGTTCTACACGAAGCAGAGTGTATGTTTAGGGTGTGTCATGGTTGTGTGAACTTTTGCGTGAATCTAATCTTATTCACTAACACAAGTCACTGTCACTGGAAGTGATGCCTGGCAGTTGTCAGCCCTTCGATTCTAGATGCTTGTAATTACACCTTTTAGTGGATTTTGCAACATAGATTTTTCTTTTTAAGGAATAAAAAGTGGAGGACTGTGTACTTCTAGTTGTACAAACCAATGCTGACATTCTAGGCTTGGAGACCTGGGAAGACTTTAATGATTCTCTGGTGCATTGCAGGATATATGTGGGGTCTCATCTGTGACTACAACACAACCACTCATGCCAGAAAGAACGTGTTTGAGTTCATCCAGGAGAGACTGATGCCCTCTTATCCACCTTCCACATCCCAAGACATTCCATCTTATGCTGGGGATCCTCACATGGGCAACACCAGTGGGATATCTAATCCTGAGGATCCTCACATGGGCAACACCAGTGGGATATCTAATCCTGAAGATCCTCACATGGACAACACCAGTGGGATATCTAATCCTGAAAATCGTGACAAAGTCAGCACCAGCATGACACTGGGGAGTAGCTATAGAGATGGGAAGGAGGGAGACAACCCAACCATCCACAGTGACTATGGTCATGCTGTGGATGAAAATGAGAACAACGATGATGAGGATATCTGGAACCAGAGTAACAGTTCAGTTATTAAGAAAGGGAACAGTGATGATAAGGTGACAGGAAACAGTGATGATAAGGTGACAGGAAACAGCGATGATAAGGTGACAGGGAACAGTGACGATAAGGTGACAGGAAACAGTGATGATAAGGTGACAGGAAACAGCGATGATAAGGTGACAGGGAACAGTGATGATAAGGTGACAGGGAACAGTGACGATAAGGTGACAGGGAACAGCGATGATAAGGTGAGAGGGAACAGCGATGATAAGGTGACAGGGAACAGTGATGATAAGGTGACAGGAACAGTGATGATAAGGTGACAGGGAACTGTGATGATAAAGTGACAGGGAACAGTGATGATAAGGTGACAGGGAACAGTGATGATAAGGTGACAGGGAACAGTGATGATAAGGTGACAGGGAACTGTGATGATAAGGTGACAGGGAACAGTGATGATAAGGTGACAGGGAACAGTGATGATAAGGTGACAGGAAACAGCGATGATAAGGTGACAGGGAACAGTGATGATAAGGTGACAGGGAACTGTGATGATAAGGTGACAGGGAACAGTGATGATAAGGTGACAGGGAACAGTGATGATAAGGTGACAGGAACAGTGATGATAAGGTGACGGGGAACAGTGATGATAAGGTGACGGGGAACAGTGATGATAAGGTGACAGGGAACTGTGATGATAAGGTGACGGGGAACAGTGATGATAAGGTGACGGGGAACAGTGATGATAAGGTGACGGGGAACAGTGACGATAAGGTGACAGGGAACAGTGACAATAATGTGACAGAGACTGTGGGTCTAAATCAGATCAACCTGGATGTGTACTAGAGCTAGAACTCTTGGCAAAGTCTAACCCATCACTACTAAAAACGTGTACTGTTGCTATTTAACTTTGTTGTGTTAAGGTATGGTTAATATTACTTTCATACACCGTATGCACCAGATGGATACCATGTTCAGTACATGTATGGCATTATGTTATAATTAACATTTTGTTTTGGGATTCAGTTAGGTACAATGTGTGATATAAAAAACATGCTTTGTTAATATGTTGACCTCCTTGAATGTGTTGTCATAAACTATATCACCGTTTGAAATGCTATGTTTTCTTAATATATTTTAACATTATGATAACACAAGTTCCTTGCACCATAAGTATCAAGTGCACATTAATTCTAAACTATGAATATACTGAATGTGTTAATGTGTACTAATTGATACTAGATTATAGGAACAAGCCAATACTGAGGCGAAAATCAGTACTGGCTATGATGGTGAAGAGCTTGAATCATAACTCATATATTTTGTGACTAAGTTTCTAACTGCATGTAATATTTTTATATGTTCTACAATTGCTGTCACCACTACTTGTACTACTGCTGCTGCCATTGCTGTCACCACTACTTGTACTACTGCTGCTGCCATTGCTGTCACCACTACTTGTACTACTGCTGCTGCCATTGCTGTCACCACTACTTGTACTACTGCTGCTGCCATTGCTGTCACCACTACTTGTACTACTGCTGCTGCCATTGCTGTCACCACTACTTGTACTACTGCTGCTGCCATTGCTGTCACCACTACTTGTACTACTGCTGCTGCCATTGCTGTCACCACTACTTGTACTACTGCTGCTGCCATTGCTGTCACCACTACTTGTACTACTGCTGCTGCCATTGCTGTCACCACTACTTGTACTACTGCTGCTGCCATTGCTGTCACCACTACTTGTACTACTGCTGCTGCCATTGCTGTCACCACTACTTGTACTACTGCTGCTGCCATTGCTATCACCACTACTTGTACTACTGCTGCTGCCATTGCTATCACCGCTGCTGCTTCTAATATTACTAATTTCTTGTTTGAGGAATGACTGTTGTACATAGAGATGGTGTGTACAACGAATCATTACCTATCAACTTCAAATGAATTTGTAATATTTTCACTGTACTTATTCAAGAATATGTATCATTAAAACACTGTTTGAATTTACTACTGCATGAGTGATGTTTATGTTGTTATAGTTGTATCTAAATGCATCCAGTGCAGTGGCGCATTTAGAGGGGGCCATTGGGCCATGGACCCCCTTTGGCTTACATTTCTGATTTGTTTCCATTGTGCCGCTACATGGGAGCATGGTAAACTAATGGGAGACTAGGCTTGCTCCTCCCTCTGACCTCTCCTTTGTGTGATCCTAGACATGCCACTGATCCAGTGGTGTATTTAGGACCTTTGAAGGGGGCCAAGCATGGTCGCCCTTTAGTTTGTATGCTGCCAAGTAGATTTTATCCCAAAGCCAAAGGGAGCGTGGCCCAATGTGCTCCCTCCTAAATACACCAATGAGTGCATCAGTTTCCATTCACTACCAGTAAATATTGTGGTTCTGTAGTTGGGATCACTTTTCAGTTGTTCTACGCTTGTCACTAAATGACACCACTAGTGTTAAGCAGTTACATTATTGTCTAGAGAAACAATTTTTGGTGTACGCGTATTAGAACAGATTCCTTGACATTTTTCCATGATCCAATGTTTTTTCAAACGTACTTATTAGGTCGAATACACTATATACAATTCATACTCTACAGCATGAACAATACAGCATGTGTGTGTGCATGTATGTGTGTGTACAGGCCCTATATATAATATATATATATGTGTACACACATGCACACACATATACATGCTGTATTGTTCCTGCTGTAGAGTATGAATTATTGTATATATATATATATATATATATATATAGGTTTTATATAAATGATGAAATCAACAAATCATTCACGTTTTAAGGTGTTGAATCAAGAGTATGCAATGTAAAAACAATAAAGCCAGTGGGATTGATAACGATACATGATAATGATAGCAGATGTTTAAATAGAAACACTGCCCAAAAGAAGCTATGCAGATAGGGAGGGGACGTGGCAGATAGGGAGGGGACGTGGCAGATAGGGAGGGGACGTGGCAGGTGTCTCAGCCTCCCATCTCCATCCCATTGTATAGTTTTAGTACACCCTATATTACCCTTAATTTTATTTATTAATGTAGTTATTTAATTCCATGTAGTTGTATTATTGTTTTTTATATATTAATTTTTTACTAGTGTATAGTGCCATAATCATAGAGCCCTTGGTGATTAAGGCGCTACATAAATAAAAATATTTTGATATGTTGATTTTTTTTCACATTTTAAGAAAATGGGTGTTATCAAAACTTTTGAATTTGACGATTTCATAGAGAAAATTAACATTATTGACAGGTTTTGCCTAGGTACTTTATGGTGAATAAGGCATGATGTGCAAAGAAAGCATATACGTGAGTTATATATAGCGCGAACATTGCAATCAAATGGCATGCTTTACGACATTTATTTCTCATCAAAAAATTCTGAGAATACCTAATATGCTTCTTCTCAATTTCATCTTTGGGAAGTGATAAAAACTATAACAGCTGATTAATCTCATGAATGAAGCATTGGTGTATGCGCAGTATCACAGAGACAGTGCCTGCAAAGACAGTACCACAGAGACAGTGCCAGCAAAGACAGAATCACAGAGACAGCGCCAGCAAAGACAGTATCACAGAGACAGTGCCTGCAAAGACAGTATCACAGAGACAGTGCCTGCAAAGACAATACCACAGAGACAGTGCCAGCAAAGACAGTATCACAGAGACAGTGCCTGCAAAGACAGTACCATAGAGACAGCGCCAGCAAAGATAGTATCACAGAGACAGTGCCAGCAAAGACAGTATCACAGATACAGCACCAGCAAAGACAGTATCACAGAGACAGCACCAGCAAAGACAGTATCACAGAGACAGCGCCAGCAAAGACAGTATCACAGAGACAGTGTCAGCAAAGACAGTACCACAGAGACAGTGCCAGCAAAGACAGTACCACAGAGACAGTGCCAGCAAAGACAGTATCACAGAGACAGTGCCTGCAAAGACAGTATCACACAGACAGCGCCACCAATGACAGTACCACAGAGACAGTTCCAGCAAAGACAGTATCACAGAGACAGCGCCTGCAAAGACAGTATCACAGAGACAGTGCCTGCAAAGACAGTACCACAGCGACAGTGCCTGCAAAGACAGTATCACAGAGACAGTGCCTGCAAAGACAGTATCACAGAGACAGCACCAGCAAAGACAGTATCACAGAGACAGCCCCAGCAAAGACAGTATCACAGAGACAGTGCCAGCAAAGACAGTATCACAGAGACAGCGCCAGCAAAGACAGTATCACAGAGACAGCACCAGCAAAGACAGTATCACAGAGACAGCCCCAGCAAAGACAGTATCACAGAGACAGCGCCAGCAAAGACAGTATCACAGAGACAGCACCAGCAAAGACAGTATCACAGAGACAGCACCAGCAAAGACAGTATCACAGAGACAGCCCCAGCAAAGACAGTATCACAGAGACAGCGCCTGCAAAGACAGTATCACAGAGACAGCACCAGCAAAGACAGTATCACAGAGACAGTGCCAGCAAAGACAGAATCACAGAGACAGCCCCAGCAAAGACAGTATCACAGAGACAGCCCCAGCAAAGACAGTATCACAGAGACAGCGCCAGCAAAGACAGTATCACAGAGACAGTGCCAGCAAAGACAGAATCACAGAGACAGCCCCAGCAAAGACAGTATCACAGAGACAGCACCAGCAAAGACAGTATCACAGAGACAACCCCAGCAAAGACAGTATCACAGAGACAGCGCCAGCAAAGACAGAATCACAGAGACAGCCCCAGCAAAGACAGTATCACAGAGACAGCGCCAGCAAAGACAGTATCACAGAGACAGCACCAGCAAAGACAGTATCACAGAGACAGTGCCAGCAAAGACAGTATCACAGAAACAGTGCCTGCAAAGACAGTACCGCAGAGACAGTGCCAGCAAAGACAGTACCACAAAGACAGCGCCAGCAAAGACAGTATCACAGAAGTGATGGCAGCATTTTATACCAGAGATGCACTGAATGACATCAAAGTGCCGTGTGTTGCACATGACTGGAAAATGATCCCAAAATGTCATCCAGAGGGATTAGCTGAGTCTCGGCGAGAAACTGGCAGATCTTGAGGGTAAACTCAAAGTGCTCATGGACACTCTTGGTAATATCAAATTCGATGCCATGCACAACAACCAGAAGATTACTGCATTAGAATCTGACAAACTGCAACTGATCCAACACTGCACATTGCAACAATGCACCTGATTTGAGCAATTTTATATTGGATTTTAATCTTACTGTATGCATAGATGCACCAGAAGTGGAAGTGGCGTATATGTATTTAACTTCAGACAGTCTTAGATCTAGAATGGATAATTTCATTGTCACAGCTACATTGGGACAGAAGGTGCTGGAATGTTCAATTACAGACAACTTGTTATTTTCTGATCATGTACCACTTAAAATCAGGTTGGATTTAAATGTAGATCACATGTTTGAAAGGAACTATTGTTACAGGCTAGCCTGGCATGAAGCCAGTACTGAACGGATTGATCAATACAAGAGTGAATGTAATTGCAGTGTAAGAACGATACGTGTAAAAAACATTTTAATGATATATTAAGTATGTGCATAGAAGAATCTGAATGTATACCTGTGACCTGTCCAAAGCTAAATTCAGGTTCAGCTGGTGGTAGAAGGAAGGTTCCTGGATGGTCGAAAGATGTTGAACATCTTAAGTAGGAAGCTCTCTTCTGGCATTGGCTGTGGTGATCAGTGGGAAAGCCACATCACGGTGATATTACAGAAATGAGACATATTGCTAGGGCTCGGTACCACAGGGTTGTTAAACACATTATGAGGAAAGGTGATAGAATATTTACCACTAAAATGGCTGAGACTATTAGTGAGAATAGAACCAGAGACCTGCGGTCTGAGGTGCGCCGGATAAAGGACAGAAATAAATTCCAGCTTTCTAGTGTTGATGGTGTGGTGGGTGATGATGAAATAGCTCAACTTTTTTTCTGATAAATATAATCACCTCTACAACAGTGTGTCATACGATGTTGATGAAATGAATAGTATAAAATAATAATAATAATAAATTTCTTATATATCGCCCCATCCAAATAATTGTTCTGGGGTGCTGCACAATCCTGTTTACTTTTTAAATAAAATCATACACATTTACATTACTAATGTTCATAAATCTGATAAATAGATAAATAAAGAAAAATAATAAATAGTTAATATAATTAATTAATTAAGCCCAAAATAATTTTGAAAAAGGTGTTTTTTTAGAGCCTTGAACTGCCCAACACCTGTACATTGGCGCACTATGATGGTCAGTTCATTCCATGACCTTGGAGCTGCACAAGAGAAAGCTTGTTCTCCGATTTTAGTGTGGGAAGTTGGTTGTCAGATGAGTAGCTTGTCAGATGAGCATAGACAGCAAGTTGGGCAGTAAGGAGGGAGAAGTGCAAATAGGTTTTGAGATGCGAGTCAATGAAGGCATTTGAAAGTGAGAAGTAGTCTTGAAAGTGATGTAGCATTTTACTGGAAGTCAGAGCAACTCTAAGAGCATGGGCGTGACATGGTCACGAGGAGATTAACATGCAGATTAAGGAACATGTTGTATATAATATATCAGTTGAGGACGTTATCGGAGGTGTCTGTACAGGAACTGAAGCTGGGTAAGTCGGATGGTGAAGAGGGTCTAAATTCTGAACATATCATACATGGTCCGAGAATACTCTACGTGCTGTTAACATTAGTCTTTAATAGCATGTTGGTATATGGGAATAACCATGACTCTATTGTGGGAACCATGGTCCCTATGCCAAAGGACAAGAGACAACATGTACATCAGACTACTTTAGAGTTATTACTCTTAGTAACATTGTTGCCAAATTGTTTGATGTTATTATACTCTCTAAAGAACAATGTGCACTTGCAACATTGCATTTGTAATTTGGATTTATAAAAAATATGTCCACTAGGGGAAGGTTGGGACCTATGAGCCACTTCTCACATTTTTAGCTATAAAACAAAACTTTTGTATGTTTTAACATGAAGATTGCTCTCTCCTACACAGATGAATGTCTTCTAAGAGGCTCTAGAAATTAAGCAGGCTGGGGTCCCTTGAGCCAGAATATCAATTTTACATTTAAAACAGAACAATGAGTTAAACATGTAATTTTTATTACCATAAACGTGTGGTACATATTCTGCACGTTATTTAACAGACCTTGTATTAAAATATTACATTCATGCTTTTACTGCACATGCATGTTACGCATAATAATCCGCTTCTTGGGAAAAATCTGTTTCAACGAATGTTTGCAATTATTGCCAATTATGTAAAATTAAGTGATACGTTTAATTACCACCAGCCTATCTACAACATATTTACTATCATGTATCTTCTTATTGTAGCTTTTAAGGTTTACTTGAAACCGCTTAATTCATGCAATTCTCACCGGTTTTAGAATCACTACATTGCCACTACTGGCATAGAAAGGATGATCTCGACACCATGCAGGCTTGCCACCCATAACTCCTCATTCTGAGGGAGGATAAAAAAAATTTGCAATTAATACTGATTTCTAAGTGATGTTTAATTACCCCAAGCTACCTGCAAGCTAGGTATTAGCTTATCATCACATATCTTCCTACTTGATATGGTAGTGTTCAAGGTTTAGAGGAAGTTGTCTGACCAACCTGTTTCAGTCCATTTTTGGTCAACACTTTGCCAGGTTTCTGAACGGTTGTCAAACCAGTTTCATCTAAGTTCATATCTGGCGCGATTCATATGAATGCCTACAGATAACGGTTTCAAAATTTTCAAAGAACTGAGACACATTTGTTACGTTGAAGCTAGTAGCACGCGACAAAATAGTTGCCTTTGGCATCCGCAAACCGAGTTCGTTTCTGCGTTCAAGGAAACCATGCAACCAATCAACTCCCACCATTTTATTGGCGTGCAATGAAGATGGTCTTTCAATTTCGCTCTGCGTACTCATATGCTAGTCGCCTAGTAGCACACCGAGTTAGACCATGAAACATCTTCGATGGCGTGATCAGGTACGTCGACAAGGCTTCCTCCTCAGCATTGGTAAACACCTGGAAGCAGTAGACATACAGAACATTAAATCAACGGATAGACGAAAAGACATGCATACGCAAGTATGTACACATGTTCTTATAAATGTATGTACACATGTAGGCCCTACGTACGTAGTTTTATATAAATATCCAAACACAAAATGTATTCACTCTAAATATGTAATTTTTACCTAGACCTACCTGCTTAGTACATGGATTTCTTAAAGCGATATCATGCTTAACAAATATGTTATGTTTTTTGGAAGAAATCACTAAGTGGATAGACGTGGGATCGCCAGTAGATATTATCTACTTAGATTTTCAGAAAGCTTTTGACAAAGTGCCACATCAAAGATTACTACTTAAATTAAAAGCCCATGGTGTCGGGGATAGCATAACTGACTGGATAGAACAATGGCTGACTGACAGAAGACAACGAGTTGTAGTAGATGGAGAAGTTTCAAATTGGAAATCGGTTTTGGGTGGGGTACCTCAAGGATCAGTATTATGCCTATATTATTCTTAATATATATATATATATATATATATATATATATATATATATATATATATATATATATATATATATATATATATATATATATATCAATGACTTGGACGACAGTATAACAAGTAACGTACTGAAATTTGCGGATGACACAAAACTGTTTAGAAAGGTTAATACTGATGGTGATGAACAATATTTACAAAACGATCTAGACAGATTAGTGAAATGGTCTGAGAAATGGCAGATGTTGTTCAATTTTGGGAAATGTAAATGCCTACATACACGACATGGGAACTTGGATGTAAACTATAAAATGGGAGATGTTCTGGATACTACTGTAAAAGAAAAGGACTTAGGAGTTACAATAAATGCTGATATGAAAGTTTCAGAGCAGTGTGGTATTGCAGCTTCAAAGGGTAATCAAATTCTTGGATTGATTAGAAGAAACATAACATACAGGGGAAAAAAGTTAATTATACCTCTTTATAAAGCAATAGTTAGACCTCATTTAGAATACTGTATACAAGCATGGACACCATATCGCAAGAAGGATATAGATACGCTTGAATGCATGCAAAGGAGAGCAACTAAAATTATTCCAGAACTGAGAGACCTTAGTTATGAAGAACGCCTGAAAGAATGTGGTTTGACAACTCTAGAGACAAGGAGGTTAAGAGGAGATCAGATTGAAGTTTTTAAGATATTGAATGGGTATGAAAATATTGATAGAAATATGTTTTTCTTACTCAAGAAGGATAGCAGAACTAGAGGACATGAGGTAAAATTAATAAAGGATCAATGTAGATTGGACATCAGGAAGCACTCGTTCTCACAGAGGACAATAAATGAATGGAACAAATTGTCTACATATTGTGTAACTGCTAGCAGCGTGAATATGTTTAAAAACAAGGTTGACACATATCTCAGGAGGGCGGGTTATAAGTAGATGAACATTGTTGTACTCTCGATAAGCCAATGGCTTCCTTGTCCATTTGTCATCTGGGCCTTTGGCTTGGATGGAAAATCTTGTTAAATCTTGTTGTAACAAACGATCTCTTATTAATGTTAGCACCGGTTTTCAGTATCTATACTCCTTATGGCGTCTTTCACATAACGACCAAGTGTACATTGGTTTAGACCAAAATCCTTCGCCACGCTTATAGTGAACTGTTGATTTTCAATTACATCGTGACCGGCGTCCTTCGTTTTGTCTTCAGGGAACACACCCCGCTTCATTGCTGGCTGATTCCGCATGATCGTAGTCAAGCCGGTGACCTGTAAGCACTGATACAAATAAATCTTCAGAGTACTCTATCTAGGACAAATTGTTAACCATAATCAAAAAATAACTTCATATAATTCACCAGGATAGGTGCGACGAAATAATCAGGAGTGGGCTCAGCTTGTCAGTGCACTGAATATTTTAATTTCCTCTGCACATATGTTTGCCAATAATAATATTTTACAGTTGAGCGTGATAAATAACGACCGCCCCCATACTGGCCCTAGACTAAATACTAACCCTAATGGATCATACATAAATACTCAGACAATTTTAGAATGCCATACTGAACACAAACCAATATGGGAGAATGTTGCGCCAGTCGGTACAGGGACCCATGAGCCGGCTCATCGGACCCCATGCATCCCGGCTCATGGGTGCCTGATCACAATTATACACGCAAAATTAATTTTACTAAAAATTAGACCAGCGTGTGCCAAAATAGGTTTCAGGCAGTATTATCCGTTATTGACAATATGTTAGTGTTGATATAACATTGTACTACGTATAGTAAAACGAAAGCAACAAAACATGCTAGATTTACTTACTTTACTTTTGTCATCTGCCATTTGTCAAAAGGCCGTGAGGTCGTAGGTAGCATGACGTGACGTCGTAGGTAGCATGACGTGACGTCGTGGGTAGCATGACGTGACGTCGTGGGTAGCATGACGTGACGTCGTGGGTAGCATGACTTGACGTCGTGGGTAGCATGACGTGACGTCGTGGGTAGCATGACGTGACGTCGTGGGTAGCATGACGTGACGTCGTGGGTAGCATGACGTGACGTCGTGGGTAGCATGACGTGACGTCGTAGGTAGCGTACGTACATCTATAGAACTCGTCAGATAGAGCGACTGATCGTTATTAACAAAGTTACAGGGGGTGGCTCAAAGCTATGATCACGAGTCCCAACCTTCCCCTACTCATTGCACACATGCTGTGATGGAGACAATCAGTCATTACAATGCTAATGGTAGTAATGTTTATGCACTCATTTTAGATGCAAGCAAAACTTTTGACAGAGTCAACTATTGTAAGCTTTTTAGAGTACTTCTAAAATGTAAGGTATCACCCAACTCACCTCTGGTGTTAAGATTGCTGCTGTATATGTATACTAAACAAAAACTTCAAGTGATGTGGGGCTGTAGTATCTCATCTCGGTTTACCGCCAGTAATTGAGTCAAGCAGGGAGCAATCCTCTCACTTATTCTTTTCTCTGCATATATAGATTGATTATTTGAAAAGCAAGAGAAGAGTGGTGTGGGATGCCACATGGGCAACCACAATACGGATGGCATCGATATGCAGATGAATTTACCCTACTAACACCTACAAGATCTGGACTCAAGGTAGTAATCCAGATATGTGAACAATATGGACACGATTACTGTGTAAAGTTTAATGGTGCGAACAGTATGTATTTTGTTTTTAGAGGTCGTTGTAAACTTGACAACAGAACAGTTGTTTTAGTGGCATCGGGTTGGAGAGTGTTCAGGATGCTGTACATCTGGGCCACCGTATATCCACTGTTAATAAGTATAGCTTAGTCGCTGATGGCATTGCAAAATTCTGGAGAAGGCAAACATTTTCATGGGTGATTTTGGTAATATAAAGACTGCCGTAATGTGCAAGATATTCTTATATATATATATATATATATATATATATATATATATATATATATATATATATATATATATATATATATATATATATATATATATATATATATATATATATATAGAATATCTTGCACATTAGCAGTCTTTATATTACCAAAATCACCCATATATATATATATATATAAGAATATCTTGCACATTACGGCAGTCTTTATATTACCAAAATCACCCATGAAAATGTTTGCCTTCTCCAGAATTTTGCAATGCCATCAGCGACTAAGCTATATATATATATGTATATATATGTATATATATATGTATATATATATATGTATATATATATGTATATATATGTATATATATGTATATATATATGTATATATATGTATATATATATATATATATATATATATATATATCACATCGCGCAAGGTACTCAGAAAGTTGTGGAGGCTGGCACCTCTTACACATGGCGATGTTGTCTCGTTGTTGTCTGATAGTTTGCCACTATTGGTCAATCTAAAGCAAAGGTTCATGAAGTTTATTCATCATGCTTTAAACCACAAATAAGCAGTGTTGCTAAATTATCAATTCAGAATCCATGGTCGAATTGTGGTTTTAACTAGTACTGTCATATACGTTATGAATACAATATGTACGAGGACGTACGTGTCTACTATTGATATTGGCCGCGTGTTGCAGGCGGGCGTGACCGACAAAAGTATATCTGACGTGAGTATTCTATCTGACATGATAGAAATTAGAAATACTCTTAAAACATGCGATATATTTTTTAGCTATGATGTCATTATTGAACTAACTGTATTTAAAATATTGTACAATTGACATTTTTAATGTGCGTAATAAATATTTTGTCACTCTCAACATGGTGTTTGCAGTCGAGGACAAAGTGTAACATGTGAAGAGCATATCTAAAGGCCGTATGTTTATTGAGAATCAGCGAGCCGGTTGTCACGCCAAAGTGACGTCACACGTCACGTTTCTTGCCACACCCCCCCACCTCGCTAGTATAGAGAACAGTTTTTTTTGTACTATTTTGATATAACTTTTTCATATATAGAGCTGTGTTATATCAGTAACTTAATTTTGCGAGTATTTGTACAATATACATAATACGAAAATGCGGCGCAAAAAATTATTAATCCGATAAGTGGTGCCATCTGACGGTAACAGTCAAACCATGCGTTTGCGGCCAGACTCTGCTCTAGTGTCTGTATTCTCGCCGAGTTCACGATAGCGGACGAGAGTCGGCTAAGCTATGTTAGGCTTAGCTGTTCTTTCGTCGTCGGAAGGAAATTAATATCCCAACTATTTATGTATAGTGTTATTTAACAGGTTGTGCGACCACATGGGCTGTTTAGGTAAGTCAAACATACATTAACGATTGTCGTTCTACAAACTACATGGCATGCTCATGGCACACCCATGCCATGGCAGCCGGGTCCTGCCGCTGTCCCTGTCCAGTGTCCTGGGCACTAGTGCCACTACCGAACCGGAGTAGCCCGGCAGAAGTGCATTGACAAATGTTAGAAAGTTATTCGAAATTACATCTTAGACGTCACTTCGATTTTTCTAACAGTTTTAGCCACTGGGGATAGAGCCAGGTTCGTGGCTGAGGCGTTCCTGTAACAGATAACGCCAGTATTGCTATCAGCAAATGAGTAATTCGGTGTTAATGACAATGTTGATGAAGGATTAAAACGAAAGTGGACGCTGCCTTCAGGCATTTCCCATTCACGTTCGTCCGGGGGGGGGGTCACTCCGATAATATGTGGGTACCCCTGTTACGTTCACAGATAAAACCAGTCACACGTTTTTGCAATTTACCTTTTTTAGTCCATGACACTAGTCAGACTTAACACCAGTGGCAGTGGCAGTGCCAATGGGTTAATATACACTTGTGCTGTGCCAGATGTGAAGTTGTGAATAAAAGTATGTACAAAGTGCATGTAAAGTATGAACAGAGTGTGAGTAAAAACATAGGCCACTGCTAATATTTGTGAGGTAACAGCTTCCCTGAAGGCCTCGAAGGTTGGAGTTACCAACACATTCCTGGGGTGGGCGTTCTACTCGATGACAATGCATGGGAAGAAGTAACTCTATAGACTTGGATGGGAGCTGGGATGAACTGATATTTGTTTGGATGGTAATATCTTACATTCAGGAGCATTGAGACAAATCTTGCTATTGACGGGAGTCTGCTGGTTACGGTTCATATGCATCAACAGGAGGCACAAGAGTTGTCTTCTTGTCTCTCGAGTGTTCCTGTGACCATTGTTGATCGTAGCGGACATGCTCTCTCTCATTGTCTGTAGTTGGTAAAAGCAACTCCAGCCACACGGCGCTGGATATTTTCGATTTTGGTTACCTCTTGCTTGGTGTGTGTTCCATCCGGTACCGCAATATTCTGATAAACCTCACATCTTTGTACTTAGCCCAGGTTGTTCGAATTTTTTTACACTAATATATTGTATATATGTGTGTATGTATATGTGTGTGTATATATTATATATATATATATATATATATAATTTCAGACACATATGTATATGTCAGTGTCTGAAATTAGCAAAAAATAGTAATGGGTCCATATTTTTTTTAGACTGGCCCAGGTGAGTTTGAACTGGCCCCATAAAATATTTAAAATATAAAGCAAAACAACAAAGTTTTCATGTGTAAAACTAAGACAGACACTGCTTTTAGAATAAATAATTCCATATATTGCCGTTCATTTCTTATAACTAGCAGACAAATAAAATAAAGTAATAAATTTAATAAACATTTCTATATAAATTTTATTTCCGAAACAGAAAATCTTTGAAAGTAACATTATGTTTCATGCTGATGTTTTGTACACACTGTCACTGTGTGGTGTGGCGCTGCCACTGGCACGTTCTCGATTCACTCCAAATCGAAGCCGCCAGGGTTCACTTCTACAGCCAAATATCGTGCATGAAAGGCGTCGCTTGGGTCTAAACACATTTTATTTTCTTATTTCATTATCACTGAACCTACAGAGCTGAAAGTTTCATAGATTGCAAGTCCAGGTAACAGCAATGCTGTGAATTTTTTTCAGAAAGTTTCATACATATTTTCCCACGGTATGCAGCCATCTTGGATTGAATGTTGCGTGTGACTTATATCAGTAACCACTGGATTTAGAGGACTCAAATTTGGTGTGTAGTTACTCCACATAACCCCAATGAAAACAGTCAGTTGACTTTCCAAGTTTTCAAAAAACTTTTGTTTTCATGATTTTTTTACATCTGAATGTATTTTTTCATCATGAAATTTTACATTGATGGTTCATTATATAAAACATAAGTAATGTTTTCTAAAAAGTTACTACATAGTTTTCAAGAGCATACTATCAAGAAACACTGTAGAAAGTTTCAAGCAATTCTGTCAAACAATAGCAGAGATAAGTGACACGGGAGGCAGTAGGTGTGACGGAAAACATGTTTTTGAGAAAATCGTGTTCAAAGTTTATGTACATTGGCACATACATTTCAACATCTGAAAAGCAACCTAGATGATTGAAACTTTGCATACATATTACTGAATGTATAATCTATCAAAAGGCAAAGTTAAGAGTCATAGGCATTGTAAAATAAATTTCACACAAGTCCTGAGTACCCGACACCCATGTCCATCGTTGCCGACACAGGCGACGAATGTCCCGTTTGTCGTGGTGAGATCAGCATCAGAGTCCCATCGATACAGTCTGATGACAGAGTTGCATTGATGACCTTGTCGCAACTGGTGCAGAAAGTCTCGAGGCTACACACCATGCCAAGGGTGCTGTGCGGTCGACAGCTCGGATGGAGAGTGTATGCTTCCTAACAACGCGCATGGCAGGTTCGCAACAAGTGATGGCAACACGGCACAGCGTACAAGTACTATTGAAAGATCTCCATCAGGATCTGTCTCATCCTCAACCAGGAATCGCGGGACACCTATCTCCTCCAGAAGATCTGCATAACCAAACTTCCGTTCATTGGCAGACAGCCTCCGAGACGGATCAGCTGGTAATGTTGATAACCGCCTTGATGCCTGGAAAAAATACACAATATAAATGTATTTCATGAAAAAAAAAAGTATCCAAGACATGTTCAACAACAAAAGCCCCCCCCCTTACTACGTATGCAGGGGTATGGCATTGAATGCAATTTACTTTATTGGCATTCCCATATTATACACACACCCACGCGCGTGTGTGTATATAGGCTATGTATACGTTAATTACCAAGGCAAATTGTAGTAATATAATAAACCATAGTCACAGTTCTGCTTCTGATGTGCCTGGATGGCCCCTGGGCCTGAATGTCAACACAACCACGAACATCCACAGCATGAACTAGATCAGCGTCAAATCGTTTATACAGTAATAGTTATGCAACAAATGCTAACGATGTTTGGGTAAAACACAAATGTATATAAATCTGAATCATATGCACTATCATAGTGAAGATATGAAATATCAGAATTAAACTTACACTACATGCCATTTTCGCTGGCACCATGGTGATGGTCGAAGAAGACGAAGTTGTCGCCGCTGGTTCATTGGCGAATTCAACCCTCGATGCCTTCGCATCGCGCGCTAACTGCAACGATGCAAACTTCCGCTGCCTCCCAGTACCGTAACTGCCCACTCGCTTTCGACCAAACGGCATAATGTCGTTTTACAAAGCGATATAAATGAACGAAACTCATGGGATAAAAAAGTCGATCGAATCGAACGTAGCTGGTATTTCAAGCTGACGTCAGAGGATGGAAATCAGTATTACAACCAATTAGAGCGCTTGATTTGAGGGAATCCGACATCACGTGATGATGTCCGGCGAATTGTCGTGGCATTCCCCATTCCTTTGTCGCCGAGATGGTTCAAAGGCGGTCATTTATAGTCGGAATTACTCGGATATCTCCGTGCACATTTTAAAACTTTTTGTACCATCATACAGAGCGAAAATGGGGCTTTCCCGTGATATGCGCCATGTTGGAATGGCAATATTTTCCGGCATGCAATGGCTTGCGGAAAATCACCTAATGTTCCATTAGTCTCGGTTCATTTGACAAAAACAAAGACTTAGCAATGATAGGCATCATACAAAAGACACGTTTTATGACAGAAATGTGTTTATTTCGACAGTGCAACTTACATGAATGGCAAGTTGAATAATAGTTATACACGGAAATAGCAACAACTCGAAATTCATTTTATTGTCAAAAATCCGTCAAATCCGACCCGAGTCTCCCGTTAATCAGAATTTCTTTGTAGATTATATTATCAATTGGATTGTCTGCCTCCTTAGTATCACCAGTATGAAGTAAATTGGCGCAATATCCATCCACAAATTTTTAACTACATTTCTTGCAACTTCGTCTGCCATCTTTGCTTTGGTGTTTCCCAGGTATTCCCCAAGACGCTGATGTCATTAAATGTGAATCATCCAATAGGCATCCATGTTACAACTGCAAGGGATTTCTCTTGCATGTGCAGACTTCAACTTTGCCTTGGCAGCAATCTGTCGCATACACACACATACATACACATACATTATAGCACCCGCCAACTATCTTGTTTGTGAATCCAATACCACTGCCTAACGTCTGTTTTGCAAAGGTTGACAAATTAACACTGAACTTTGCCCGTAATATTGTCTCCATCCACAACATGCTTAACTAATCATTCAACAAAATGCTAGGTGCCAACGATAATTTATAGGACATATCTGTACTGCAACATTCATGAAAATTTATGCAAACATGGTGGAAAACAATCTGACTTAGCTGCAACATTTTGTAAATTGCTATTCTTGAAAGACTTATGATTTTTCTCAACTAAGATACTTTGTAACAAATTCATAAGTTGTTTAGGATGATTTTGCCTAGTTTCAATGGATACAATCTAACTTGCTTATTGCCACAGTTTCCATTTGACATCCACATAACACAATTTAGATCTCTCTGAAACTTGAAAGTTTTAATATATAAAAATACGATATTAAACGTTTCGAGAATAACCCTCATAATTATATATCATAGACTTACAATTAATGTTTTCTCTGCCATATTTTCAGAATTCTTGAGTTATGAAATTTTTAAGGGCACATGAAAGGACCTTCTTTTGAACAAACAGGCGTATGTTTAACTGCAAGATGGAGCTCCGTGCATCTCCAATTGGGGACAAGAAATATTAGAATTGTCCCCTTGATTATTGATTAGTGATAGGCAGCGAGAGTAATCGCTTGCCTAAGATATGATGCACTGCATAATATCACTGATGAATGCTTGTAGGAGCTTACTGATGGTACAATATGACATGCAGCAGCACTGCACAGAATGAGTTCACCACCCCCTGTGAAAAAACTAAAACAGGGCACACTCGATAGTTGGACAAAAAAAGAAAATCCTACACTTAATTCAGCTGCTACAGCACGAGGTAATATTTCACGTGATATCAGTTATAGTCAGGTGTGGAATGTAGTAACAAAGTATATTTATTTTGGCAGTTTACTTGAGTAGATAATTTGGTAAGTTACCTGTAACAAAGTACAATTTTACAGGTGTACTTTCACAGTGAAGTGTATTTATGCATACTTTTGTAAGTAATAACTACAAAGGGTAATTTGTTTTTTCACATCTTCAATCAGGGACGAGAGATATTAGAATTGCACCCTTGATTATTGATTAGTGATATGGAGCGAGAGTAATCACTTGCCTAAAATATGATGCACTGCATGATGAAGAGTATTTATGCATACTTTTGTACGTAATAACTACAAGGGTAATTAAATTTTTCACAGAAAGGGTAACGGTGGGAGGAATTTCAAGAGAAAAAAAATTAGGTTTTGAATAATTTGTTAAAAGCAATAAAATCTAGACTTGTTTGTGGTGGCACATTGTCACATGCGCAGGTTTGCCTGCTCTTTATCATTTTATTAATTTGCATGTGAGTATGTGGGGATGTTTCTCTATACAAATTTCTTGTGAAATGAAAGGTTTAATTTAGTACTGTGCTTGCATTGATGGATGTGTTGACAACTTGTAGAGAGCAGTACTAGAAGAACTGAAGGAGAGACTTCTCCCAGGTAAGCATCACTCTCATTCACTCAGTTCTATAAATGTAAGATTTATTACTGGGCCCTCAGACGTTTCCAGTCTGTCTGTCAGCTGTTTGTTGGGGTAACCAAATACCTGTTCATATTCAAATACATGCGCATTCAGATATTGTTGTAAGAGTATTCATATTCAAATACTATATGTTTTTTCAAATATTCATGTTTGATTATTTTCTAATAGTATTTGAATACATTTTAAAAGTACTTTGTATTCGTATTCATGTAATACTGTACTCTATGCAAGGGGTTCCCAGACTGTCGTCCGCAGCCCTCAGGTGGTCCGCGGGATGGTTTGAGGTGGTCCCAAGCAGGGTTGTTTGATTTAAATCATTTGATTTAAATCATGATTTAAATCACTCCAAAAAAATCATTGATTTATGATTTTTTTTTTTTTTTTACTTCCGATTTTTTAATCGCTGATTTATATAAATTTAACACAAATAATTGTTTACAACCATCGAGATCAACAAAGTTTTGTATGTTTTTTAATATAAAAGCACAAAGTGCGCATACTTGTGTAGCTGTATTGACACCAGATAGCCTGACAGTCAAATATTTTAAGACATTGTGTGTGTTTGAGCTATTCCCTTTCTGAATGCAGTAAAGCCACACAAACTTGTCTTCCAGAGCAAGTATCTTTTCAAGTCAGAAGCCCTGAGTTAAAGTCCACCTAGATCTTGTGCTAGTTGTTACCAATTCAGTATGTTGACTCAAGTAAGACAGTCTGGGCTACTATTGTTTAATACTGTACCAGTTTGCAGTCTGGTTGGAGACCCTTAGAGTACACAGAGCCCTGGACAGGTGCTAATCCACCCTCTAAGCAAACAATAATTAGCACTGCTACAGCCACAGACACACAGCATGCTTTCCTTTCCAAGACAGATTATGCAACTACAGGGCATGAGGCCTTGTGGATATTATCTAATGTCTTTATATAAGCAAAAATCATGTACTCTCTGTTAAGACAAGTACCCAAATCGATTTGAATAGAACACGTTTGAAAGAGTTTATAAATATAAACATCTATATAAATGTCTATATACCAGATTTCCACCAAAAAAAATCCGATTTAAATCAAATAAATCCGATTAAAAAAAAAATTTTTTTTTTTTAAATGATTTTTTTTCACCCTGGTCCCAAGGGACAATGCAATGTCCACATTGTGTGTAAAAAAATCCTTTAACCCATTAGGCCTTGCAAATTGAATTAAGCATGTGCTGCTTTTTCCTGGGCAACTGTGACAGACTCTGAAAATTATATATAATATATTTTGATTTAATAAAAATGCACATCTTCAATTGTATCGATAATTTTTTTGCAATGCAGTGGGCCCAGCGGCTTTAGCAGCCCCATGGGAGGGCCTCAAGGGAAAAAAGTTTGGGAACCCATGCTCTGATACACCATCATTGGTCAGTGACTGACAAACCCCGTGGACTCGAGTCGTAGGGGCTGACTTCAGTTGTGACTTGACTCGGAATTAAGATAGATGACTCGAGTCTTGACTGAGACTTGGATATCATTCATTGACTTGAGACATACATGCACAAAGCGAGACCATGTTGTTGCGGCAGGCTGTACTGAACCTTGTTGAATACACACCATGTTGTTGTGACAGGCTGTAATGAACCTTTTTGAACACACACCCTGTTGTTGCGGCAGGCTGTAGTGAACATTGTTGAACACACACCATGTTGTTGCGGCAGGCTGTAGTGGACATTGTTGAATACACACCATGTTGTTGCGGCAGGTTGTAATGCACATTGTTGAACACATCGTGTTGTGGCAGGCTGTAGTGCACATTGTTGAACACACACCATGTTGTTGTGACAGGCTGTAGTGAACCTTGTTGAACACACATCATCTTAATTTCATGGGCCGCACCATACTGTTAAATAACTCAATGTCACGAGTGTCAAAGTCTAGCAAAATTTGCTTGCCAAATGAAAATATATTTGTATACACCTGTAGTGTATACACCTATTCCTGTATTTGCCAATATAGCTATGCTGCTTGTGTACAAAACTCAACTTATGTAACATATTTTGGCCTTTGTTTACTAAACTAGTCCTCTTTCTGGCAAAATAACATGTTTGTTTGAGACTTCGCATTGGTTCTGTTTATGCCTTAATACATTGCAATAGTCTAGATTACCCAAATGTTCATAGAAATGAGCATGCGCTTATCAGTCGTGCTGGTTAACATGGAGAAATGACTGGAATCTGCCACTTATAAAACACATTCTGAGTAAACCAGTGGCGTGATATTCTTGAATATAGTTGCACATGGTTAGTTTTTATTATCTCTTTTTGGTGCATAGCCTCAAAACCATGACTTTTGTCTCTCTTTAAGTACTTATTATGTTTGGCTAGTGTGGCGGCGGGACAGCGTCTGTCTACGTTTCCCACTAAAAATTACCGTAGACAAATCGCAACAATTATGGCGATTGGTGAATCCTGATGACTTGGGACTTGACTTGGAATTCAGAGACATGACCTAAGACCTTACTTTGACTTGCAGGTCATTGGCTTGAGACTTGACTTGTCAGTGTGTAACTTGCCAAAAAGTCTGCCAATCACTAACACCCTGACATGCTCCTGGCACCAATTCCATATTTCTCAACATTTCCTAGCTATTCCAAAAATTATTGAGCCCACCTTCATTTTTAAATAAACAAATACTAATGTGTGTATTTTCAAGAAAAATGTAGGATTTTTTACTGGGAAACAATACGTTTTATTAATCTTATATTTTCAATATTACATAAGTGTAAATATTAAGATCTCAATAAAATAAATTTAAACACATCAGTTGATGGCTATATTAAAATGTAAATCATAATGATTTTTGGGGAGTTGCATTAGCTTAATAACACTATGTGTATTATTATGGTAATATTAAAGGGCATTGTAACAACATACATTGCAAAGACATATTACAATGTTTTCAAAGCATATATCAGATAATAATCACTTGGAAACATACAACAAATGATAATTTGTGCATGAGCAGTATCAATGAACTCAGTCTACATTACTCATGACAAGTCTTTGAAGACTTTCAGTTTCCTTATGTTAATAGGAACCCTTGAAGCACAACTCATCAGTTTCAGTTTGCTCTCATTCACTGGCCCTGTGGGACCAATTCTTGATAAATGTTACTGACTTTTTTCGTTTCTCTCACTTGGTACCACTTCTTAATTCATTACATTAGCTCCCTCTCTGATATTGCATTATTTTTAAGATCTGCACAATTACCTATCAATCACTTTCATCCAAGCAACCAGCACATTTATGTTCACTGCTCACTCCTGCAAGACAGCCTAGACAACTTCGATCATCTAATTCTAATCTACTTTTTGTTCCCAGTGTTAAGACAAATGTCAGAACTAGAGTTTTTTCAGTTGCTACACCGACTCTGTGGAACTCACTCCCTGTTAGTGTCAAGTATGTTCGAAATATACTTCGCCATATCGTAAAAACACATGTTTAAACTTGTTTACTCTTGAGTGCCAAATAAGTGACACTATATGCGTATTTATTTGATGAAAAATGCCACCCTGTACACACTTTATTTGCAGTTATTAGACTTAGACATTTGTGCCGGCCTATATTCTCCGATAATCGTGGCTAATTCTGGAGCTGCATGCAGCTCCCTCTGATGGCCAAGTTGTCATCCATTCAAATGACAGTCATGAATTTAGCTGGAATCCATGCTTCCTAGGATCCTAGATTTTGATCCCGAAACGTTAGGCCATCAGATTTCCATGATTAGGTGAATCGGTCAGAATCCTTAGTTCTCGGGAGCTTGACATAGTATATTATTAGTTAAAACGCCATTATCACCGCGTAAATGGACGCTGTGCGCAGCGTCTCAAACCGGTCATAACCGGCTGGCGGATGTTCCCCTGAAATGGGCTTGCGTATTCAATTCAATAAAACTTTTATGTCCATTTAAAAATGGACATAAAAGTTACTATATCTGCAGTGACGCAATGTGAATATGCACAAGTTTATGCATATTCGGCGAGAAAAAAACCCGAAATACACGACGATCCACTTAGTTTACTAAAACACCTTCACGTCAAGTCAAACAATTTTGCTTCAGCGCTAAAAAAGACAAATATACAAGTGACTTTTTCGCACTATACTATTATTTGTTTTGAAAAATTTTGCCTGTTATTCGGCAGTGTAGTATTATTAAATTTGACCGATTTACCACCCTATACTGTTATTTGGCCTATACGATTATTTGGCATTTGAGAGTAGCTCAGCAGCATACCAATCCAACACATAACAACTGGAACTGCTGAACCCCTTTTGTTTTGGTGCACTGCCGAGCTTGGGTTTGCCGAGGATTTTATGGCAATAGAAGTATTTTATATTGTATTGTATTATAGATAGGATCATATATGTAATTTGTATGAATTACAATGATTCTTTCTGTGTTGCAGTGCAGCGCTGTTAGAAGATTCTACTTCGAAGCGTAAAGGTCTGTATAAAACACATATGCCAAAATTCATGATTATATGAAATATTGTTTCAGTGTACAGGGGTAGAACAGCATATTTTTGCTAGACAGACGGACTAGTTGACAAGCATTTTACTAGTTCGCAGCAATGTTTTAACAAGATTGCCATCCCAAACAACAAGTTCCAGATGGCAAGTGGACAAGGAAGCCATTGGCTTATCGAGAGTCCAACAATTTTCTCATCTATGTGTAGCCCGCCCTTATTAAATATGTCAATTCTATTTTTAAACATATTCACACTACTAGCATTAACACAATCATTTGGCAGTTTGTTCCATTCATTTATCACCCTCTGTGAGAAAGAGTACTTTCTCATGTCCAACCTACACTGCTCCTTAATTAATGCTGCTTTGTGTCCTCTGGTTCTACTGCCTTCTTTAAGTTTGAAGAACATATTCCTATCAACATCCTTATAACTGTTCACTATTTTAAACACTTCTATTTGGTCTCCTCTTAGTCTCCTGGCCTCTAGTGTTGTCAAACCACATTGTAATAAGCGACTTTCGTAACTAAGGTCTCTCAATTCTGGAATCATTTTACTTGCTCTTCGTTGTATTCTTTCTAGCTTGTCTATGTCCTTTTTATGATACGGCCTCCATGCTTGAATACAATATTCCAAATGTGGTATAACTATTGCTTTGTACAGGGGTACAATTAGCTGTTTCTCCTTATACATGATAGTTCTCCTAATTAGCCCTATAATTTGATTTCCTTTTGAAACAGCAATCCCACATTGCTCTGAAACTTTCATGTTAGCACTAAATGTTACTCCTAAGTCCTTTTCTTGTGTGGTTCTACCTAGTACAGCCTCCCCCATTTTATATTCTTCATCCATGTTTCCATGTCCTATATGTATACATTTACACTTCCCAAAATTGAATAGAATAACATTTGCCATTTTTCTGACCATTTAACTAATTTATCTAGATCATCCTGTAAACTTTGTTTATCTGTATCATTTGTAACCTTTCTGAATACTTTTGTGTCATCTGCAAATTTGAGTACTTTGCTAGATATGTCATCAGGGTTCAAATTTAGCGGGGGCCACGGGGCCCGCTGGCCCCTAGATTTAATGTCGGGTCCCCAAAAATTCTAACTCTTGGAGCCCAGTTGACTCCCAGAATTTTGCCTTATAAATACGACGATATCGTTGCATCTCAAAGCCAAAGGCACAAAACATATGCAATTTCATATTTTACAAGGCACTATTGCTACCGACCTATCGTACTTCATTTCTCCACCCTAGCCAACACGAATGAACATCTGGAAGTTCCATCCGTCGTTATCCAAACACACGTTGTACAAGACCATGCAATTAGTCAAAAAATACCATTTTAATATCGATCCGTTTCTGCGGAGCGTTAATCTTAGTCATCACAGTATTCCCCAGGGGATGTTCGTGCACTACTGCTTGACAGATTATGAACTAGCCCGGCCAAGACTTGAAAATTGCGGGAAAGCGTATTTGATTTCTTCGATCATAATGGCAAATATTCTCAAGTATATAACTGGCGGAGACAACATTTTGAAAAGGCAGAAAGCAGAAGAAGACAACAAAACTAAATCAAAACGTTTTAAAGGTAAAAGAATTTTTCAAAACATTTACGAAAAAACGCTTTGCAGATGTAACTGGCGACACCTAGCGGATAACCTGATAGTCTGAGAGATCGGCACAAGATCAAAATGTTAATGTTATATTAATTATAAGGTTTCAACCCCAAACAGCATGTCTGCATAGAGCATCCTTGTGGCGAAATGGCCCCACCTGTTTGTAAATTTGTGTATTGGTGGTGGAATGTCTGTATTCTTTGCATTACATGTTCATGACGACTTCTTGATGTATATATGTTATCGTCATGCTTGTAGGAATGTGGGCTCTGAGAAACTTGCCGGACGGGGCTGTACATGTGTTCAGTTCCTGTCTGGTTTGCTTTGAGGAGCTCACATTCCTGTTAATATTCTTCCCAAAGTGGCTGCGTGATAAGCAGTCCACTTTGCAATAAAAAACTTCATTTATTTGGCCTGTTTCAATTCTCTATTACATCGGACTTGTGTTGGTTATTGCATAAATGAATTTATGCAACTCACCAGGTGCATAAATTTTTTTATGAAATAACCAAGACAAGTTAAACTTGCCCTGGGTGTCCGAGACTACACCGGAACTATTTGGCCAAATAAATTGTATTACTCCGCGCTAGCCAGCCAATCACGGCTTAGCGGAAACCAGTTCAAACCGGAGCCAGTAGCTTGAATCTTTCACTCCTGCTTCAGTCTCTGCATTGCGAAGTTGTGACTAAAATTTGTCTCTCGAAATCCGCCCTCCTCCCCACCTTTCTTCCTTATTCTCAATGCTTAGTTTAAATGCGATTGTACATTGTTGATGAAATAGGAAGTTGGAAGATGTCGAAACCGCTTTCCCCACTTTTGGCCTTATATAAGATGAACACGGGGGTTTGTCCCCAAGTATTTGGTGTTTATGGGGTTTTCTGCGCAGACAGGCTTCCTGTTTCTTCATCGGTATTCTTGGCTTATGTTTATATAGGTTAGCGAAATGGGCCCACCTGTTTGTAATTAAATTTGTGTATTGGTGGTGGAATGTCTGTATTCTTTGCATTACATGTTCATGACGACTTCTTGATGTATATATGTTTTCATCATGCTTGTAGGAATGTGGGCTCTGAGAAACTTGCCGGACGGGGCTGTACATGTGTTCAGTTCCTGTCTGGTTTGCTTTGAGGAGCTCACATTCCTGTTAAAGCGATTCTTTGTGAGGTAACATGCATTTGAGATGTACTGTATCAAAACGTGATCAGTTCCCATAAGTACATTCTCTGCCTCTTATTTCTTGCATTTTATGCATAATTTGGGTGTTATATGGGCAAAAAAAGCCGACAAATAATTGTGTTTACATGAAGCATTTTGAGCTTGCTGCCATGTGGATGATTAATTATGCAGCCCGAGTATAAGTATGCACGCATGCTCAGTGAAGCACACAGGGAATGCTGACGTCACACACAGTCAACATGTCAGGCTCCGAGGTGAGTTTATTCAAGCAATGGCTTTTTAAATCAGCAATTCGTAGACATATGTGTATTGACAGCTACTTTTATCAATGCAGGAAGCTTATGCATTGTTTATTTATCCTGCTTTCTAATGCGGTTCGCTGGGCAACTTTTCGATTAAGTATAATTATAACGTCCGCCGCGTCTACCGTCTGCTCGCGCGGCGGCGGCGGCGGCGGCAGCGGTCGGTGCCAGCTGGGTCTGTGACTGTGTGTCTAGACAAGGGTATCGTCTTTCCAGTTAATAAAACTAAATTGCACACTATTTGGCATGCACTGAACGAAACTGCACACCTAAAATATCAGAATGTGCAACCGTAGCCAGAGGTTTAACCTGGTCCTTGATGTTGCCCAAATCTAGGACGGGGTATATTTCGCGCCGTTGTTGGAATGTGACAGGGATGGCAAAATTGACTGTCTGTGAAATTACCCTCTCTTGTGTTGTGTTGATTCAAATCCGTTGTCCTAATTGGTGCAGCACACACGTGAGAGTATTTTGCAGCAAAATGATAAGTCATTGTGCATTAAATATTTTGAGCAAAAACCTGATTTTTTTCTTAGCCAGTAAATATTACATATACATCTCATATGGGTAGAACTGGATTGCATACATGCAATTTGTGCACACGAGAGACCTTACAAAATCTTACCTTGACCATGGTTTCTCAAATCACAGATTTTTTTAAAGAGAAGTGCAAACAAAATAAACTTGTGAACAGGATAGTTAGTAAACTAAATATATCCACACACATAGTTGAATTTGTCTTAAGACTGAACACATTATGCATATTACCATGGTAATTTAACTTGGCTTTTTGTTAATATTTCAGTTCAACGTTGTGGCAGAAACTGGTGGAGGGGACCGAGGACGAGGTGGTGGTCAAAGGCGACGTCGTGGCATTGGAAGTCAAAGGAGTCGGGGAAGTTCTAGGGCAGCACGTGGAACTCGGGGAAGAGGGAGAAGGCAGGACGAAGAGGAAAGAGCTGCCCACCAGATGAATGCATCCTTGCAAAAGGAGCAAATCGAGGTACAACAGAACCTGTCTTGGGCGACCACAATCGTACGCACAAATTGTTTCTAACAATAATGTATGTGCAATGAGCGACCACTTGCCAAAGGCGACCAACGACCATCACATCAACATTATTTTGACCTGTTATGAGCGACCGGAACACGCCAACAGTTGAAATTTGATGGGAAAGAAAGCCAGATTGGTCCACCGATCACAGTAGTTATAGTGCCCCATTATCCGCCGGGGGAATACCTCTCATTATATACTAATCTCCACCATTTTGTTGTTGTGTGGTACACTTTGCTAATTATAAATGTTTAATTAAATTAAGTCTGTATGACATTGTTATATTATACAAGTGTTATACGAGTTGCATTTAACTGGCAATTTATGTTGTGAGGTATAGACAAATGTGCATGATTTGGGACATTTTAATCGAGTTCTTCTTTCCAATACACTGTACATGTAAGGAAACAAAAATGCCAATAAATTGAACACAATACAGGTGTATACGTATGCCACCATGGCTTTGTACCTTATCTCATACATACAATCATAAATCAGTATGATTGTACTGTTTTACCTGCAACCTGCTACGGAAGACCACCTGTCTTGAGGGACCACTGGCTGTGCAGAAGGGGTGGTCGCCCAAGACAGGTTTTACTAGACCAGCAATTTTTAGATATATGGTAGTCAATGCACTGGGCTTGATGTGATTCAGAATACCACAGGAAATGGAAATGTCATTTATAACTAAGCCTTTTTGTGTATGTATTTCCCATTTTTTTTCTCTACCCCAAATCTGGTTCATCAAGACCATAACATTACTTGAATTACCATTGCAGGTAACATCGCAAAATTGTTACATATATATTTCAGAATGTTGTACAGAACATACCCGCGAACCAACTGCGAGAAGTTGTAGCAAAAACTGCATTGAGGCATCCATCATTCTGGTATGACATCCAAGCCATTATGACCAATGGAGACGTTAATTTAATCCCCCAACAGGGGTACCACCCGTCATCTGGGAGTGCACCAGAATGGTGCATCTGTCAAAATTGTGTGGAGATGCCAACAGCTGCTGAGAGAAAATGTTGTAAAAAGGCGCCATCCAAGTGTTTGGCTCTAGACCATCATTGGTATTTTCTTCTAAACCCTTTCAACATTGCACTACATAATGGTTTCAGAAATGACATTCTGGCAGAACAGGAAGAGGCTAACAAAAACAAATCTCTCCGTCATGGGTCGTACCACATGTTCATCATGTGGGTACACAAAAATTATCAGCAGGTGATCGTAGGGTGATTCCATCCTGCTGTGTGTGGAAGATTAGGAATGAATTCCCTGATGAATTTTGGCAATACACCGGTTTCAAACCAAGCAAATTTGGCTAATTAGTTTAGGTAAATTCACAGGTGTTTTATAATCAATCAAAATTTATGTCTCTTTTTTGGATGCCTTTTAATCTACATTTCTTGTTTTTGTTATCATGAACATAATCAAGAGTTGCTGCCTATCTGTTCTGGTGTTAACTTTACTATAGGCTTAACCAGTAGATGCCCAAATTGCAGCACAATTAACAAAATGTAAATTGTTAAACAACGGCCCAGTAAGTAAATAAGTACCAAGATCCACATGTCCATTTTCAATTCAGGATATTGCATCATATTGTTTCCTGATATCAACCTTTACAAACACATGAACTGGATAGCAATATCATAAGACTGAAGACATTCAACAACTTAAGTCCATTCACAGTGCATCAATGAAAACGGGAACGCTGCTTTTGCACTATCTCAGAAGTTGATGGTACAGGAACAGGTCCTATATTCATAATGTTTGATGCGATGTTCCTTGGATCATGTTCGCCACGTTCTGCTCTCCTGTACAATGATTGCTCATCATCCAAACGCATATTGACAATTCTTTCAACAATTTCTGGCACATATTTGTAGGTTTTCTTCACCTTTTTCTGACATGCTGACCAGTTCTTGTTTTGTTTGTGATACATTCTCTGGTACCTGATAGAAGGAAGCAAATGATGTAATCAGATGATTTTCTGTTTTTGTACAAAATCATTTAATTTGTTATCATCAAGACAAAGTAGTTACTCTGTTTTGTTCTTATTTTGGTGTCATCACTAAATAAATATTTTTTAGATGAGTTAGTTATTCTGGTCTATGTTGCAAGAATTTCAGCTTTTTGACATATCTGTAAGCCAGAAATAACTCTCGTACTGTTTGGAGCGATGAGCACTGCAATAAACATGAGTGCATGATGCCAAATTTGTATTTACTTACATTGGCTGTCCATCTTTCTTCTTAGCAGCATATGGCCTGTCCAGGTGTCTGTTGTGATCTATCATTGCTAGATAATTTTTGGCACGGTATGATGGATATCTAAAAAATAGCATTACAAGTGAACTAAGAGTAGAAAGTAACTAGAAAATATATTTTCTGTTAGCCACGTTTCAACATTTTCCTCCACTTCTTTCAGCAACTTCTGAGTACATGTTGGATTCCAGACATATGTATCAGAAACAATAGATATTGATGTAACAATTTTAAAAATATTAAATCAATTTTAGCTGACCCTCTGTTATTTGTTAAAGGGAATAACGATTGCTTGAAATAATATTATATTACATCTTGTAGCATAGTCCAATTTCCACAACAGCAAAAAATTCATTATAATTTTTCATAATATACATACAATATTAAACTTTGTGTACACACAAAAAAGCTTTTTAGTTAGTGCCTTGTTTTTTCCTTTTAAGAAATATAATACAGTGCTAGTTGATATTTCATTTCGAATGAAAAAGTTTTTCAGTTGAATGTTACAGCACAAAAATACATGCAGGGTATGTTGCTTTTGTGAGTATAAAATACCTGAATGCGTATCGCTTGCTGGCATACATCAAAATGACGCTACTGAAATTCTCCAAGCTCCCAGTTCTCCTGTGAAAGAATGGAAAACATTTTGTATGTTATCAATTTGTAATTTTTATTATTCAGCATTTGGTCACCATCTACAAAAACAACTTATGCATGGCCATTAAATAAAAAATACCCCAATTTACATCATACAAAATAATCTGTCAACCACTTTTCTAATATTTCTCATGGTTTTCATTCAATTGAACCATTGCAACGATGACACATAAAAACATGTTTATAACATTTGTAAAAACTTTTTTCAGTTTCATATGTTGGCAGATTTATTTTTACCAGTCAACAGGTATCACGTCTGACATCATTTGTCACAATTGTACTAACATTTTAAAAAGAGTTATTAACCAAAATATGTCGACTGAAGATAACCACACTCACTTGTCAAAGTTGTCCAACAACAACAACGCGACGGCTTCGTGGGTGGAAAGCTGGTGCACTTCTTTTAATTCCATCCATCTATCATGGGCTGCCGCTATGTTTACTCTCCGTTTATTCCACAGATTGTCCCTTTCTCTTTTCCTTCTTTTCTTAGCCGATTCCGTTGCATAAACAGCAGCTGGCCCACGTTTTCGTTTAACAAATTCACTGGCCTCGGCCATGATTCACTAACTTGGCGGTAGCCAATACAAACACACACATGTTGATGACGTGGTACACGTTTTTCTTGCCCCATAAACACAGCGGAGCTAACCGAAGTCTGACGGACGGTACCGAATATTCATGAGCATGCCTTATATCGATCATGAATGCTGGCGCGAAGTAGAAACTCCGCGTACGCGGAGTTATGATATCGATCATTGTCATGGTCATTAGTGATTAATAATAACATAATTCTAATAAAGTAAATACATAGAATTGCATGAATTAGTTATATTAACAGTGTTGTTGAATAATTTTGTACATTATAAAGAGATGAAAATTTCCAAAGAATTGCTTTAATGTTCTTCCCAAAGTGGCTGCGTGATAAGCAGTCCACTTTGCAATAAAAAACTTCATTTATTTGGCCTGTTTCAATTCTCTATTACATCGGACTTGTGTTGGTTATTGCATAAATGAATTTATGCAACTCACCAGGTGCATAAAATTTTTTATGAAATAACCAAGACAGGTTAAACTTGCCCTGGGTGTCCGAGACTACACTGGAACTATTTGGCCAAATAAATTGTATTACTCCGCACTAGCCAGCCAATCACGGCTTAGCGGAAACCAGTTCAAACCGGAGCCAGTAGCTTGAATCTTTCACTCCTGCTTCAGTCTCTGCATTGCGAAGTTGTGACTAAAATTTGTCTCTCGAAATCCGCCCTCCTCCCCACCTTTCTTCCTTATTCTCAATGCTTAGTTTAAATGCGATTGTACATCGTTGATGAAATAGGAAGTTGGAAGATGTCGAAACCGCTTTCCCCACTTTTGGCCTTATATAAGATGAACACGGGGGTTTGTCCCCAAGTATTTGGTGTTTATGGGGTTTTCTGCGCAGACAGGCTTCTTGTTTCTTCATCGGTATTCTTGGCTTATGTTTATATAGGTTAGCGAAATGGCCCCACCTGTTTGTAATTAAATTTGTGTATTGGTGGTGGAATGTCTGTATTCTTTGCATTACATGTTCATGACGACTTCTTGATGTATATATGTTATCGTCATGCTTGTAGGAATGTGGGCTCTGAGAAACTTGCCGGACGGGGCTGTACATGTGTTCAGTTCCTGTCTGGTTTGCTTTGAGGAGCTCACATTCCTGTTAATATTCTTCCCAAAGTGGCTGCGTGATAAGCAGTCCACTTTGCAATAAAAAACGTCATTTATTTGGCCTGTTTCAATTCTCTATTACATCGGACTTGTGTTGGTTATTGCATAAATGAATTTATGCAACTCACCAGGTGCATAAAATTTTTTATGAAATAACCAAGACAAGTTAAACTTGCCCTGGGTGTCCGAGACTACACCGGAACTATTTGGCCAAATAAATTGTATTACTCCGCGCTAGCCAGCCAATCACGGCTTAGCGGAAACCAGTTCAAACCGGAGCCAGTAGCTTGAATCTTTCACTCCTGCTTCAGTCTCTGCATTGCGAAGTTGTGACTAAAATTTGTCTCTCGAAATCCGCCCTCCTCCCCACCTTTCTTCCTTATTCTCAATGCTTAGTTTAAATGCGATTGTACATCGTTGATGAAATAGGAAGTTGGAAGATGTCGAAACCGCTTTCCCCACTTTTGGCCTTATATAAGATGAACACGGGGGTTTGTCCCCAAGTATTTGGTGTTTATGGGGTTTTCTGCGCAGACAGGCTTCCTGTTTCTTCATCGGTATTCTTGGCTTATGTTTATATAGGTTAGCGAAATGGGCCCACCTGTTTGTAATTAAATTTGTGTATTGGTGGTGGAATGTCTGTATTCTTTGCATTACATGTTCATGACGACTTCTTAATGTATATATGTTTTCGTCATGCTTGTAGGAATGTGGGCTCTGAGAAACTTGCCGGACGGGGCTGTACATGTGTTCAGTTCCTGTCTGGTTTGCTTTGAGGAGCTCACATTCCTGTTAATATTCTTCCCAAAGTGGCTGCGTGATAAGCAGTCCACTTTGCAATAAAAAACGTCATTTATTTGGCCTGTTTCAGTTCTCTATTACATCGGACTTGTGTTGGTTATTGCATAAATGAATTTATGCAACTCACCAGGTGCATAAAATTTTTTATGAAATAACCAAGACAGGTTAAACTTGCCCTGGGTGTCCGAGACTACACCGGAACTATTTGGCCAAATAAATTGTATTACTCCGCGCTAGCCAGCCAATCACGGCTTAGCGGAAACCAGTTCAAACCGGAGCCAGTAGCTTGAATCTTTCACTCCTGCTTCAGTCTCTGCATTGCGAAGTTGTGACTAAAATTTGTCTCTCGAAATCCGCCCTCCCCACCTTTCTTCCTTATTCTCAATGCTTAGTTTAAATGCGATTGTACATCGTTGATGAAATAGGAAGTTGGAAGATGTCGAAACCGCTTTCCCCACTTTTGGCCTTATATAAGATGAACACGGGGGTTTGTCCCCAAGTATTTGGTGTTTATGGGGTTTTCTGCGCAGACAGGCTCCCTGTTTCTTCATCGGTATTCTTGGCTTATGTTTATATAGGTTAGCGAAATGGTCCCACCTGTTTGTAATTAAATTTGTGTATTGGTGGTGGAATGTCTGTATTCTTTGCATTACATGTTCATGACGACTTCTTGATGTATATATGTTATCGTCATGCTTGTAGGAATGTGGGCTCTGAGAAACTTGCCGGACGGGGCTGTACATGTGTTCAGTTCCTGTCTGGTTTGCTTTGAGAGCTCACATTCCTGTTAATATTCTTCCCAAAGTGGCTGCGTGATAACCAGTCCACTTTGCAATAAAAAATGTCATTTATTTGGCCTGTTTCAATTCTCTACTACATCGGACTTGTGTTGGTTATTGCATAAATTATATATATATATATATATATATATATATATATATATATATATATATATAATTCAGTTCAGGGATGCTTTGACTAAAACTATTTCAAAAACGTAATTTTAATATGCTTGCAACTAAATAAATTCAAGATTTTTTCTATATGGGTAGGGACATCAAAAGCAGAACAAGCACTGCAAAGCATTGATGCTACAAATGCTGCACGTCTGAAGAAGTTGTTTGTTACAGCGCATGTTCTTGCGAAGGACAGGCAGCCATACACATCACTTATGTGGATGTGTGATATGCAAGGAATGTCAGGTCTTGATCTTGACCTTAGGTACAAATCTGCTTTTACGTATATGATAATTATTAATCAGGCTGCCGCAAAGCCACATTCGTTGCACATGCGTTGTGTACAAAATAAACAATTTTGTTGAACAAACTTACATTATGGCTTTTTCATGCAACTATTTCTTGGCCCCCACTTTTAGTGAAGGGCCCCTAGATTTTGGAAAGATGGGGCCCTGCTGGCCCTCACTAATTTTAGGCTAAATTCTAACCCTGGTCATCTTCGAAATCATTTATATATATTTAAAACAGTATAGGGCCTAATACTGATCCCTGTGGTACCCCACTCAAAACCGATTTCCAGTTTGAAATCTCACCATCTACTATTACTCTCTGTCTTCTGTGTGTAAGCCACTTGTATCCAGTTGATTACGTCATTACCAAATACCATGGGCTTTTAGTTTAAGTAACAATCTTTGGTGTGGAACTTTATCGAAAGCTTTCTGAAAATCTAAGTAGACAACATCCACTGGTGACCCGTCATCTACCCACTTTGTAATTTCTTCAAAAAAACATAAGAGATTGGTTAGTCATGACCTTGCTTTTAGGAACCCATGTTGAGATGTATTTATTAAATTATGTTTTACAAGGAATTCCACCATGTGGTCTCTAATTAATGTTTCAAGTAATTTACATACAACTGATGTTAAACTCACTGGTCAGTAATTTTCTGGCTTGTTCCTCGATCCCTTCTTAAATAGCGGCGTAATGTTTGTTTCTTTCCATTCTGAAGGAACTATTCCTTCTTCTAGTGACAAGTTAAACGATTTTGCAAGTGGTGTAATAATTTGCTCAACAATTTCCTTTAGCAGTTTTGGTGGTTTCCCATAAACTCCAGGTGATTTATTATCTTTCATCTTCTTAATCTTCTTTGCTATCATTTCAGGAGTTACAAATAACTGCCCTAAATGTTCTGATTTATTGCCCTAAAATTTAGTAAATGGAACTGGAAGTGAGCTGATATCTTCTGTGGTAAAAACTGAGCTGAAATACTCATTCAGGACCTCTGCCATTTGAAACCTGTCTGAAATTATGTTTCCCCTGTTGTTTTCCAGTGGTCCGACCTTATCTCGAACTTTCTGTTTACTCCTTACATAGAAAGAAGAAGCATAGAAACTCTTGCTGTAATTTTTTATATTACCTGCCAATTTTTTTTCAAAGGTTCTTTTAGATTTTCTAATTTCAGTTGTAGCTAGGTTAAGTGCCTCTTTGTGATTTGCATAGTCTTCATCCTTTCTGGTACGCCTATAAACCCTCCACATAGTTTGCTTAAACACTATTTTTCTAATAGCTTCTTTTGACAAGTGTTTCTTTCTAGACCGTTTTCATTGTTTTTTCAAGGGAAAAAATTTATCGATGATACTCTCAATTTCATATTTTAGAATATTCCAACATTCAATTGCGGTCTTATTCATCAGCATGTTATTCCAATCTAGCTTATAGTTACCTTTGCGGAAGTTTCTCCTATACGTTTTTTTATTTTTACGTTCTGATTTTACATTAATGTCAAAATGTATTTGATTGTGGTCACTGTTACCCAATGGTTCATGTATTTTTACAGTGTCCACTAATTCTTTTTGTGATGATAAAACTATATCTAATACATTTTCTCCCCTGGTTGGTTCTAGCATGTGCTGAGTAAGGAAGCTATCCTGAATTAAAAATAGAAATTGTAGGTCCTCACCCCCTGTACTCTCTATAGATTTCCATTTTATGTGTCCGTGGTTAAAATCTCCCATTATGATACATTCCCCATTACTAACTTCCTTTACAGCATTTTGTATTTTTGTGTTATCCTCTTCGTTTATGTTTGGACTTCGGTAAACTAATCCAATAGTTAATTTTCAAGTTCCTGAAACTATTTTGCACCAAACAGCTTCATCATAATCTGCTTCCCTTTCTAATTTTATTTCATAAGCCTGAATAGATTCTTTAACATATAAAATAACTCCCCCTCCCCGTCTTCCTATTCGATCTCTCCTAAACATTACGTATCCTGTCAATCCTAATTCAGCACTGTTACTGGTGTTCGACCCCTGGTGTATTATAGCCAACTATTCAGACCAGGGACTGAGTACATTATAATGCACTCAAGGCTGGGGCATTTGTAGATAGCTGAGCACCAGTTATTGTATCTAGAAATTGGGTATGATTGGCTGAGGCTGGAAATATAGAAACAGTTGGTTGATTTTTGAAATATAATGTGTTTTATAACAAAGTATGTGCATATTGAGTAGCATATAATTAGAATAGTTATAATGTATGTTAATAATTTAAAGGTTTAACAAATGCAGTGGTAGGTTCTGTTTTACACAATTGTGCACTGTTGTCTTTATAGGGCTGACCTGGTGCAGCAGTGACCAGCATCCCCTGCCTAAAACATCTTCCAACCCGAAGTAAATATATCTTAATGAATTTGTATAACTTGTATTATGACATGTGGAATCATTTACTGAGAATTAGTCATCGGTGTAGCTGTTATCATTTGTCATGGTGATGTCACATTATTACATTGACATTACATTGACCAGTGTTTACAGTTGAGTTACACTGATGTCACTCTGTTACAGTTCCTGCAGGACGTAAGGGTCAAGCAATGTCACAGACACCGATTAAGCAAAGAGAACAAAGCTCAAAAGGCACAGTGATGATGCATCAAGGTGGGTCCTCACTAAGACCATGGATGTAGCTGATGGTCCTTAGTAAGACCATGGATGTAGCTGATGGTCCTTACTAAGGGGTCCATCGTTGGAAGTGACAGACCAGTCCAATATGCATGGCACATTTAATTTCAGTTTCATTGCTTTACATCATTAGACACACAGTGTGCATTCTGACTGCAGATGATCCCACCAATGAGGAGGAGGAAGTGTGGGGTCAGTGGAGTGAGGAGGAAGTACCAGGTGCTGGCAGCAGCAGAAGCAATGAAGGCAAGCATAGGGACAGAAGATTACACCCAGAATATCTTGCTCAACTCTCAAAGGAAGAACAACACAACCACAGGGTGGAACAACATGACACCCGCAGGCCGGAAGTGCCGCCCATTTCTCTGGCAAGTCTTGCATTATTGACTTTATGTTGGCAGTGATGCAAGTTGACCAGCTGGACGCCTGCTCCTGCATGTCACATTGATGCTGATTTCCCTTATTAATTTCTCGTAGCATTTGTTCTTCCCCACCATATATGTCACTGGTTGCTGGTTCACACCATTTAGTTTCACTGAGGTCTAGTGCTGCTTTATATCACATGATATCATATATATATATATATATATATATATATATATATATATATATATATATATATATATATATATATATATATATATATATATGATATCATATATGTCACTGGTTGCTTCTGGTTCACACCATTTAGTTTCACTGGGGTCTAGTGCTGCTTTATATCACATGATATCATATTTCCAGATTTTCCCAAGCTGTGTTCTGAATGTAGATAAATTAGTTGCTGTTACAACATAATAGAGTAGGCTGTTTCATGCATGCATTAATTAACCATAATGGAAGAGTTATTTTAAAGTGTATTGCCCACTCTTTAACAGTTATTGTAACATTTGGCAACCGTTACTCCCACCTGTTGTTTATCATTTATCATATGGTTCTTTAATGAGAAACATGGTCAGAACTACATAGATACCTATTTCATTGTAGTAAACTGAATGGGCTAAGTATACTGTGAGAGTTATTAATATATGAACAATTTTACATTGTATTTTCTGTTTATGTTAATCAGCCACTTGTTTCATGTTTCAGTTAACAGTGTAAATATGATGTTTTGTGTTTGAACAGGGCATGCCAAAGGAAAACTTGAAAACGTCACCAACAAACACAGTTGTCCTTCCACCACTGAGGACAACCGATGATCACACTGTGCTGGTATCTCCCACTTTCTCTCTACAGTTAGCAAACTATTATTCTATTCCACGTTTCTGACATCTTATTAGATTTGGAATGCGCCTCAAAACCTGATGTTTTTTTATAATGTTTTGCGTACCATGAGGCATTAATATACTAAAGTTCCTCAATTTGTTTGGTATAATATGTTGAAATAATTATATATTGTCACATTTTGGTTATGTATTTTCAAATAACACTACAGTTTGAACTGGGATGATTTGCCCAGCATTTTATAGAAGTCCTGCAGTTGTATGAAAGTCCTGCCATTTGTACACACATCCTGGCATTTGTGCACACATCCTGCCATTTGTGCACACATCCTGCCATTTGTACACACATTCTGACATTTGTTTTTGTCTGCAAGTCCTGCCATTTTTTTTACAAATCCTGGCAGGCTGTTGATATAAATTTAGAAATATTGTCTTTCATTACTAATACACATTTATCATTCACTAATAGTTCAATAAAGCTAGCCTATGACAATGACTGTCACTGTTCAGTATCACACAGGGTGTCTAGCAACTGGGCTAGTTGAAGATAAATCAGTACTCTTACCAATCAATTATGTAGCATTAATAGTATTTATGGTAACAAGAATACTCTGTGCCAGGGTTGTTTGATTTAAATCATTTGATTTAAATCATTCCAAAAAAATCATTGATTTATGATTTTTTTTTTTTACTTTGACTGATTTTTTTAATCGCTGATCTATATGAATTTAACACAAATAATTGTTTACAAGCATCGAGATCAACAAAGTTTTGTGTGTTTTTTAATACAAAAGCACAAAGTGTGCACGCTTGTGTAGCTGTATTGACACCAGATAGCCTGATAGTAAAATATTTTATGACATTGTGTATACCAGATTTAAAAAAAAATCAAATAAATCAGAAAAATCAAATAAATAAAAAAAATCTGATTTAAATAAAAAAATATTTAAAAAAAATTATTTAAAAAAAAAATCTAGATTTTTTCAACCCTGCTGTGTGCAGCATTGCCCATATATTATATTTATGAAATTTGAACAATAACAAACCGATAGACCACACGCTACTCATTGTCTACAGTGAAATGTCTCTGTTTGTGGTAGAATTTATTTAAATTTGTTTTAAATGATCCTGCAGTATTTAATTTTTTTATCATTATTATTATATTTTGAAAAAAATATAGTTAAATAAAAATGTATAATCATGCATGCCTGGTATGTGCTGTGTATAAAGCCACATGTTAATTTCTTCCTGCTTCTATAATCTTAAAATATATTGAACAGTGGAATTACTGTGTCACTTCTACCAAAAATAAAAAATATTTACGTTAGAACTCCTAAGAATGCCGTCAAGGAAGTATGATTATAAATAATTCTCAGTATGAATTATATGTACCACAAAGAAATCTCTTAGAAGTTTAAATGGAAACAAAACAATATTTTTTATTCTCACACAAGTCTTAAAATTAGGTCACATTCATGTTTTGCTTTGATGGTCAGTGGTAATTTTTAGAGTGTCCTTTAGTCAACCACACTGACCCCTCCTCTTCCTCCCATTCCTACACCTCTTCCGTGGTTCTTCAGCTTCTTCTAATCCTTCTTCAACAAACCTGTTCATCCCATTCCTGATTCATCCCCTGTTCACCCTTCTCCCTTCTGCACCCACTGTCTTGTTGTGAGCTAGTAACTCTCTGTTGATAGACGACTCTCCACACAAGGAATGAGGCACACAGCAGCAGCACTGCTGGAGGTGACAGAGGGAGGTCAGCACGCAGTTACCAGCGCCAAGGCAGCAAGACCCGTCCTATGGTAAGTCTCACAATATTAATGACTCATGTTTACTCAATGGATCATGTTAATTGTGAAATCATGCTGTGAACGAATCCTGTAATTGATTCAGGTTGCATAAATGCAAATAAATATTTTATTTTCCACCTGATTCAAATGATATTTGTACTGTATTTAAAGAACTAATTGCTGAGGTAACTAGCAAAAAAAATTGTATATTGAAAGTATTCATGTGATTTCATTAGCTAAAATATTTTTCACGAATAATTAGTGGATACATGCCATGTATGAAATGTTTATAAATTAGTATGCTGTAGAGTGCAAAAACACTGGAGCCCGACATGATAACAATGTTGGTAGTTCCAATCTAACTACAATAGAAATGCAGTTCTATCCCGTCGTGCGTTAATAACACTGTTTAATCAAATAGAATGCTAAAAAGATACCATGTAATAGACATTGGCAATGTTTGCATGTTTTTAAACTAAATAATACAAAATTGCCATGTCACTGTCTCGGAGCAAATGAAAGGCTTTAAAACGGTAAATTTTCCAGTCAACAACAGTATTCAATACCAAACCAGAACACTTATGAATGGTATTAGACTATTAAATCCTTGAAAAAGCTGCAGTTCCTATGACAGTTTTTTATTGCGACCATGAAAGGGTTAATAATATTCACTTGCAAAGGAACTTGTAAATGTTTAGTTAGCCCAATGAATATTGAAGGTTTGATAAACTCTGTGTTACTAATACAAGGAAAATGGCACAACATAAAATAAGCTAATTTTAGTACTATTTTGATACTATGTAACAAAGAACATACATTCGCGCCCCATTATTACGCGGATTCGGATATAAGGCGGTTGGTCATGGACCCCAATTTCCTGCCACCAGGGGGAAATGCCAAATGGGTCTGCTTAAATCTACTTAGAATTCTCAAGAAACATTAGGTGAACGAGTGTCAACATGTTCTTTGTTTTGCGCTGCTGCCGACATCAATCGCTGTTGTGGCTTCGCTTCGTAAGAATCAGATAAACAGTCGTATATGCAATTTAGTATGCAATACCAATATAACACTGGGGTGAAATGGCATGCTTCCATTGCATCGTAAATCTAATCGTTTTCGCTACGCAAAACGAACATGCCAAAAGCCTAACCCACAGTGCTACTGGTGCGTGAAAATATGAATTCGTCATCCGCATATGAACCAATGAATCGATGTTAAGAGATGCGACATAAATTTATGCTTTGGTCGAGATCGGTTAAAAGACGAAGTGAAGCAATTATTAATTCTACCTATTGTCATTTTCTGTTTAATCAGCTTACATACTACACTCAAATCATATACGTATTCAGCTGCTCAGATCCAGGTTATTATTATATTAAATTTGTAGGCCTACTGGTCCAGTACATCGTCATCGTAGCAGATCTATTCCATAACGGTATACATACATGTATTTTATTCAGTTCAAGATTCAACAGGTTGTGACATTTTTAAATAATACACGTTGATGCTAGTTGACTTGTTTAATAAATTCTATAAACTGCATATTATCGTATAAGACAGTGCTGCATGCACACATTGGCTTCGGCAGCGTTCTTGGACTTGGTGCAGCGAGCGGCGATTGCTATTGTTTATTAGCTCCCTGGTGGCAGATATGGGAACACCTAACACACCTCACATGCAGCACGGTCCAAAATCGTGGACCCCCGACCACCACATTATAACGAGGTTCGACTGTATAGAGTACCTGGAAATATAGAGAGTAATAGTAAATGCTTAAGATACCAAATATGTCAGGAAGGAATGAACTAAGCTAACTGAAGAAAGTGGCTCAATGTGTGAATATTCTGAGGAAACCACATCCATTACAGAAATACCAGATTTATAACAATTCTGGCTTTCTATAAACTAATTTGGTTCGTGACATAATATGTGATCAGTGTTGTTCACCTTCCCTAAATCTGATCCTTTCTTTTAGTACTTTCCTTCATTTTGTCTACACACTCACCCTCTCCCTCTTCTGTCTTTCTTCCTCTTATTCCAGCTTGTCCTTCAAGTTCCCTCTCTGTCCTCTCCATTCCTACTGAATCTTTCATGTGTTTTTTTGCATTTTCTCCTTTCTCTCTGTTTCCCTCTCTCACTACTCCTCTCTCTAATGAACTGTGTTTGTAGCCCGAGGACCCTCATCTGTGGCACCCAGACTTTGTCAAGATGCCATTTTCCAAGAAGGCTGAATGTACAGTGAAAGTTTCTGGCAGGGTAAGTCGGTGCCAATGTTTACATATGTTTACATATGTTGATATAAAAATATCACCAGAAACACAGTACCAGAAAATGGTATTTTTTTGTTTCTTGACACTGATTTATTCAAACTGAACATTAATGCATGAATATTAGTTCAATAATGATTTGCAGCATTCTTTTAAAACCCCCCTCGATCCATTTAGCCCATTTCAAATCAATTTCATTGATGTTTAAATCTGTATTGCAGGAATATTTCTGCAATCAGTTTAATATAAGTGCATTATTTTGTTAAAATGATTAAGATAATTGATTTTGATCATTATATTTGGTAACTTGTGAAAGTATGTGTAGCCTTATGTCTTAGTATATAGAGCCAGACAACGTTTTCGCCAAAATTTGACTGGATCCGATCAAAAATAATTTAATAGTTTGTCCGATGATTTAACCAAAACTAAATAACTCATTTGGACAAATGAGCTATCATATCATAGCTGATTTTTTGCAAAATGACTCTAAACGAGTTGAGCAAAATGTATTTGATGAAGGAGCTTTAAAGCAACACAAAAAGTGGCCAAGAAATCTTTCCAACTTTGCTGAGTTGTATGTTTATACAAAATACAAGGTAATCTGGGAATAGTGCACTACTATGTAGACGCAGCTATTCATAGGAGATTTGGGGTCAATTGCATTGTATTAATTCAAATTCCAAATACACCTCAAAAATACCAATCCCAATTCAGAAATACCAATTCCGATTATCAGTTTCATATAGAAATAAAAGTATGTGAAGAGAGCAACCACAGACAGACTCAACCACAGACATACTCAACCACAGACAGACTCAACCACAGACAGACTCAACCACAGACATACTTAACCACAGACATACTCAACCACAGACAGACTCAACCACAGACATACTCAACCACAGACATACTCAACCACAGACATACTCAACGACAGACATACTCAACCACAGACAGACTCAACCACAGACATACTCAACCACAGACAGACTCAACCACAGACAGACTCAACCACAGACATACTCAACCACAGACATACTCAACCACAGACATACTCAACCACAGACAGACTCAACCACAGACATACTCAACCACAGACATACTCAACAACAGACATACTCAACCACAGACAGACTCAACCACAGACAGACTCAACCACAAACAGACTCAACCACAGACAGACTCAACCACAGACAGACTCAACGACAACAAATAACAGCTTTATTGAATTTCTGCATATTGCAAACAAATATGATAAACGCAACATAGTATATTTGATTGATTATTTGTAGCAAATAATTCGAAAAGTAATTTAAAATACTAATTGCATTTTCACCAATTCCTTTTAAAAACAAAACACCAGTTCCAACGTAATTATATATTGAAATTAATTTAAAATATATATTGAAACTAATCGGAATTGCTGTTTCAATTCCAATTACGTGAATTGGCATTTCAGTTCCAATTACGATGTAATTGACTCCAAGTCTGATCCATAGTTGCATATACATAATATATAAAGCCACAGTCTATGAGGTTGAAGACTTGCTGAAAGGTAAAAAGAGAGTGAATGTTGTTTTGTAGATGACGACATCAATGAAAAAATGGGATGTGATATGTGAATCCCTGACTGAACATATATTTGACTTCTACCACTTGAAGGTAACACGCACTCCTTTATGCAGATTCATGTCTTAAAGGTCACATGAACATCTTGAAATAAAGTAAATAAATTGTATGTATTTTACATAAATAAGTCATTTAGTCAAGATAATAAAAACAATTTTTATTATAAATTACACAAATACGAATGCTTCTTTGTAGAACGAAACAAAATGTTTCTGTGACTTGCTGCTTGTGTGACAACAAAAACAAGTTGGTGCTTAGTTGCACCTGTCTATGTTGTACAATGTATTGTCGCATTGTCTTGTTAGTGGTAATAAGTCATGGTATCAATTGATGGAATTGGACACCATGGCCAGCGTCCCAACTTGACTTGGCCCCACATTTGAGAAGATCATTTTGATAGTAATTGTGGCAGTTTTCGAATCCGTAATTTTTAATCGAGAGCGTCAATACAGATAAAAGCATCAGTGACATATTCCGGAGTCCAGACAAATTTAAGTGAACTACTGAAAAACAAACAAAGAGAGACGAAGCTTGATGTTCCAAAAACAATGAAGAAAGTTAGAGGTAAGTCATTCTATAGAAACGTAGCTGTGATTTAGTCATCAGTCTACTCCATGCTCAGTTTTTCCTTGCACTGGATGTATCCCTTGTGTTGGATTTACCGTTCTACAATGCTGTTGGCCATACACAACTTTTAGCCGGGGAGCACCTGCCCAGGGACCATTTGTTTATTGCTTTTGTTTGCATTTGCTTTACAGATGTTGTTTGACTCTGACAAATAGTTCCATTTTTTTTTTGCAGTGGCTATCCAGTGTATATATTTGCTTTTGGGTATTTATATTTTAAAATTTATTTCATTATACACCTGTACTTATAATAAAGTCTATCTAATTACTGCTGTTTTATTTCCTGTTTTTGGTTGGTGTATATTTTTACAACAACATGAGTGACATATATATTACTTGACTATAAGCATTTCACCACAGTAATATTATTTTTATGCACCATTGGCTTAGGTTATGTTTCATTAAGGCAGTTGAAGCTGTGAGGGAACAAAGAGAAGACTGCTCTGACATGTGTAGAAGATTTGGTTCATTGTTCAGACTAGAGCAACTATTGACAACTACATCACTGGAAGAAAAACAAAAAATATATTTCAGTATCATGGATACAGAGGAATCAAAGGATGAGGAAGCACATTGTCTTCAACTCTTGTTTGAGAACACTTTCAGCTTTTATTGTGTAGAGAACATCCTGCACCACAATGCTGAGCAGGCTTGTGGACACAGGCACTTGCTGTGAGAGAGTCGTCTTGCTTACATGATAATGTATGTTGCTCTCCTCTTTGTCCATGATGTCCAGGCTGAGGCTGGCACCAGTACCGGTTTTTTTTTTGGTTTTTTTTTTCACTGCCCTCTCCACCACCCATCTCCACTTCCCCATCCCTCACTCTCATTCTCCACTCCCCCATCCCTCACTCTAATTCTCCACTCCCTCACTCTCATTCTCCACTCCCCCATCCCTCACTCTCATTCTCCACTCCCCCATCCCTCACTCTCATTCTCCACTCCCCATCCCTCACTCTAATTCTCCACTCCCCCATCCCTCACTCTCATTCTCCACTCCCCCATCCCTCACTCTCATTCTCCACTCCCCATCCCTCACTCTCATTCTCCACTCCCCATCCCTCACTCTCATTCTCCACTCCCCCATCCCTCACTCATTCTCCACTCCCCCATCCCTCACTCTCATTCTCCACTCCCCGTCCCTCACTCTCATTGTCCACTCCCCGTCCCTCGCTCTCATTCTCCACTCCCCCATCCCTCGCTCTCATTCTCCACTCCCCGTCCCTCACTCTCATTCTCCACTCCCCGTCCCTCACTCTCATTCTCCACTCCCCCATCCCTCACTCTCATTCTCCACTCCCCCATCCCTCACTCTGATGTATGGACAAGGAAATACAACTGAGAAAATACATGTGAGAGAAAACCAGCTTCAAGTATTTTTTATTCCATCAGCGATGATGACACCTTTGACATATCGAACAAAGAACAGTTATGCTGTATCCTGAAATATAAAAAGCAGAATATTAGTGAGGAGTCTTTGGAGTTTGTCTTGTGTTACTCTGGAGCTCGACTTGGACTTCCGAAAGATGCATGACCAGGCATCCTTTGGTGCTGTGAATTTGACCGGGAAGACGAACGATGTGGCTGCTTTGATGCAGGCCTATAACCCCAAATGCAGTGGAAACCGTCATGTACTTAATGTGTTCATCACAAAGGTCTGCAATGTGATACACTGTTACTCTGTGGCATGATTTAAATAGTCTATAGCAAGGTTTAAATAGTCAATAGCATGGTTTAGTAAGCTATATAACAGTGGTGAACTTCTTACTTTCTCCTTAAGTGGCAAGGGAATCTCAAAAGCATGATCTTGGCGTTACATGGTGTCGGAGGCCAGTAGCACCAAGTTTATGGACCTTACTGAGAAGCGATGAGTTCATCACAGGAGGTGTCTGTACAACTCTACCCTGGTGGTGTGGAGGTGTGTGTACAACTCTACCCTGGTGGTGTGGAGGTGTCTGTACAACTCTACCCTGGTGGTATGGAGGTGTTTGTACAACCCTACCCTGGTGGTGTGGAGATGTCTGTACAACTCTACCCTGGTGGTGTGGAGTTGTCTGTACAACCCTACCCTGGTGGTGTGGAGGTGTCTGTACAACTCTACCCTGGTGGTGTGGAGGTGTCTGTACAACTCTACCCTGGTGGTGTGGAGGTGCCTGTACAACCCTACCCTGGTGGTGTGGAGGTGTCTGTACAACTCTACCCTGGTGGTGTGGAGGTGTCTGTACTTTGCAGAAGGGATGACCTTATAAGACAGGGCTGTGCGTGCGTGCGTGCATGTGTTTATTTTTCAGGAAACTGGGCACCCCCCTTTACAGGGTCTGGATCCGCCCATGCAATGTGTATATTATTCTGCTCTTATGATATACAACCCTGTAAATACAATAAATATAAACTAACTTGGATACAAGTAATATGTGGCTCTTAACTATTTGTATTTCATAATTTATCTTCTATTGATGGTATTCGTGGCTATAATCAGGCAGAGAATTTGTAAGGCTCAGAGACGGTGACTGACCAGACAAGATAGCGCGGACTATGGGGGACTGATTGTGACCTTAAGATGTCCCCTGACTATTTCTGTCGCAGGAACAGTATTCATTCATATTCAGCAGGATTAGTGGTCACCTTTTCTTTGAAAAGCACAAGTTGTTTTGTATTTCAGGGAGTAAATTTCTTGTATGCAAAATACTGTGTATGTACATACTGCATAGAAAAAGCTGGCTTTTTATATTTATACAGTTGTATGATTTGTAGATAAAAAGTTAACAGATAACCTTGTTCTATTTCACCATATATAATGTAGCTGATAAATATGATTGAATGCAGCTTTATGCTGGGGTTTTCTAATAATTATTTAGGACTGGATTATTTTACAGTTTACTTGACTGGATTGGAACAAAATCAACATCAGAATGGTCCTGCAGTACATGATGGATATGTACCTTTGCCAGGGCAGAAATACTGAGCACAATCTGAATGATATAAGACATGGGAGCTAAAGAGAAAGTCTCCCACTAACTTACTAATTTCTTCTACAGTGTACACTGTATATAGATTTCCAATTGTGCAAAATGGTATTGTATAGGCATATTCATGCATTTCCCACAGGAACACATATTTGGAAACAATAGCACTTTGACTTCAATTATTTATTCAAATAAATGTAGGATCTAACTGTATTAAAATCATGTTGTTTATTTCGGATTTTTTTTGTAAACCATCACATTAAATATTATTTGGCCAATGCCAATTGTTGTTTATTTTTTTATTGCGTAGCCTAGATAGACATACTATATTACAGTGTGTACTAACAATTCTGCACAAACATTTACTAACTAGCCTATTTTGATATATAATGCCAAATTGCCAATAGTGTGATTAAACGATACAGAAATACAAATATGGTATTTTAAAAAGTACTAATGATAGTCTGTGGATTTTTGCCAGTCATGAAATAAGTTGTAAACATTGTAACAAAATTGTTCATCAATCTTATAGTAAGTAAACAATTGTTAAAGACCTTTTATTAGACATTTAGATGTTCGGGGTTGGATTAATTTTCAGTTCAAAGTGATCTCAGCCCAACCGATTTATTTAGCGTTTTGAAGAATTGATCTATGACATGTCCTTGTTGCTTGACCTTGGAAGTGACTGATCTACCAGCTCGCACAATTCCATCTGTTAAGCGCATCGTATTAATTTATAACGCAACAATATCATATATACATACATGTACACTAAATAATCTGTATAGTGTAAACAATCGGTAATTCTGTATATTATTCACTCCCAGTAAAACATTCCTCACATCATACAAACACTGCTCGGTCCCTACATCGTCGGTCCCTACATAGTCGGTCCCTACACCATCGTCATTAGTACACACATTATAACTGATGCAATCACTGTGGTAAATTTTCGTTATGATAATATTATTATTAGCTAACAGATCAACTATATATAGTCTAATGCTTCTTGAATTTGCAATAACTTACAAACTTGTTTCTAAGTCACATTCATCAGCGCGTAGAGGCCAAGTTGCCATGCCATTTATTATGTCGGCACTTTTCCAAGCTGTAGTCGCACACACTAATACATTCGGTTATCATTAGGAAAATCTGATGGCCTGATTTTCATGCATCAAACTGTGTGTGTGTATATATATATATATATATAATATATTATATGATGCAAACAGCATGTCAGTTGTTAAACCTCTCTTATGCCATGCTATTTACTTGGTTCAAATATCCTTTTGCTGTTCATGTGACCTTTAAATTTTCAAATTATTGATAATAAATATTAGTTCAGGATAAAAAGGTAAGCATACATTATTACCTCCTTGCAGGTTAACCAGCAATACAATATTTTGGAACCATGTTGTATTATTATGATGTAAACACTAGCCCTTTATATTTGTTCTAATGGTATCAGGTAAGCCTCCAGCATTTCAGATCAGATTGAAGTTTTTAAGATATTGAATGGGTATGAAAATATTGATAGAAATATGTTTTTCTCACTCAAGAAGGATAGCAGAACTAGAGGACATGAGGTAAAATTAGTAAAGGATCAATGTAGATTGGACATCAGGAAGCACTCGTTCTCACAGAGGACAATAAATGAATGGAACAAATTGTCTACAGATTGTGTAACTGCTAGCAGCGTGAATATGTTTAAAAACAAGGTTGACACATATCTCAGGAGGGCGGGCTATAAGTAGATGAACATTGTTGGACTCTCGATAAGCCAATGGCTTCCTTGTCCACTTGCCATCTGGGCCTTTGGCTTGGATGGCAAATCTTGTTAAATCTTGTTAAATTTCCTTTATTTAACTGATGTCACACCCTCCAGGCTGGGGTATTACTGTTCACCCCAACTCACTTCACCACCACTTCCTCTTTCTAACTGATGTTACACCCTCCAGGTTGGGGTGTTACTGTTCACCCCAACTCATTTCACTACCACTTCTCTCTAACTCATGTTATGAGGCCCCTATCTACCACTGTGCTTAAACTGTCTAAAGGAAATTTATCAGGTCGCCATTTTGAGTCACATCCCTAAGGAGGATGCACCCTTGTACTACTCTGCTGGTTCGGGGGACCATCTCACCAACACGCAAGTAAGCCCTGAAAGCCAGGACCACCATGGCGCTTAACATGACACATTTATAATGTGACGTACGCACATTTGGCAGCGCCCTTATGAGTTGGGCCAGTATTGGCAGCTTAATAGGTAACCAGATATCTGATCCTGTACTTAAATTCTGAGCTCCTCCCGGTAGCCATCTTGCATTGCAGTACGTAGGCCTACATGATATTCTTTTTATAGCTTAGTTTCGTTATACGGAATTTTGTTTCGCAAACACATCATCGAGTCACACATGATTGTATAACCACGGGTTAGTTGGCCTATGAATTGAAGGCACATCTGGCGTAGTCATACGTGGCTTGTCACTTGCGGGTAAAGCAGTGTTAAAATATATATATACATATTTACATTTAGTTATGGATGTGTGTGAGTACGAACGTTGTTTGCTTCATTTTGTCGATGCCTGTAGCCTTATAGTGGAAGAAGTCACACGGACCGTATGTATCGTGAAGAAGGCGGGACGAGTTCTGCCAACTGTACCAGAATGATAGACGTCTGCACAAACCTGCGGTGCGGGTATTCTTGGAGAACATTACGCACGGCACATTTGAAGCAACTGGTTGCGAGATCCTGCTGTTTAATAATCATTCTTATTGTGGAGAGTGTTCAGATATCATGTGCCAATTTGTGTCAGCCTGTCGTTTAAATTTACGGAGCTCTATAAAACGCACGGATCAAACACTGAAGATACCAAAAGAACGAACAGAAATGGCTTGAAGAAACTGTGCGACACTGCAAATGTCAAACTGTCGGTGATGACACCAGACGACTGGTTGGCTCTTCAAAGACCCATTTGTATCTACCCTACACTACATTTCGGTGTCGTCAGAATTCGTCCGTTTGTCGAACTGATGTCATTCGCCGTTCACAACATGGAATGCAACATCAGCGAGATCAAGCAGGCCACTCATTTAATTCGAAGTTGGTGTAGCCAACACCAGAATGTCGAGCGGCAGACTTTGGTTATTCGCCAGGCCAGTATGGAGATGAGACAACACGTGATATCTATTGACCAGGTTGTTACCAACTTGTTCAGCACCATTAAGGACACGCGTTTTGCGAACGTTGTACGTGAAGAATTTGATTCTATGGGAGTTGTTTCTCAACGTGTTGGTGTACTTCGAAAAAATATTTAATGCCTATGGCAAGTATATAGTGAGTGCTCCAAAATGTGGTTTGACCACCAAAACTGGATTCTTGTTGCGCAACATAATTGAACTTGAACTATCTCAGTGAAGTCATGAACAGCAGCAATGGCGAATCTTTGAGAAGCGTCATGTACCCAATGGTGGAAATGAATAATCGCTATGAAAACATGTTGATGCGTCAAAATATAGTCGATTGGAGGAAATCATTGCTGGCGAGTAGACCCTAATTCCCAACCATTCATTATTTTACCGAGATCGCTGTTTCCGTACATGTTATTATTAATTATTATTATATAATTTAACCGGTGTAGTATTTGTGAGATTTGTGAACTGCATTAAGCAATATTGAATTATGTTAACATTGTATGTATCAGTAATACGATTGGTGCTGTTTTGTTATTAAATTCACGACCGTGTTGTTTCAGATCAGTTAGTTAAATATATTTAATCCGATATTGTGTTGTTTATAATTTTAACTTCAACATGTGTATTAACTAAACATAAAGTCAGTGTGTCGTCGATTGATTATAAGCTTGACTGTGAAGATGTCACAGTACACGGGTTCTTGTTACCTCGGTTTTTTTATTATAAGCTTGATTGTGAACATGTCACAGTACAGGGGTTCTTGTTACCTCAGTTGTGTTATTATAAGCTTGACTGTGAACATGTCGCAGTACAGGGGTTCTTGTTACCTCGGTTGTTTTATTATAAGCTTGATTGTGAACATGTCACAGTACAGGGGTTCTTGTTACCTCGGTTGTTTTATTATAAGCTTGATTGTGAACATGTCACAGTACATGGGTTCTTGTTACCTCGGTTGTGTTATTATAAGCTTGACTGTGAACATGCCACAGTACAGCGGTTCTTGTTACTTCGGTTGTGTTATTATAAGCTTGACTGTGAACATGTCACAGTACAGGGGTTCTTGTTACTTCGGTTGTGTTATTATAAGCTTGACTGTGAACATGTCACAGTACAGCGGTTCTTGTTACCTCGGTTGTGTTATTATAAGCTTGACTGTGAACATGTCACAGTACAGGGGTTCTTGTTACTTCGGTTGTGTTATTATAAGCTTGACTGTGAACATGTCACAGTACAGGGGTTGTTGTTACCTCGGTTGTGTTATTATAAGCTTGACTGTGAACATGTCATAGTACAGGGGTTCTTGTTACTTTGGTTGTGTTATTATAAGCTTGACTGTGAACATGTCACAGTACAGTGGTTCTTGTTACTTCGGTTGTGTCATTATAAGCTTGACTGTGAACATGTCACAGTACAGGGGTTCTTGTTACCTCGGTTGTGTTATTATAAGCTTGACTGTGAACATGTCACAGTAGAGCGGTTCTTGTTACTTCGGTTGTGTTATTATAAGCTTGATTGTGAACATGTCACAGTACAGGGGTTCTTGTTACTTCGGTTGTGTCATTATAAGCTTGACTGTGAACATGTCACAGTACAGGGTTTCTTGTTACTTCGGTTGTGTCATTATAATCTTGACTGTGAACATGTCACAGTACAGGGGTTCTTGTTACTTCGATTGCGTTATTATAAGCTTGATTGTGAACATGTCACAGTACAGGGGTTCTTGTTACTTCGGTTGTGTTATTATAAGCTTGATTGTGAACATGTCACAGTACAGGGGTTCTTGTTACTTCGATTGTGTTATTATAAGCTTGATTGTGAACATGTCACAGTACAGCGGTTCTTGTTACCTCAGTTGTGTTATTATAACAGCTAAGTTAACATCATTTTTAGATTACACCAGGTTGGGGTGTTGCTGTTCACCCCAACTCACTTGACCTCCACTTCCTGTCTCTAACTGATGTTACACCCTCCAGGCTGGGATGTTGCTGTTCACCCCAGCTCACTTGACTTCCACTTCCTGTCCTTTTAACTGATGTTACGCCCTCCAGGTTAGGGTGTTAATGTTCACCCCAACTCACTTGGCCTCCACTTTCAGTCTCTAACTGATGTTACGCCCTCCAGGTTAGGGTGTTACTGTTCACCCCAACTCACTTGACCTCTAACTAAAAAATCTGCCTCCTGAGTTATGATTCCTTTATGAATTACAAGGTTTATAGCACTTCATTTTGATAGACGATGTTGCCCATAAGCAAATGACCATGAAACTCTGTTATTGCTCAAAGAGGGTGACACATTCAGCCAGCCAGATAGTTCACATTCCTGCCAGCAGGAGTAGGAGGAGCACTGCTGTGGATACTGGAGTTTGATTTTGATGTAATTCTACATGTTGCAGGAAGCCATGTTGAGCTACAATCAAAGGTACACATACGCATGGAACTTTGATGGTCTGCAGGAGTTCTTAAACTATGTATGTACCTAAAACTAAATTATATCATATCTGATAAGGGCAGGCTGTAATATGTAGATGAACAATTGTTGGACTGTTCCTTATCCACTTGCCATCTGGCGCTTGTGGTTTTGGATAGCAGCCTTGTTAAGATTGTACAGTCTAGTTTTAACATTACATTAGTGATGTGATGTTTACATGAATTACAATAACTTCAACAGTGTTCTACCTTTTGGATAACATTATTTATTATACAGGTAACGCAGTTACCTACAACTTATTAATTGGACCATATAACGTAACTCGAAACATACTTATGTTGATGGGGCAAACTAATAGCTAACCTTTCCTTGGGCCTTGCTTGGCTCAACTAGCCCCGGTTCGACAATTGAGCTTTTTTAATTAACTTCTCATTAATGCATGAAGTGATGTAAGATAATGTTCTTCCCTGTGCATAGCGACAGTATTTGTAATTGCACAGACAATACAGTCTAATCATATGTGTTAATAATTGATACACCAGCAGACATCAATCACTATCTCCAAAAGTTATGAAAAACACCAAAAAACATACTTTTAACTCACATTTTCACATTTCAGTCATACATCAATCAAATTCTAATAGCACGTTCAACGACTGAGTGGTACCAAGTAACTACCGCTGCTGTAGTTTCCTTAAAAACATGAGTGGCTCAACTAACCCAGTGGCTTAACTAACACTAACACCCCTATTAAGGGAAGAATACCTTATTAAACAAAAGGTAAACAAATATGATAGACAGTGTTGCTTTTACTCAGTGTTGTCTGATGTATAAACCAACAATTCAGTTGGATACTTTCAAAACAGGACAACTTTACCAGATATAACTATTGAAGTGGTTCAGTATAACAAATATACTTTATGTTTACTTCATAGCACCTGGATGATGAAGAGAGGGCTGATTTCTTTCACCATATCCTCCCAAAGATGACAAAGTTGGTGCTTGACCTGCCTAATTTGTGCAGTGAGGTAAATATTTCTTCTCACAACGCTGGGTTTTCTGTATGGTTTTAATTATTTATGTTGGTGGTATAATTGCAGATTGTAATAGAAAGAGGTACATTTATAAACAGACAGGATACAGAGTTTCTTATGTAAATTTTGAAGATATTTTTAGTGTAAACATAAAACCAAATAATTGTAAAATTAAATTTTTACAATGAAAATGTTCACACCTGTGATCAACTTATGTCAAAATCCATTTTCTAACAGCTATTACATGATGATGAATGTAAATAATACTTAGCTGTATTAGCTGTTTCTCCTTATATGTGATAGTTCTTCTAATTAGCCCTAGAATTTGATTACATTGCTGTGAAACTTTCATGTCACCACTAAATGTTTCTCCCTGTATGCTTACTCTTTTATGCATTTACACTTCCCTAAATTTACTACCTTTTGCCATTTTTCAGACCATTTTACTAATTTATCTAGATCATCCTGTAAACATTGTTTATATGTAGCATTTTTAACCTTTCTGAATACGTTTTTTTAACTTTTCTGAATACTTTTGTATGTGAGTGTGAACTAAGCCAGATCATCGACTGTGATCACTCCATCCTCAGTCTGAGAATCTATAACACGAGTACCTGGGAGAGATCCTTGACTGTGATCACTCCATCCTTGGTCTGAGAAGCTATAACACGAGTACCTGGGAGAGATCCTTGACTGTGATCACTCCATCCTCGGTCTGAGAAGCTATAACGCGAGTACCTGGGAGAGATCCTTGACTGTGATCACTCCATCCTCAGTCTTTCAAGCTATAACGCGAGTACCTGGGAGAGATCCTTGACTGTGATCACTCCATCCTCAGTCTTTCAAGCTATAACGCGAGTACCTGGGAGAGATCCTCGACTGTGATCACTCCATCCTCAGTCTGAGAAGCTATAATGCGAGTATCTGGGAGAGATCCTCGACTGTGATCACTCCATCCTCGGTCTGAGAAGCTATAACACGAGTACCTGGGAGAGATCCTTGACTGTGATCACTCCATCCTCGGTCTGAGAAGCTATAACGCGAGTACCTGGGAGAGTGGGAAGAAACATGGCAAATGGAGTTCCATCCCCAGAAATGTAGTGTACTCCACATAACCAGATCCCATAACCCGAAATACAAACAATACACTCTTCATGGCCACATACTCGTAAAGGAGGACAACACGAAATATCTTGGTGTGGTCATAAATAAAACACTCTCCTGGAATAACCACATAAATGATGTCATAAAAAAAGCAAATGCAACCTTAGGTTGCCTACAAAGAAATCTCAAATTGGCCAGGAAAAATTAAAAACCGGTGCTTATTTCACTTTAGTTAGAAACTTAGAACCCCAGTTAGAATATGACGCTGCCACATGGGACCCCTACATGTAAATTTACTAAAACAAAATAGAGATGGTCCAAAGACGGGCAGCACGGTATGTTTGTAACAACTACAACCGTGAAGCAAGTGTCACCACTATGATTAAACACTTGCACTGGCGCAGCCTCCAACAAAGGAGAACCGACATCTGCCTTGTCATGTTTTATAAGACATTACATGGCATAGTCGCCCTGGACCTCTTCCCCCAACTTATACCCCTGGTGAGACCCTCCCGACACACGCATTCTGAAGCTTTTCAACTCCCCCTAATCACTAAGCAATTCATCCAGTATAGCTTTTTACCCCGTACAATAGCCAATTGGAATAACCTGCCAGCCAACGCAGCTACAGCACCAAGTTTGGAGATTTTCAGACAGAAGATCTCCAGCTTGCAACATTAATTGATATTGCAGTTTTCACGCTACAACTTTTTCTCTCCTCAAATTGCAGTTCTACATGCACGCTATCATCTTTTCTCTTTCTTCCAAATATTTTATTACTTTCTCTTACAGCACTTTAGCACGTGTGCACACACACTGAGTCTATAAGCCTTGAAGAGAGGGTTGACTTGTACCCGGAAGAAGAAGAAGAAGAGATTCTCGACTGTGATCACTCCATCCTCAGTCTGAGAAGCTATAACACGAGTACCTGGGAGAGATGCTCGACTGTGATCACTCCATCCTCAGTCTGAGAAGCTATAACACGAGTACCTGGGAGAGATCCTCGACTGTGATCACTCCATCCTCAGTCTGAGAAGCTATAACACGAGTACCTGGGAGAGATGCTCGACTGTGATCACTCCATCCTCAGTCTGAGAAGCTATAACACGAGTACCTGGGAGAGATCCTCGACTGTGATCACTCGATCCTCAGTCTGAGAAGCTATAACACGAGTACCTGGGAGAGATCCTCGACTGTGATCACTCCATCCTCAGTCTGAGAAGCTATAACACGAATACCTGGGAGAGATCCTCGACTGTGATCACTCCATCCTCAGTCTGAGAAGCTATAACACGAGTACCTGGGAGAGATGCTCGACTGTGATCACTCCATCCTCAGTCTGAGAAGCTATAACACGAGTACCTGGGAGAGATCCTCGACTGTGATCACTCCATCCTCAGTCTGAGAAGCTATAACACGAGTACCTGGGAGAGATGCTCGACTGTGATCACTCCATCCTCAGTCTGAGAAGCTATAACACGAGTACCTGGGAGAGATCCTCGACTGTGATCACTCCATCCTCAGTCTGAGAAGCTATAACACGAGTACCTGGGAGAGATGCTCGACTGTGATCACTCCATCCTCAGTCTGAGAAGCTATAACACGAGTACCTGGGAGAGATCCTCGACTGTGATCACTCCATCCTCAGTCTGAGAAGCTATAACACGAGTACCTGGGAGAGATGCTCGACTGTGATCACTCCATCCTCAGTCTGAGAAGCTATAACACGAGTACCTGGGAGAGATCCTCGACTGTGATCACTCCATCCTCAGTCTGAGAAGCTATAACACGAGTACCTGGGAGAGATGCTCGACTGTGATCACTCCATCCTCAGTCTGAGAAGCTATAACACGAGTACCTGGGAGAGATGCTCGACTGTGATCACTCCATCCTCAGTCTGAGAAGCTATAACACGAGTACCTGGGAGAGATGCTCGACTGTGATCACTCCATCCTCAGTCTGAGAAGCTATAACACGAGTACCTGGGAGAGATCCTCGACTGTGATCACTCCATCCTCAGTCTGAGAAGCTATAACACGAGTACCTGGGAGAGATGCTCGACTGTGATCACTCCATCCTCGGGCTTACAAGCTGAATTTATTACACCATTGAAGTGTTTCTCTTCCTTTGTGATATTTTCCTCATCGTCATCAATATCTAGTCGTCTGAAGGACAGATCCTATAAACGTTGTTCATGATACTTCTCCATTGATGTCTGTCCCGCTTTACAACTTGTTGGTCAACGTATCCTGTGTCGTGTGTTTTCAGCCAATCCCACTGTTGAAGACAGGAACTGTTCGCAGCATCACAATGTCACAGGAGCAGGCTGCGTGTCTTCTTGCAAACGCATTCTTCTGCACCTTCCCAGGATGCAACAATCAGCACAAACGACCCAGCTTCCCTGGAATCAATTTCAGCAGGTGAATACCCCATCATGATGAATTGGCTTGTTTATAAATTACTTTGTTGTGTAGATATCAGCAATGTCAAAACCACTTTAAACCACAAAACTATTGAGATTACTTACTCTCAATGTTTCTTCTTCAGGACTTCTGGGATGACTAGTTCTTCTGCCCACCAGTTGACTTGGCAAGCAGGCCGTCTCGTACATGGCCAAGTCGGTATCCCCTTGTCTCGATTCATGATTGGAGTTGTCTTTCTGATCCATGTGGCCTCTAATCCATCTTATGTTTCTGTTGCTCTCTCTGTCTGTCAGACTTATGCTCTACTGTCGCTGAGTTTCTTTTGTTCCCTGGTAAACCGTCTGGTTGTGATGGTCTCAACCTACTTCTTGTGTTCCTCGGGTCTTGTTCCAAATGTTTTCCCTGTTTCACCAATATAGTTATATGGTTACAGCTCTTACAAGGGATATGGTATACACAGTCTGTTTTTCTACTGTCTTCCACTTTGTCCTTTGGATGCACTAGTATTTTTCTGATGTTTTGATGAGGTCTCACAGATGTAGCGATCTCATGAGGTTTTACAATCTGCTGTATAGGTTCTGTTACTCCTTTGACATACAGGAGAGTGACCATACCTTGGGATTTCTCTGTGTTCTTACTCTTCCATTCCTTGGTCTTTCCCTTCTGTCCCTTCAGACTTTACTGTTCTTTCATCTGACTGTATCCACATCTTTCTAGTGCCTTGGTGATGTGCTCCACCTCTTTCTCTCTGTGCACTAGCTTTGGTATGATGCTGTTGCATCTATCCAGTAATGTTTTGATGACCCTCAGTTTCTAATGTAACGGATGGTGATAGGTAAAGTTCCGATACTAGTCTGTGTGTGTCTTCTTCCGATACACTATGAGTTTCACTGTTCCATCTTTCGTACCATAAATGTATCCAGGAAGGCCAGGGAGTTATCACTCTCTTCTTCATAATGTGAAATAAACGCTGTCTGTTGTATCTATGCTGTTGAGATGCTCTGTAAGTTCTTGTCATCTGATAACATGGTGGTGACTTTCTGTTCATACCCATCCGTGTCCATAGTTCTGGTAGCACTTGTCTCTCTTTCCTGTTCGGTTTCGGTAGTTTCACTATTTTCAAAATACCAGCCACTTGAGATCGTACTAGTGAGCAGAAGAACTAGTCTCCCAGAATTCTTGATGAAGGTTGTTGATGGCAGCCAAAAGATTGAAGGTTTGTTGTGGTTTGAAGAAAATGTTTACTCATAAATTATATTCTTTTATAAATAAGTCCTGGTGTTCATGTTTATATGTATGCAAGCAGACATGCACAATCCAACCAAAAACTAGGTGCTAGTCTTTAAAATAAAATCTGCACTGTGGCCAAAAAAGGACAAAATCTTGTCACTGGATCACATTTTGATGTAGTTATGTTTCTTGGTTATATACTCATTTTACAACAGAATTATAATTTTGGTGCTGGTTTCTTTAATATAAAGTAGGCTGTGACTCTATGCATATCTATATGTGGGCAATTCTGTCAAATGGTCAACCTTACCATATTTTTTTCAAATTTGGTTTATATAAATAAGGTACCATTTTGAAGATAAACATTTGTACTAAAGGGAAATATAATGAATGTATCAATATTATTGCATGAATTACAAAATATTTGATGTCAAAGACGATGGTGTAGAATATGCAACTTTAAAAAAAATTAAACTTTCTGAAAAACGTAGTTTTTCATCACATTTTCTTTTTTCTTAAATTTTTTAAAATGTAGTAATGAGATAGAGTGACATAGTAGTCTAACTCAACTCAAATTTCATTTGTCAGTGTTCAGAATAATTATAGGAATCTTGGTTCCAATTGGGGTCACATCAGGCATGTATGTCCATAACACACAAAAAAATGATTGTATCATGTTACTTATTCTTCATGCCCACTGGCACATAGGGCAGAACCAAGGGTCCTCAACCTCTTCTGTCTGCAGCCTGCTGTGCAGCCTGGACCCAGCAATTTTTTGGGGCCGTCCTCGTTTTCTTTTACCTTCAGATGTCCATCTTAGTGCAATCTTTGAGATGTTGTCGTCCTTCTTTCTCACGACATGGCCGATCCATCTCCATCTTCTTGTGGCGAGTATGTTGTTCATATTGCTTTGTTCGGTTATTCTTAGCAGTTGATTGTTTGACATTTTTTGTGGCCAGAATATTCTCATGATATTTCAAAGGCATTTTATGTGGAAGGTAGAAAGGTGTCTGAGGTCTAGTTTTGTCATACGCCAGCATTCTGAGCCATAGAGTAGTGTGGAGAGGACACAGCTTTTGTATAGGCTCAGCTTTGTTCTTCTAGAATATATTGTTGATCTCCAAACAGGTTTCAGTCTGAAGAAAGCACCTCTAACTTGTTCATGCAATTCTTGATGTCAACATTTGCCCTATCTTTGCATACTATGCTTCCCAGATAGGTGAAGTTGTCTGTGGTTTGCAGTTCTTCATGATCTAGATACACTGATACCAGATTTCTTTGATTTAGCCCCATCACCTTGGATTTCTTTTTGATTATCTTTAGTCCTAATTTTTGGCTGATGTCCTTGAGTGAGTTTGCCTTTCGTCCTCGAGAAAAGAAAACAATGTCCATCTTATTCCTCTTTTTGGTCCTTCTGTTGTTTTCTTCATAATCCAGTCTGTGACAAGGTTGAAGTAGGACTGCTGAATTATGCACCCTTGCATTACTCCTGACTTTACCTTGAATGCAATATCTGATTGCATGTTCTCATAAAAAAGCTTGATGAGGTCACCAGATATGTGGTGGAACTCCATTGTATCATCTAGTAATTGCTTAATTAAAAAAATATGCAAAGTACATTTTTAGTCTTGAGTATGCACAAGTACTTAACTTTATTTTATTAATCATAGTTTATGGTTTATCTTCATTATGGACATACACATATTATGCATGTCCATAACGCTGTATGTCCATAACACAATTCACAACAGTGCAAAGTTGATAGGGCTACCACATCTTGTCAAATATTTGAACTACACTCACTATGTGGCTCTGAATCCATTGTTTTCATTTAATTCTAGTTCCGTCATATGGGAAAATTTCTATGTCCAGCACTGGAATTCTACGTCAAATGGGACTTCAGTATTGACATGTCAAGAAGCACATGGATGCAGGCCTTTAGCCAGAAATAAAATTTGGTCAGTCATGAACATTCTAAAAAACCTTAAAAGCGCTTCAATGGAAGCCTTTCACATCTATGACAGCCATTATTGGCCCATTTGGTTTTTGTACTGGTAAACTAATGCAGATAAAGCAAATGTCAAATGACAGCCATTATTGGCCGAATTGGGTTTTTGCAATGGCAGGCCAAGTCCAGTTTAACTATTATTGGCCCAATCGAGTCTTACTAGCTGTGCAGTGAGGTTAGCACTAACACCTACACAGTATTACTAATAGAGGTAGAGCCAACACATGAAGGTTCATGAAAAAGTAACTTGAAACTTTATTTTTAAATATATAAACACGGAAGTAATGTTTGAAGCATCTTTCAGCTTTAAGTACATACATGCAAATATGTCTAGTATGAACAAATATTATTACAATCACACTCAAAATCAACTGCTTGACATTAAAAGTAAAGCAATATAACACATAAAAATAGAAGATATAGCATTCAGTAATACAACTGGTCTTGAAAGTAATATATTGAAACATTACTAATTTGATAAAAGAGCCATCATCCAGATTCAGTATTATACCTATTGGACAAAAAACAATATGAATTTACTAGACTCAGCACAGCCTAATTGTTGGTGGTTTGCCTGCCATTTCAGTTGAGGAACCGAATAACTGAGCACTGCCTATAGTAGGGCCTACATGCCAGTTATGTATGTGAATCGGAACCCGAATCAGGGCCTACATGCCGGTTATGTATGTGAATTGGAACCCGAATCAGGGCCTACATGCCGGTTATGTATGTGAATTGGAACCCGAATCAGACTCGGTTTCAAAGTCTACCACAATCGTGCTTGGCCACTGCAGAGTGCCAGAGGTGGGCGACAATACAGTAATGTGTCTCCTTTACTAGCGGTAGGCACATCAACATTATGGATCTCCACCAACACAAAAAAGGATGCTGATTCTGACTTTTCAGGGAAAATCGCAGGAACGCTGCTTTTTTCATGTTTACGGCATCAATTGTTTTGAACTTTGATGTTGACATATCGCATCTTTTTACTCGCTTGGCAGGTGCCATTTTGAACTTACCCCACAACATCCAGGTCACAGGATTGTTTTTTCAAATGAGAATGCCAATGGATAGGCACTGAGAAAGGCCATAGAAATGCATTTCCCAACCAATGACATACACGATTACAATAAATAGAGATCAACCACAGTATCATTGTTTTCTAATGATGTACAGCCTGTATATACAGGTTGGGAACACTGGCACTGACAGAGACACAGGAGGAGAAGATACAGAGAGCAGAAAACAACTGGGTCCGAAAACTATGCCAAGTAATCCACGAAGATTGAAGGAAGATGAAGGAATTGAGAGAAGAGATTGGCATTAAGAAACACTTAAAGATGAAAGTAGTCGGAAGCAGAATGAGATGGGCAGGACATGTGCAAAGAATGGGCGAAGATAGACTGTTAAAAAGAGAAAGAAGAAGAGGGTGGCAGAAGAAGAGGAAGACCAAAGGTGCGATGGAAAGACTGTGTCAAACGAGATCTTGAAAGGGCAGGTATGAACAGCCAAGAGTGGAAGACCATTGCAGAAGACAGAGGGAGATGGAGAGAGTTAACAATGAAAGTGGAACAAGCTACCAAGTGACCTGGACCCCACCCCGCAAGGGAGCAAGGGAAAGAAGAGTCAAGGTTAAAACTAGATTGGCGGTATTCACTACTCTGCCACTGACAACATTCGTCGAATCATGACCGCGTGTGTTAAGAGTCACTAGGACAGTTCAAGCAATTCTATTATGAAAAAATCAAATCTTGTAAAAAGAAAAACCCATCTTTTATTTTTATTTCACCCATCGTCATAAGACATTTGCCCGTCTTCAAGATGTTCAGACGGGTCCCTGGCTAAGTGCCTGCATGGATGTTATATACAATTACAACATCCTAACAACGATATATCTGAAATTGTGTGTCCCAATTCCTAAGGCAGTTTATCTTCGAGAGTCTTGTCACCTTAGTCGAATCTGGTCCATTTGGGATAAAAAAATTAAAGAAAGAGAACATACAGAAATGGGAAGAATTCAAAAAGTGATGTTAGATCTGACATACTAAATAAAATATTTTATTATAACTATTTTCAAGTAGTACAAATAAACAGAGCAAATTATAAAAAATTAATGAGGGGAAGAACATAAATACTCTAGTACATGAACATCATTTTGTACTCTTTGATAACATTAAAGTCAGTTTGCTAGAGTTTTGACGAGAAACAATTTATATTATTAACTGTCTAGTTGCATGCCCTTATTTATTGAATTAATCTTTGCCTGTGAGACAAGGTATGCATCCATGTTTTATCGAATACTGTAGTTGTTCACTGTTCTCTATTTTAAATCTCAGCCAAACACTTATGTCTCTCTAGTTATTGTGCTACATCAGCTTGCATGCAATGGCTTCTTGAAAAGCCCAAGAAAATACTGAACATTATTATTGGGAACCGCTGAGATTCAAAGTGTATTTATTTCATTATGCAAAGTAGCATATTAAGAACACTCCGACAATAATTATTGATTTGTGTTATGGAGTTTTGAAAGTGTTGTAGAGCTGACGTGTATCTTTCTGCATGAGAACATCTGGGTTAGCTTAACAAGTGCAGTTAGAGTGTTGCTGAGGGACTACTTTTGTACACCGCGGTTATTCAAAGATACGTGGTTGTTTAAGTGTTATTGAATATTGCAATTGTTCACAGTTAATTATTTTAAATCTTATGTTATAACAGTCTCTTGGGTCTATGTTTCTTTATTAATTATGCTACATGAGCCTTGATGAAAAGGCTTCCTGAGAAGCTCAACATATTTTGACTTGAAAAAAGAAAGAGACCAGACCCAACATCAGGCTATCAGTGGAACTGCTGAAAATTATGATTTTATTCATAAAACATTAAATACAATTTTATTAATATTCTAATTCTTCATAATATATGCATTTTTGAAGTTTTATTTCATTTAGTAATGTTTTTAAGTTGATGTTATGTCCATTTGTGCACTTTAAATAGTGAAATGTGAAGTGTGCATCCATAACATTCAGAGATGTATAATCATAACAGGAAACGTGTATGTCCATAGTGACAGATACATGAACCTGTGACCTAGTTACTAGCAGGAAATGAATTAATTTCTACTCTATTTGTAAGCTTAAAGTCTAGTGTACAAACACATTGTTTTGCTATATTTTTAATATATTCATACTTCACAGAATTTTTGAAATGTTTAAAGCAACATTCAAAAAACATTTTCTCTGAGTACATCCATAACGGGACAATTTTTAAAACATCAAAATTAGTGTCCATCCATAACACCGGAATTGCCCATGTATGACATAATGTGGTGGTTCGTACATTAAAAAATATTCGAAATTCCCCCAGGGGATGGGGTATTATGTCAAATGAACCATTGTGGATGTTTGACGTAAATGACGTAACAGTTACGTACAATTGTTGGCACTACTATCCTTGTTTCTATGATTGTTAGGTGATCTATGTCAAACGTCCTCCCAACGCTTCATAAAACCGATGTGTTGTACTTGATTTTTATGGTGTGAAGATGTCATTGCCATTGGTATTGCCCTACCAACACTTGACTAGGTAGTGCAAGGAGTCATAAGCTCTAGCCATGTTTGCTCTTTTGTCCCGTGCAATGCCAGGTAATGTGGCTGGTAGGTTAATAATGTCTTGCCACCACAAAGGTGCCTAGGCAGTTTAGCTGAAACTGCAGCTTTTCTAGTTCTAAATATTTTTACTCACTCGTTCCTGTTCATGCATTAGGAGACACATAGCGCTTCCATAAGAGAGCGCCACTACTGTCATTCCGCAGCCTCCTCCATGGTTCCGTCTACCATCGACCTTCCAACCTAGAACTGTCTTGGGCACATTCGACACATGTGCTCTAACAATCTCAATCGCTGCCTTTTTGTGTTGCAATCAATGTTGTGTTTGTTTTGTGGCACAGCTCTTCATTGGCGATTGTGTTTGGTCGAAGTACCCCTATTGTCTTCCAGAGAAATAAAGCTATCTAAGTAATTATAGCACCACTGCAATATCTGATTAAATGTATATTGTTGGTTTTTTAAATCATGTTATATGCAGGGCCTGTAATGTTGTTCATAATCGATTATGTCTTCATTCTAGCATTGTTGCACTACCTTTAATTGAAATATGCCAGCAAATATAAGCCCTTTAACAAATGACATAGCAGTGAGATAGTGACATATAATAACAGCTGTGTTCTATGGGGCATTCTGTCTCAGATCAACTGTGTTATATAGGGCATTCCATCTCAGATCAACAGTGTTATATGGGGCATTCCATCTCAGATCAACTGTGTTCTATGGGGCATTCCATCTCAGATCAACTGTGTTATATGGGGCATTCTGTCTCAGATCAACTGTGTTATATGGGGCATTCTGTCTCAGATCAACTGTGTTATATGGGGCATTCCATCTCAGATCAACTGTGTTATATGGGGCATTCCATCTCAGATCAACTGTGTTATATGGGGCATTCTGTCTCAGATCAACTGTGTTCTATGGGGCATTCCATCTCAGATCAACTGTGTTATATGGGGCATTTTATCTCAGATCAACTGTGTTATATGGGGCATTCCGTCTCAGATCAACTATGTTATATGGGACATTCCGTCTGAGATCAACTGTGTTATATAGGGTATTCTATCTCAGATCAACTGTGTTATATGGGGCATTCCGTCTCAGATCAACTGTGTTATATGGGGCATTCTGTCTCAGATCAACTGTGTTATATGGGACATTCCGTCTCAGATCAACTGTGTTATATAGGGTATTCTATCTCAGATCAACTGTGTTATATGGGGCATTCCATCTCAGATCAACTGTGTTATATGGGGCATTTTATCTCAGATCAACTGTGTTATATGGGGCATTCCGTCTCAGATCAACTGTGTTATATGGGGCATTCTGTCTCAGATCAACTGTGTTCTATGGGGCATTCCATCTCAGATCAACTGTGTTATATGGGGCATTTTATCTCAGATCAACTGTGTTATATGGGGCATTCCGTCTCAGATCAACTGTGTTATATGGGACATTCCGTCTCAGATCAACTGTGTTATATAGGGTATTCTATCTCAGATCAACTGTGTTATATGGGGCATTCCGTCTCAGATCAACTGTTTATATGGGGCATTCCGTCTCAGATCAACTGTGTGATATGGGGCATTCCGTCTCAGATCAACTGTGTTATATGGGGCATTCCGTCTCAGATCAACTGTGTGATATGGGGCATTCCATCTCAGATCAACTGTGTTATATGGGGCATTCCGTCTCAGATCAACTGTGTGATATGGGGCATTCCGTCTCAGATCAACTGTGTTATATGAGGCGTTCTATCTCAGATCAACTGTGTTATATGGGGCATTCCGTCTCAGATCAACTGTTTATATGGGGCATTCCGTCTCAGATCAACTGTGTTATATGGGGCATTCCATCTCAGATCAACTGTGTTATATGGGGCATTCCATCTCAGATCAACTGTGTTATATGGGACATTCAGTCTCAGATCAACTGTGCTATATGGGACATTCCGTCCCAGATCAACTGTGTTATATGGGACATTCCATCTCAGATCAACTGTGTTATATGGGGCATTCTGTCTCAGATCAACTGTGTGATATGGGGCATTCCGTCTCAGATCAACTGTGTGATATGGGGCATTCCGTCTCAGATCAACTGTGTTATATGGGGCGTTCTATCTCAGATCAACTGTGTTATATGGGGCATTCCGTCTCAGATCAACTGTGTGATATGGGGCATTCCATCTCAGATCAACTGTGTTATATGGGGCATTCCGTCTCAGATCAACTGTGATATGGGGCATTCCGTCTCAGATCAACTGTGTTATATGGGGCATTCCATCTCAGATCAACTGTGTTCTATGGGGCATTCCGTCTCAGATCAACTGTGTTATATGGGGCATTCTATCTCAGATCAACTGTGTTATATGGGGCATGCCGTCTCAGATCAACTGTGTTATATGGGACATTCCGTCTCAGATCAACTGTGTGATATGGGGCATTCCATCTCATATCAACTGTGTTATATGGGGCATTCCGTCTCAGATCAACTGTGTGATATGGGGCATTCTGTCTCAGATCAACTGTGTTATATGGGGCATTCCATCTCAGATCAACTGTGTTATATGGGGCATTCCGTCTCAAATCAACTGTGCTATATGGGACATTCCGTCTCAGATCAACTGTGTTATATGGGGCATTCTATCTCAGATCAACTGTGTTATATGGGACATTCCGTCCCAGATCAACTGTGTTATATGGGGCATTCCATCTCAGATCAACTGTGTTATATGGGACATTCCGTCTCAGATCAATTGTGTTATATGGGGCATTCTGTCTCAGATCAACTGTGTTATATGGGACATTCCGTCCCAGATCAACTGTGTTATATGGGGCATTCCATCTCAGATCAACTGTGTTATATGGGACATTCTGTCTCAGATCAAATGTGCTATATGGGACATTACGTCCCAGATCAACTGTGTTATATGGGACATTCCGTCTCATATCAACTGTGTTATATGGGGCATTCCATCTCAGATCAACTGTGTTATATGGGGCATTCCATCTCAGATCAACTGTGTTATATGGGACATTCCGTCCCAGATCAACTGTGTTATATGGGACATTCCATCTCAGATCAACTGTGTTATATAGGGCATTCTGTCTCAGATCAACTAAGGTGTGTTGCACTCATATTTTTGAATACAACCAAATTTTTTACCATTAATCCACAGGTCAATATAACCACACATGTCAAACCGTAGGGCTGTAGCTGGACACTGGTCAACATAACCACACATGTCAAACCATAGGGCTGTAGCTGGACACTGGTCAATGTAACCACACATGTCAAACCATAGGGCTGTAGCTGGACACTGGTCAATATAACCACACATGTCAAACCATAGGGCTGTATCTCGACACTGGTCAATGTAACCACACATGTCAAACCATAAGGCTGTAGCTGGACACTGGTCAATGTAACCACACATGTCAAACCATAGGGCTGTATCTCGACACTAGTCAACATAACCACATATGTCAAACCATAGGGTGTAGCTTGAATAGTTTCTGAGTTATGACCATTTCAAATTTTGCAGAGTATCATTTTTGCCAATTTTTTTAAAGTCATGAATATTTTTTTCTACTTAAAATACGCAATAACTATAAAACTATTTGTGCAATGACTCATATTTTTCCTGCTTATTCTCCATCATGTGTAAATAGTAACATACAAGCTAGAGTTCCACTTCTGTATATTTGTTCTCCCACAATATGCTATTGAAGTTGTGTGTTTTTATGTACGAAATTGAGCCAGTGAGTTATTTTAGACCCATATTTCAACAATAAAACATGTTAGAACACAAATGAATCTTATTCTAATCAATAGCACACCTACATATCTAGGTATATGAGAAGTTTAAAGTTTCTATCTTGATTAGTTTATGAGATACTGATCTCTAAAGTTGGTACATAATGAAAAGTGGCCTATATTTAGCAGCCAAAAATGCTATGTGGCCATGGAGCAAAATTCCTGTTTATTTTTATATGAAAGGCAGGTACAATGCTTGTGTAATGCACCATAATTTTATTTCCTAATCAAATGACTTCATGTTTAAAAAATATTTTGGATGAATGCATTTTGTTTTTATCTAACCAACAGATTACAATGCAATATCATAATAATAAGGTAAATTTTATTGGCAACTGAGTTGGATTCACATCATTATACAGTCAGTAAAAGAACACACATAACAGTCAATAATCATTAAATACAATAATCATAAAAACCGTACCATGATAAATAGCACAGTAGATATAATGTTATTACAATATTTATTGCCAGTTGTGTAAACCCCATGGTATCAGAGAGTTTCGATACCAATTTGTCCGAGTTATTGGCAATGGACACTTATTACTGTGTCTTGTATCATAATCTATGTCTTTTATCAGGTAAAAGATGATTCAGTCTGTGTGAGCTTACTTTCGTCTTGTTAAAGTATCGCTCACACAGACCTAAATCATTGAGTATATATGCATAGCTTTTGTCAGGAAAGATACATTTTGTGGCTCTTTTCTGTATCATTTCAATATTGTCAGATAAGTAATTCTGCAAATTGGTATGCCACACAGGGCATGCATATTCTAGTACAGGTCTATTTCCTAATCACGTGTGATGTTTCTCTTTATGTCCACGTTCCCCACATTTGTGACACAGTGCTATCTGGGCGTGCTTACATGTGGCAGTGACGCAGTTAGTCTCGCCACATTTTGCGCACTTGGCCAACATGTGCCGTTGTCATTTTCAGCATTCAAAGACTTTCCATCCATTACAGACAATGCTCTAATGCTGAGCACGTTGTCGTGGGTCACTGCTTTCGGCATATCCTCATGTCAGTGTTGGTTCTTGCCTCTTAGTGTCTGCTCGGGGAGGGACTGGTTTGACAGCAATCTGCCCACTCCGCTCTCTGACAGTGCAGCCCATCCTTTTGAATCAAATCTAATATGAAGCAAACACATGGTCCGGTTTGTACAAGAACGTATCACAAACCAAAGCTTCAAGCTACACGCCGGCAAAGACATGTCAAAAACATACACCATCAAGAACGGGGTACCACAAGGTTCAATTTTTTCTGCGATGCTCTTCAACATCGGACATCCCGCACACAGCATCAACGCAATACATCTATGCTGACAACATCGCCCTCATGGAATCAGGACTGAACTATGCTGACATACAGCAAACGTTAACTAACGACCTGACTTGTCTAGACCTGTACCTCCAACGATGGCGTCTCCGACGAAATGTCAACAAAACAGTGAGCAGCTGCTTTCATCTGACAAACTGTCTGCGGAGAGAAAATGTCTGTGGCTGCGGAGAGAAAATGATCCCGACAACAGCAAACCCCAAATATTTCGGAGTTACATTCGACAGGTAATTGATTTATTAAAAATACCTATCCCAGTTCTCAAAAAGAAAGTCAATGCACATTGCAACTTACTTCAACGACTGGCCAGCACAAAACAGGGAGCACACTTTGACGTTCTTAAAAAAATCGACAATCGCACTTGCTTTTTCTCCAGCCGAATATTGTTCGCCAGTGTGGTGCCACAATGTCCACACACACTGACTTGATGCAGCACTGAACAACAGCCTCTGCCTGGTGTCCAGGGGCATCCAATTGACACCAACAGTCATGCTGCTAATCATCACTGGGATAACGCCTCCAGACATCTGTCGAAACAAACAATGCCTCGCACTAGCTCGTCTTGCGGAAGTAGATCACCAACACACACTACACACCATCAGCTTTGTGTGAGTGCGATGCCGAAAGGCAGACCGCAATCCAAATCACCAGTGAGTGTCCGCTACACAGATGTATCGGGGACATGGTCAGGCTGGACGGGCCAGTTTCAGGACCTAAAATGGGACACGTGATTGACCCCCTCCCTCCGAATCATATGCAAGAAGAAAAAGAAATCTTTTAGATTTTAATATTTTACTACCTATTCCATCTATAGTAAGACAATTATGAAAATATTGTTGTCAAATGCAAAAAACCTACTGAGCAGTGAGTACATAGTTCTAGATTATATGTACCTTAAATGTTAACCAATGACTAAGTAGGTATATTTGAGCACTTGTGCAAAAGAACTAAGCATTTACATGCAAATTGTCTCTGTAATGCCCTAGTATAATGTGAACCAGGGGTAAAGAACAAGAACTAGTATAGAGAAGTGGAACTATAGTATGTCTGTTACTATCTACATATGTTGGAGAATAAGCATGCAAGATCTTATAGTCCTTGCTGAAGTAGTTATTGGCATTTTAAGTAGAACAAGAAATCTTCATGATTTCCGAAAATTAACAAAAATGAAAGAATCCACCAAATTTTAAATGGTCATGACTCAGAAACAGTTCGAGCTACAGCCCTATTGTTTGACATGTGTGCTTACATTTACCAGAGCATAAATAGGTGCATGTTTTGTTGAATTCAAAAAGATGAGTACAACAAGATTTTCTTATTTTACAATGTCAATGTCAGTATTGCATATGGGGCATTCCGCCCCATATGCAATACTGACATTGTATTGATAAAATACATAGATTACTATAGTTATTGTAGTACATGTACCAACAAGTAAACAACATGTTGTTACACTTTGAACAGAGACGTAAAACTATTTTTGCACTAACCAATGGTTACACAGTTACAGAGGTCTGCTGTTTCTTATCATGGCTTTGTTCTTATGATAACTGTTATATTTAACACACCAATTCCACAATGCAACATCTTCTCTCTATTACTGAGAACACCAAGTGATTATTTGTAGGTTATACCGAGGTCCCATTTCACCAAATACAGCTGCAAAGTTGAGGTGTTTGCTGCACTACTTCAAGACTGTCACAGAAAAAAGTAAGTCACCCTACCACAGATACCATAAAATTAATTTTTTCCTTCGCATCTTCATTCCTAATTTTTTTCACGAAAATGGTTCAGTCAATAAAAAAACTTTAAATTCCCCTGGGGTGTGGATGTCCATCCAAAAGAACTTATGTTATTAAGATTTATTTGATGTATATCACGTAAATCAGAACATTAGTAGAACTCATGCATAGCGTTGTGAGCAATCATATCTAACTGTGTTAGCCGTACCAGGAAACAACTGTGTTAGCCGTACCAGGAAACAACTGTGTTAGCCGTACCAGGAAACAGCTGTTTTAGCCGTACCAGGAAACAGCTGTGTTAGCTGTACCAGGAAACAACTGTGTTAGCCATGCCAGTAAACAGCTGTGTTAGCTGTACCAGGAAACAGCTGTGTTAGCCTTACCAGGAAATAGCCGTGTTAGCCGTACCAGGAAACAGCTGTGTTAGCTATACCAGGAAACAGCTGTGTTAGCCGTACCAGGAAACAGCTGTGTTAGCCGTATCAGGAAACAGCTGTGTTAGCCATATGAGGAAACAGCTGTGTTAGCTGTACCAGGAAACAGCTGTGTTAGCCGTACCATGAATCAGCTGTTAGCTGTACCATGAAACAGCTGTGTTAGCTGTACCATGAAACAACTGTGTTAGCCGTACCATGAAACAGTTGTGTTAACTGTACCATGTACAAGTCCATAGCGGAGATATTTATGTTCACTGGGTGCACCAGCTCTTGCAGTGGCTGCCTTTTCTCCCGTGCAATGCCAGGTAACTCAACTAGTTAATGCTAACATTTAAATACAATAAAAAGAACAATATTAAAATACTTACGAAGATGCCAGCTGTGTGTGTACATTGTAGGCTGATGTGGGCTGTGTGTGTAAAATACAGAATGTGTATGACTTGGGCTGTGTGTAAAATACAGACTGTGTGTATGATGTGGGCTGTGTGTGTAAAATACAGACTGTGTGTATGATGTGGACTGTGTGTGTGTGTAAAATACAGACTGTGTATATGATGTGGACTGTGTGTACAATGCAGGTTGTGTGTGTAAAATACAGACTGTGTGTATGATGTGGGCTGTGTGTGTAAAATACAGACTGTGTATATGATGTGGACTGTGTGTATGATGTGGGCTGTGTGTGTAAAATACAGACGTGTGTGTGTGTGTGTGTGTGTGTGTGTGTGTGTGTGTGTGTGTGTGTGTGTGTGTGTGTGTGTGTGTGTGTGTGTGTGTGTGTGTGTGTGTGTGTGTGTGTGTGTGTGTGTGTGTGTGTGTGTGTGTGTGTGTGTGTGTGTGTGTGTGTGTGTGTGTGTGTGTGTGTGTGTGTGTGTGTGTGTGTGTGTGTGTGTGTGTGTGTGTGTGTGTGTGTGTGTGTGTGTGTGTGTGTGTGTGTGTGTGTGTGTGTGTGTGTGTGTGTGTGTGTGTGTGTGTGTGTGTGTGTGTGTGTGTGTGTGTGTGTGTGTGTGTGTGTGTGTGTGTGTGTGTGTGTGTGTGTGTGTGTGTGTGTGTGTGTGTGTGTGTGTGTGTGTGTGTGTGTGTGTGTGTGTGTGTGTGTGTGTGTGTGTGTGTGTGTGTGTGTGTGTGTGTGTGTGTGTGTGTGTGTGTGTGTGTGTGTGTGTGTGTGTGTGTGTGTGTGTGTGTGTGTGTGTGTGTGTGTGTGTGTGTGTGTGTGTGTGTGTGTGTGTGTGTGTGTGTGTGTGTGTGTGTGTGTGTGTGTGTGTGTGTGTGTGTGTGTGTGTGTGTGTGTGTGTGTGTGTGTGTGTGTGTGTGTGTGTGTGTGTGTGTGTGTGTGTGTGTGTGTGTGTGTGTGTGTGTGTGTGTGTGTGTGTGTGTGTGTGTGTGTGTGTGTGTGTGTGTGTGTGTGTGTGTGTGTGTGTGTGTGTGTGTGTGTGTGTGTGTGTGTGTGTGTGTGTGTGTGTGTGTGTGTGTGTGTGTGTGTGTGTGTGTGTGTGTGTGTGTGTGTGTGTGTGTGTGTGTGTGTGTGTGTGTGTGTGTGTGTGTGTGTGTGTGTGTGTGTGTGTGTGTGTGTGTGTGTGTGTGTGTGTGTGTGTGTGTGTGTGTGTGTGTGTGTGTGTGTGTGTGTGTGTGTGTGTGTGTGTGTGTGTGTGTGTGTGTGTGTGTGTGTGTGTGTGTGTGTGTGTGTGTGTGTGTGTGTGTGTGTGTGTGTGTGTGTGTGTGTGTGTGTGTGTGTGTGTGTGTGTGTGTGTGTGTGTGTGTGTGTGTGTGTGTGTGTGTGTGTGTGTGTGTGTGTGTGTGTGTGTGTGTGTGTGTGTGTGTGTGTGTGTGTGTGTGTGTGTGTGTGTGTGTGTGTGTGTGTGTGTGTGTGTGTGTGTGTGTGTGTGTGTGTGTGTGTGTGTGTGTGTGTGTGTGTGTGTGTGTGTGTGTGTGTGTGTGTGTGTGTGTGTGTGTGTGTGTGTGTGTGTGTGTGTGTGTGTGTGTGTGTGTGTGTGTGTGTGTGTGTGTGTGTGTGTGTGTGTGTGTGTGTGTGTGTGTGTGTGTGTGTGTGTGTGTGTGTGTGTGTGTGTGTGTGTGTGTGTGTGTGTGTGTGTGTGTGTGTGTGTGTGTGTGTGTGTGTGTGTGTGTGTGTGTGTGTGTGTGTGTGTGTGTGTGTGTGTGTGTGTGTGTGTGTGTGTGTGTGTGTGTGTGTGTGTGTGTGTGTGTGTGTGTGTGTGTGTGTGTGTGTGTGTGTGTGTGTGTGTGTGTGTGTGTGTGTGTGTGTGTGTGTGTGTGTGTGTGTGTGTGTGTGTGTGTGTGTGTGTGTGTGTGTGTGTGTGTGTGTGCAATGCAGGCTGTGTGTGTACAATGCAGGCAGTGTGAGTTCAGTGCAGGCAGTGATGTTTCATCAATGTACAGTTGAATGCAATGTCCCAGACCTGTTGACAGTGTTACGTCTGTTTACTTGTCCTGCAGTGCCACAAGGGAACCTCACCTACAGCAGACAGGTGCTGAAAAAGGACAAGTTGCCCAACTGGGTGAATTGTCACAAACGCTTCCCCCAACTACATGTCTCCTCAGGGGGAACAATAGAGGATGACGGCTATGACATGCTGCAGGTATGTATAGCTTGCGGCATAGTTCTACTTGCAGGTGGACTTCACTAACAAGTACTTTGATGAAGGTATCAGTCACTGTTCTACTTGCAGGTGGACTTCACTAACAAGTACTTTGATGAAGGTATCAGTCACTGTTCTACTTACAGGTGGACTTTGCCAACAAGTACTTTGATGAAGGTATCAGTCACTGTTCTACTTGCAGGTGGACTTCACTAACAAGTACTTTGATGAAGGTATCAGTCACTGTTCTACTTGCAGGTGGACTTTGCCAACAAGTACTTTGATGAAGGTATCAGTCACTGTTCTACTTGCAGGTGGACTTCACTAACAAGTACTTTGATGAAGGTATAAATCACTGTTCTACTTGCAGGTGGACTTTGCCAACAAGCACTTTGATGAAGGTATCAGCAGGGTTGAAAAAAATCATTATTTTTTTATATAAAAAAATCGGATTTTTTTTATTTATTTCAGATTTTTTTTATTTATTTGATTTTTTTAAAATCTGGTATACACAATGTCATAAAATATTTGACTTTCAGGGTATCTGGTGTTAATACAGCTACACAAGTGTGCACATGTTGTGCTTTTGTATTAAAAAACACACAAAACTTTGTTGATCTCGATGCTTGTAAACAATTATTTGTGTTAAATTCATATAAATCAGTGATTAAAAAACCGGAAGTCAAAAAAATGAAATCATAAATCAATGATTTTTGATTTTTTTTTGGCGATTTAAATCAATGATTTAAATCAAACAACCCTGGGTATCAGTCACTGTTCTACTTGCAGGTGGACTTCACTAACAAGTACTTTGATGAAGGTATCAGTCACTGTTCTACTTGCAGGTGGACTTCACTAACAAGTACTTTGATGAAGGTATCAGTCACTGTTCTACTTGCAGGTGGACTTTGCCAACAAGTACTTTAATGAAGGTATCAGTCACTGTTCTACTTGCAGGTGGACTTCACTAACAAGTACTTTGATGACGGTATCAGACACTGTTCTACTTGCAGATGGACTTTGCCAACAAGTACTTTAATGAAGGTATCAGTCACTGTTCTACTTGCAGGTGGACTTCACTAACAAGTACTTTGATGACGGTATCAGACACTGTTCTACTTGCAGGTGGACTTTGCCAACAAGTACATTGGTGGCGGTGTGTTGGGAGAAGGTTGTGTGCAAGAGGAAATCCGCTTTGTCATCTGTCCAGAACTCATAGTGTCGCTGCTTTTCACAGAAGTCCTCGACCGTAATGAGGCAGTTGTGATAACAGGTGAGTCTGTGCTCAATGTATCTGGTTTATTTTACAGTGATTGCGTGTTTTTATCCCTATGACAAGTTCTTGTATTTAGTTAAGTGGTTTCATTTATTATGACTACACAGTTCATTGTTGTTGTCTTAAGTTTCTTTCATATTGCTTTGAGTTCATGGAGCTTTTTCTGAAATCTTATGTTACTATTTATAAATTGTCTTGGACTCTGTGTTAGTTTATTTTTTTGAAAGCCCTTATTCAACATGAATATAAAATATACACATATGAATATTTGTAGCAGAAACTTGGTGTGACAGAAACAATATTTCATTATTGAAAATTTTCATAGGCCTGTACAACAAGACAGTAAATAGAGACTAAATACATTACAAAACAATATTAATGAAGAATTAAAATGAAACATAATATATGTAAACATAATAAATGACATACAGTAACATTCACTAATGACAAGACCATGTCAACTTGACTGTCAGCGTACATTCTCTCTTAGGTCCTCAACGCTTCAGCAACTACAAGGGGTATGCAAGATCATTTCAGTGGGATGGTGATTATGAGGATCCAACACCGAGGTGAGTGATTCATACACAGCTGAACCTCTCTGTTACGATCATAAAAGTGGTCATCTGTTCAAAAGGCTATCTGGTCTCATCCTCTGGAAACATTACATTGTTGATGCAGCTGTCCACCAATCAATGGACGGGTCATCTCTAGCAGCCAGTGACACTTAGTCTAAAATATTAGAATACAAGGTTTGTAAGCAAAACACCAAGAACTTATTTTATATTTTTCTACCTTGTCTGAACTGTGTTAAAAGCAACTGCCACTCCGACGTATATCCTCAGCAACTGTCTTCAGTTGTCATCGTAAGAAGGAGGACAACTGAGCCGATTCCAGAACTGAAACACCTTATTTTGGAAAAATACTTAATAGAGTAACAGCACTAGAGATGATGAGATTAACAGGAGTCCTAATTTATAAAATATTGATTAGTTTATGAAAATATTGATAGAAATATTTTTTCAAACATAAGGAAGGTAGACAAAGAAGAGCGCAAAAGTAACATTAGTAAAAGCACAGTGTGTATTTGATTTAAGAAGGTATTCGTTCTCACAGAAGATGATAAATTAATGGAACTTGAGGCTTCCTTGTCCACTTGTGATCTGGAGCTTGCTGCTTTGGTTGGCAATTTTATTTAAAAAAATTATTGACAACAAAACTAGATTATATAGCTTCATTTCGCCGTAATCTGAAAACCTATCTTTTCAAAATGGCCTATCCTCCTTAGCTTCTTGGCACCTCCATCCATCGGTTGACGACTTTTTGCACTGTACGTGGTTACGAGAATGCCTAATCCTTTGGTTTTGTTGCGCCACTGAGCTCGGATTTTCCGAGGATATTGGCGCCAAAGAAGTCTATTTATTATTATTATTATTTATTAACGCTTATATGGGCTACCATTGGATAATGCCACTGTGACTTGTGTTTGTGGTTACAGAGACAACTGGGGCCGCCGCTGTACGCAGGTAGTGGCTATTGATGCCATTAGTGTGAAGTATGACTTGGATCAGTTTGAAGCTCCACAAGTGTGCCGAGAACTAAATAAGGTAAGACGTCTTTACTTTGAGAAAGCAGTGTTTGATGTATCCTGTGATATGTGGTCTTAATATTTATTTTAATCTATGTGATGTCCTTCAAATTAGTTGTTTAGATTGTCTTGCATAATATTCCTTCAAATTAGTGTTCTTTTTCTCTTTATGTAGCCTTGAAAATTGACATATTTTGACACTTTTCAGTTGCAAAGTTTTTATAAGAATAAGATTGTTTACACAGTGTAGTCGACAGTAAACTCTCAGATTTTCTGGAGAGCTTAATAGCCACTTCATATGTCTTTTTGTATGGAGTTCACATCTTATTCAGATATTCTGCTCACACCTCCTGAATGTGTCCTTTTCAGCGTGTACATTAAGTTTAATATTGCATGTACTACATGCCAAAATAAAAAAGTTTGGAAAAGTTTATGTATAGGTAAAATTAGATGTTTAATATGTCTAACTCACAAAGTGCGCTTAAAATTTGAAGTTTTTGAGATGAGCGATCTCGTGGTTTTGTGACGTCAATGATGATATGGATTTACATTTAGTCAGTGATTTCTATACAATGCTTCAGCATAGTTTCACTCACGTTACTATAGCGATTGATGGTAATGCAGAGATGCCAACCACTTGGATTCCATAATCCAGACAACCCTGTCAGACCTATTGTGGATTATACAGGGTCAATAGGGTACAACGTATCAAGATCACTGGCAGACCTACTAGCTGTGATTGTGGGTGAGACATCATTGTATCAAGATCACTGGCAGACCTACTAGCTGTGATTGTGGGTGAGACATCATTGTATCAAGATCACTGGCAGACCTACTAGCTGTGATTGTGGGTGAGACATCATTGTATCAAGATCACTGGCAGACCTACTAGCTGTGATTGTGGGTGAGACATCATTGTATCAAGGTCATTGGCAGACCTACTAGCTTCGATTGTGGGTGAGACATCATTGTATCAAGATCATTGGCAGACCTACTAGCTTTGATTGTGGGTGAGACATCATTGTATCAAGGTCATTGGCAGACCTACTAGCTTTGATTGTGGGTGAGACATCATTGTATCAAGGTCACTGGCAGACCTACTAGCTTTGATTGTGGGTGAGACATCACACCACATAAAGAACTCAAAGCACTTAGTCAATGAAATGGCTTCTATCATGATCGAACATGATGATATGTTCCGTAATCTCAACAAATGTTTGTTTTTATGTCAGAATTTACAGTTTTTCACTGGCGTTTTATGTATTGTTGACAAAACATGGCCATTTGTAATATTGACACATCCCCTTAATTTGCCACCGCAATCCAGCAGGGTCACCAGGTCACATATACGTTGCCATTTCCATTAGCGTAAAAGGCACAATAAACTATGTTAGTGCTGATATTTGCTGGTTTAAGGACATGATTTAGTTAGAAAGATATAGTACTAATGAGTACTGGAATCACAGTAACCAGACAATATGTTCTGCTTTCACGGCGAACAAATATAGCTGGTTCGAACGTCGTAGCAACATGTTGGCAAAACGTTACAGCTTGACCACATCCTGGGGCCTACGGCTACGCCTGGAAATAGTCCGTCTATATTTCGTTTTGAAACTTTCATGACTATGAAAATCATTTCTTTTACAGAACATTATTCACCCCAATTTTGCACGAGACTGATCATTTGTATTGTGTATTAACAGTCAGAGAACAATGAGTTGTCTGCGTAGTAATGCGGTACAACGCTACCATGAAAGGTGTTCCCCGGCGTGGTGAATATATTTTCGGTGTCGCAATGCTTCTCTGCCATTCGATTTTTATGAACATTTAGTTTTTCAGACATTATATTTTATTTTTATAGATTATTATAATAATAGATTATTTGTAAAAAAAAAGTCGCGTGAGAATGTCGGGACATTAAAAATAAAAAACAATAAACCGCTTTTTTTTATTCACCAAAATGTGGTCGACGGATCTGTAAACCGAAAAAATAAAAACCGTCGCCTAGAATTAAACAATGACAAACTAGGAACTGTAGTAAGTCATGTAATCATGTAAGACATTTAGTAGTAATCTGTACATAGAAGCTTGTTCAGTCTAGAGCCTAGGCCCCTACTACATAATGACAAGTTGTAATGGTCAAGACAGTTGTTGTTATCAGCTGAACCACAGATCCATCCAACATTGACTGTTATTGTTTGTTTACAGGCCTATGTTGGGTTTTATGACCCTTATGATCAGCCCACCAGAACAGCCGTAGCCACAGGAAACTGGGGTTGTGGAGCCTTTGGCGGTGATGTCAGGTTGAAAGGTAAATGGTATCAAAAAATTAGTGATCTCACAGTAAGCATACAGAATATATGGTCGTAGAAAAGGGGTACAAACAGTTTTACGTTTTATTACTTACCAAGTTTGTTTCTTTATATTGTTGATTTTGATACTCTAAGAACAGCTGAAGAGATTGTTCGATCTTTTGACAGTTTTTTTTAAGATGCAATTTAACTAATTTGTTTCCCAATGTCGATAAACCAATAACACCACGAGTGTAACAGGCATGAGTGATGTTATATGGCTCGTGACACTTGAGTGACATCAACAAACAGTATGTTATTTCTGTTATATAACGGTGGATTAAAATTTTAGCATACTTTTTCACTTGCTACGTTTGTAAATATGCTGCTGGGCCGGTTTCATGAAGCATTCCTACTGTTCGAAGGAACTGATACAGACGTTTGACGCAGATTATGTAAACACAACAATCACAGAAAACATGTAAATCATTCAAACAGTCGCGTGGCTATGCCAACGCGTGTACTCAGTCGCGTTCGAAATGTTTCAAACGTCAGTTGGATACTCAGAACGAGGCCGCCGTGTGTTATCTGGTTTGATATATAACGGTAAAATGCATGCTTTTACATTTACAAATTGAAAATGTGAAGAAAAAAATGTGATTACTCATGATTTTAACAGATGTTGATTAATGTATAGTGGCGAATAGAAAAAGTGGTCCCAGTGTTCATATGTGTGTTCCAATGTTCATATGTGTGTTCCAGTGTTCATATGTGTGTTCCAGTGTTCATATGTGTGTCCCAGTGTTCATATGTGTGTTCCAGTGTTCATATGTATGTTCCAGTGTTTATGTGTGTTCCAATGTTCATATGTGTGTTCCAGTGTTCATATTTGTGTTCCAGTGTTCATATGTGTGTTCCAGTGTTCATATGTGTGTTTACCTGACCACCTTCTCTGCTACAGCTCTCATCCAACTGATGGCTGCTGCTGAGGCAGGACGTGACGTGTGCTACTTTACATATAAAGACAACACTCTCACCCAAGACATCTACAACATTCACAAGCTGATAACAGACCGGAACTTGACTGTTGGTGTGTGCTTTTTTCAATTTACATTTTCTCTCAGACTAATTTAGACCATTCATGAAATAGTTTAGTTTAAATTCGAAAGAGCACACTCAGAGTACTTACTCTGTAAGCCACTCTCAGGTCTTCACTCTTGTGTTTATGTAAGAGTACTTACTCTGTAAGCCACTCTCAGGTCTTCACTCTTGTGTTGATGTAAGAGTACTTACTCTGTAAGCCACTCTCAGGTCTTCACTCTTGTATTGATGTAAGAGTACTTACTCTGTAAGCCACTCTCAGGTCTTCACTCTTGTATTGATCAGTGTAACCCTAGTCCATTGATTGTCATCTGGTCATTGATCAGTGTAACTCCAGTCCATTGATTGTCATCTGGTCATCAGTTGTGTACATTAAATTATGCACATTGAATATTATGTACATTGACTTGCGTACGTTGTGTTGTGTGTATTACCTTGGCAACAAGTTTTACTGAATAACGTATACAACCTATTAAGTGTACATGCCCTAATTAATTAATCTATTTTAATCAGCAGGATCCATAATCATTGTAATTTAACTTGTGTGGAACAAGAAAAGTGATGCCATTTGGTGTTAAGCAGCAGCATTAAGCATTGCCAGAAAGAGGCTTTTCAGTGTCATCACCCATACATGTCAGTATATAAGAATGTCGGAAGCACCAAACCATTGAAGCAGAAATAATTTTACTTTGCCCCTTTTGGCTGTACAAAAATTTTATGTATGTTTAGGGTGAGTCAAATTAGGTTTACGTGAACTTTTTTGTGAACCTAATCTTATTCACTAAAACGAGCCACTCTGATGTCAATGAAAGCGGTGCCTGGCAGTTGTCAGACTGTAATTAGGACATTCTTATTATTTTAAGGAATAAAAATTGGAGGAAAGATACTTCTAGTGGTACAAACCAATGCTGACATTCTAGGCTTGGAGACCTGGCAAGACTTTAATGACTCTCTGGTGCATTGCAGGATGTGTGTGGGGCCTCATCTGTGACTACAGTACATACCTCAGTGCGGGTGACTCCAGATATAGAAGCGCTCAGAGCACTACAAGAAATTATGGTGCCAGCAACAGTCGCAGTGTGAGTGCCTATGGTACAAAAGAGAGGGTCCATGGTGCCAGAGACAGAAAGAAGGATGTGTTTAAATTCATCCAAGAGAAAGTGTCATCTTGTCGAATTACCAGCAGCAGCAGCAACAGCAGTAGGTACGGAGATGGGAAGAAGGAAGACAGGCCCAACAACAGTCCAGGCGATGAAGACGATGGGAAACTCTGGGACCAGACATAAACAAGTTCATGCTCCAAAAATGAATAAATGTGGGAAAATATATCTTTAATGTTTGGGGAATGATAACAGTGATGAGGCTGCAAACAGTGGTATAAACTATCACTGATGACCTGTGCCAGACATGACCAAAAGTCATGCATTATTTCACTGTGATTGTGTTGAATCTAGTGTGTTCACAATGGTAAGACATCATTCTAATGACACCAGATGCATATACAATATGCACAAATTATTGCACATGGTGAAATTTGAAGCATACCAGTAAAATGTGTTATAAAATGACATAATTAATTTACTATATACCCTTCAGTTAATATATTTTGTGTCATTACTATATACTTATGATATGATTCACATTCCATGTTGGGATTCATTCAGACACATCTTGTAGTGTTGAGAGTTGATGTTTTAGCAACAACTTATGTTTAGTAATCTGAAAAACTTGCACTACTTATTCATTCACTGTGTAATCAGACACACAAGACAGAGAGCAATGACACCATCAAGTTCTGTCTTCTCTCTTGAGATGGCTCATTTGTATGTTTCTTTGGGTGTCTTCTTTTCTTTTTTCCAAATGTACCTGTGCCATGCCTGCTTTGGTGTTCTTGTTGGCAGTGTTCTAAGGACATGGCCCAGATATCTTCTTTTCAATACTGTTGACTTGATTGACTCTGCGTTTACTCTTTTAAGGACTTCCTTTTTGCTGATGAATTCGTTCAATTTGACGTTTACAAGTCTGCACAAGCATTTAGTCAGGAAACTTGCTTGTTTCTGTTCCAATTATTTTGGTTGTTTCCATATTTCAAAGCAATGGAGAAGCATCGGTGTAACATTGATGTTGAACATTCTTATGTTGGTGTTTGTATTTACAGTCATTGTTAGTATATGACTCACTCAGTCAGTCCCCTTTGTGCCTCAAGTGGCACATAAGGCTTCCACAAGAGAGCGCCACTGCTGTCGGTTTGCAGCCTGTCTGGTGATGGTTTCCCAGGTCAGTCCGCATGTGCCTTCATCTCTTTCTCCATGGTTCGTCGCCAGGTCTCCTTGGGACGACCTCTTTTCTGCTTCCCATCTGGTGTGGCGTAGGGCTATTCTGGGCAGTGCATCTGGTGGCATTCGACACACGTGCCCCAGCCATTTCCATCTTCTCTTCTTCACAGTTTGGGTAAGAGATTTTGCATTTGTCCTCTGGTGCAGTTCTTCATTTGAAATTCTTCTAGGCCAGAAGATTCTGAGAATCTTCCGCAAACACTTGTTCTGGAAGGTATGTATTTTGTGGGTTATTCTAGTTGTTAGTTTCCAGCACTTATACAGTAAAACTCTGAGGATATTGTTGTTGCAGATTCTGAGGGTTGGTATATTAACCTCATTGAAGTTGTATATAAACCAAGATAACTGTTTGAAATGTGATGTTTTCTGACATATTGTTGAGTGTTATTGTTGCTATTGACCTACATTTCTCAGTAGTTAGTGTATGTACACTAGGCTTCATATTAATGTGATAATATTGGGTTCTTGCAAACATTAGTGTTGAGTGAATTGTAAGTCCAATTTACCCAAGGCCATACCCCAAGTTGCACTCTGTGATACACACAGTGAAGCCATTACTGATGTAATCGTCAATACTGGCTGCTCCTTTCAAATCATACTCGACTGTTTGGTAAGTTTGTAAGATTTTAAATGCACATATTATTTTGGATATATATTCAGCAATTGGGTATAATTTGTATATTTTGCTGATGTAGTTTATAATCTGTGTACAGAGTGTTTTAATTGTCTCATTATATTGGTGATTTTAATGGTGGCCAATGTATGTGACAATGATGACACTGAACTAAGCAGACGTGCACGTGCAGTGTTCGCGTTGACAGCGTTTTTTTTATGATATAACGCCTTATCTAAACCGGGATGTGGATTTTTGCTTTTAGTCCAAAGTGAAGCAGATGGTTCCTCTATATTCACACAGAATTCCAACATAAATCCAAATTAAATTGTTACTAACAAATATGTTTTATAATTTTCATCACACTAAAACCGTTTCAGTAAAATCATAGAAGAATTCAACTTTTGACTGCTGTACCATAATTTATTTTCAAGTATTTCAAGCCTCATATCGACACATAATAATTCCTACAAACTCCAACAACGTAAAACTATGTAGTGCTGAGCAGCTGGCAAATTAATTTTTGTGGACCCAAAGTTCAGAAATGCCTCCGTGTACAGCCAGTCATCTAGCGACAATTAGTTGGATCTAATCTAGACTGGGGTTCAGGCATATGTGGACCTTTTTTTTCTTCAAATGGCTGGCCCCAGACAGGGCTGTGTCTAATTATGTAATTGATTACCAGTACTGGGGAAATGCTTTATTTGTAATTGATTGGTTTTGAAATTATCCTATAATTATAAATGATTTATTATGTGTGATTGCAACAATTATGATTAATTACAGTATTTTTTCATATCAAGCTTTATCTGAAAATAAAGTATTAAATGCTCTCTCACATACAAAATAATGGTTTAGCCTCATTGTAATTGATTTTAAATGTTTAACTTGAAATGAAAAATATTTGACTTGATTTTGTGTAATTGCCTTGAACTGAGGACTTCATTTTGTGAAGCCATCGTGCAAACACAGTACATGTATAGTACTAACTACTGGCTACTATTAATTTCTTTTATCCAGTAATAACAACCCATAAAACTGTATAATTTTGTTTTTATCACCAACTCACTGGTTTGAATAGGTTTAGTATCTATGTCATTTACAACATTTGTGGGACGCAGTGGTGTAGTGATGAGAACATCAGACTCAATCGAGAGAACCTGTGTCCAAATCCTGTTGCTGCTGTTTCAAAGCTTGGGTAATTTTGTTCACTCCACGTTGCCTAAGTTCACCCAGCTGTGTGAATGAGTACCTGGCTATAGACGGTGGTGGATTTATGAACGAATAATCTTCATGCAGTAGTTGCAGCGTGGTTGAATGCTTCCCAGAGAAGTCGAGTTGGTGTTGGAATGAGCAGGCTTGCCAGGGGGTATGTTGTGTAAATTGTTATGATCGGTCCTGTGGACTGGATTCTGCACTGTTATGTAATAATGTGTTTTTTTTTAATGTTGTGTACAACAAATTAGTTCCTATCAACTGCAGAAGAAGTTGTAATTTTCACCATACATATCCAAGAAAGTGTATTATTAAAATAACTGTTTAAATTTACTAACGAGTGATGTTTCTGTTGTGTTATAAGTATACCTAAATGCAGTAGTTTACACTGACTTAATTCAAAGGGAAAGACTACAAATATTGGATTAAAATGTTGTAACAGTGTTGCAATGTTCGTTTTTATTTGAAACTGTTGCATACACTCAAATGCACAGTTGCGACGACAACAAGTCCTAGACAACAATCACGTTGCCCTGCCAGCATATCACTCCGCACTATCTATTTTGAATTTAGAATCAAGTTGTGACAAGTCATAGTCTCGGTTATCCGACTCTCGCTCGCCTTCGTGAATTCGCAAAGAAGAGAGTCTGGCCGCAGAGGCGTGTTCTCATTGTTACCCACTGTCACCACTAAATTTTGTGTAGGCGTTCCCGTGATGCGCCAACAGCCAATCAGCGTCATTATCGAGATGCCACATTAAACTTTTTATGCCTGATTTAGCTTTTCAATCTTACAGTTGCGTCAATATAATAAAAGACAATTCAAATTGCAACCTCCAGCTCTCAAAATGCCCCGATGTGCGATGCCCATCAATTTTGACAAAAACAGCCATGTATTCATGCGCCCACGTGGCCCATAGTAGAAAAATTCTCATAAATCACTCCGCCCGTTAAACTCTAAAAAAATGCACCATTTCACAGCCAATAGCTTCTACAAACAAACCTGTGAATATGCCTGCTCAATTGCACTTATGTCACATCATATGAATTGTTTAAATTCACATATCGCAATTTAATACGCCCTAGTGAAACAGTAAACAGGAAGGTCGACAGTGGTCTTAGCCCTGTAAGTGTGGAAGTGGTGAAATGGGTAGTGGCGCTACTGGCGGGGAGTTTGTGGTATAGATCGTAACGTGCTGCCATCTGCCGAATGAGTTTAATTAACCATTTTCATTCCCGCCATTTGATATCTTACGGTGGGAATATTTTGCGGACGCCGTAACGTGGCGCCACCTACATAACGAATTGGATCGAAACGGAGACCCACACTCCTCAACAGTGGCGCCACCCAGCACATCACCACTGCCACACCTTGATTGATTATAAATTTAAAATGTTGGTTAATGAGTGATATGAACAAGCGGTTGGCTGGGCAACGTGATCGTTGTTTACGTCATTGCAACTGTGTAACATAGTTTCAAACGAAAATGAACGTCATTGTGTTTCTAGACATATTTTCATTGCAAACAATATTCGCAATTCTATGCATTTGATACTGAGTCTGAGAGACTTTTTGACTAAAATGATGGGTTTTCCAAATGAAATAGAGATGTGCAGAATCTGCACAGTGTCAGTGTAAGTTGTGGCAGTGGTGAAATGAACCATTGGGTAACAGTGATCATAATCAAATACATTTTGACGTAAAAGTAAAATTAGAAAGTAAAAACAAAATAAATACAGAAGAAACTTCCACAAAGGTAAATATAAAGATATGAGAAAATACTTAGCAAAGCTAGATTGGAATAACATGCTGAGGAATAAGACAGCAATTGAATGTTCGAACATTCTAAAATATGAAATTGAGAATATCATTGAACAATTTGTTCCCTTGAAAAAACAAAGAAACGGTCTGGAAAGAAACACTTATCAAAAGAAGCTATTATTAGAAAAATAGCATACAAGCAAACTATGTGGAGGGTTTATAGGCGTACCAGAAAGGATGAAGACTACACAAATTACAAAGAGGCACTTATTATAGCTACGACTGAAATTAGAAAATCTAAAAGAAGCTGTGAGCTAAAATTTGCATAAAATGACAGCAAGAAGACAGTGCTGGAAATATAAAAAAATTTAATGGCGGAAGACCTAAATGGATACTCCAAGTTCAGTGTTTACCAGTGAGGATATTAGTTCATTACCAGTTCCAGATGCTAAATTTCAGGAGGCTAAATCGGAATATTTAGGGCAGTTAATTGTAACTCCAGAAATGGTAGCTAAGGAATTAAAGGCAACGAAGGATAACAAATAACATGGAGTGGGATGGATTCCGCCAGAAATACACAGGCGGGGCTCCCCTCGTTTTGTTGGGAAAAAAATGTTTTTGGGCTTTACTAACGAAGATGTCGTTCTGGTAATCGACATCAGACAAATTGCTGATGAGGAGTATAGCAAGATCTACAAGATCACTGCAGAGATGGTCAGCATTGCTCGGACAGTGACAGCGATCTCGGTCTCAGGGCGCTGTGAGAGGCAAGCCATGAGAAACAACGTGGAGGCAGACCCGTAAATCAGTGGTGAATCTGGTGGATTTTAGCGACATAAATTATCATGACATCATTCTTTAATATGACAAGTCACTTCGCTCTAATGAGAATATTATGTTAACTTCTTCTTAATGTGTCCCTAACACCAGGTGTCGCCACATTCGGGCGCATGCCTTTGCCCGGTCCATGAAGGTGGTAAGAGCGTTCAGCGTGCACGGACCGTCCAAGAGTCGGCAGCAGAGGAGGTGGGATATTATCTGGTCTTCTCCGCAGTCACATTTTACTGACTGCGTCAATGAAGCGCCACCTCCTCATGGTCGTCTTTGCTCGGCCGACTCCGGCACGCAGGGGTTGAGTGATCGCCAGCAGAGCCACGATTAGTCGGACTCTGCTGGTAGGGATTCAACTGGTACCCGGTAGTAATCAAATATTCGCGACTGCTGATGTTTCTTGCAGTCGTGCATCCCACATTTCCAGTCTGGTGCCACTGGGCGATGAGTTCAGCGGTTTCGTGGTGTTCATGAAGCTTTTCCGAGACTAGGTTATTATTTTAACTGACGATTATGTTAATTGAAAATACAGCAAAAACATGTTTTTAGTCACTGGTTGGGGAAGGCAGTGTTAGTTTGAAATTTTTTCGTTCTTTTTAATATGTAGGGCAGTCTTATTCATAAGTAAAAATTGTTTTTACTTACTTAAACTCTGATTATAAGTAGATCATTTTATACCAAGGTAATATATCTAGTATGCATAGATAATTATATGTAGCTAATTCATATAGGGTTGGTATGCTGGTTCAACTAACACTTCGTGTGGGGTAAGTAGAGCCACAGTGTAGAGTAACTGTGAAAATGCGTTATTTGTATAATTTACTTAAGCCTTGTACTAAAATGTCATAACAACTCCAATACATCTACCCAATGGGTACAACACGTCTCTGACAAGTCTACACGCTTAATTAATAAGTTGACACAATTAATGTAGACTTATACTGTTATAGGTCAATCACAACTAGTATAACGGAATGTCCAGGAGTCGACAGTTAGGAACCGATTGGACAATCGCACCTGAGGTAACACACACCCAGAACATTATATGAACATTATATGTTAACGAACATTGACAAAGGCCAGTGCCAACTTACCTGCTTGCAGTAATGATGATGAACTATTACTTGATAATTCCGATAACAACGATATTAGATTTAATGCTACTTTAGAATAACCCATATTACATGACACACCTTCAGATATAAATTTTTAATTGTATGATTACGACGATTTGTGGCCCAGCGATGCCTTGTACAATGTTGGACCAGACAATGGCGTTAACAATGTGCACGTGATGTCAAATCCGATAAGTGATTTTTCACTTATCCATTTCAATGCTAGAAGCTTAAATAAGAATCGGTTGACATAATAGCCATTTCGGGGACTTGCGCTGAACCGAACACAATTGAAGACATTTTATTAAACGAATATAAAGTTTTTCACGTCGCTAGGGCAAACAGAAAAGGAGGAGGTGTCGTACTATTCGTAAATCACAGATTTAATTGCACACTCCGTACAGCAAAATCTTTTGAAATTGAGAATCTCTTTGAATGTGTCACTATCGAATTAGACATGCAAAAAAATATATATATAATTGTGAGCTGCGTCTATAGAACTCCGGGTTCAGACATAGACAGATTTTTTGAGTACATGGACCAGATACTTATATATGCCAACCCGAGTAAAACCAAATTTGTTTGTGGTTACTTTAATATTGATTTACTTAAACAGGAAACACACACCGGAACAAAGCGGTTTCTAGAATGTATGTATGGTCAAGGATTATATCCTTTAATAGTAAGACCGAGCCGAATTACCATCAACTCGTGCACCCTAAGAGATAATATATTTACCAACCAAATCAATTACTCTGCTGATAGCGGGTTACTAATCACTGACATTAGTGACTACTTGCCAATATTTGTATTATGTAAATATGATCTTAAAAACAATTATTCTAAGACGTTTAGAAATGTAAGACGCCTGAAAGAGGACAATGTACTTATGTTTATGGAAAGTTTGAAGCAAGAACAGTGGGAAAGCGTGTTGCGTTCGGATGATGTTAACATCGCGTATGCTAATTTTATCAATACATTGTACAACCTTTATTGCCCAGCTAAGAAAGTAAAGTTTAAGGACATCTGTAGAAAAAAACCTTGTCGTAAGAAGAAGAATCTTTACAGATTATTTCTTCGGGACAGAACCGAAATCTCTTAATCTAGATACAAAACATACAAAAACAAACTAACTTCTCTATTAAGATCCACCGAAAAGGTGTATTACAGTAAATTGCTAGCAGAAAAGAGAGGAGACATTAAAGAAACATGGGCCATATTGAACACTGTAATTCGTAAACAACGTCCATCGATCAAATATCCTATCCATATAAAGTGTGGAGACAAAGACATTTCCACGAATAAAGATATGGCAAATGAATTCAATAAGTTCTTCGCAAATATTAGTTACAATTTAGCAAAAAACATTACAAGTTTGTCTATTTATGTTTGTTTAGGAGGCAGGAGTACACAAAATATCTACAGATTTTGAAGATATTAGTATGGATATTGTAGCCAGTGTCATACCCGTTATATCCAAACCTCTCACGCACATTTGTAATAATTCGCTTAAGATTGGTGTGTTCTCCTCTAGAAAGAAGATAGCCAAGATAAAACCTATATTCAAAAGTGGTGCCAAAATGGACAATTTAAGTTATTGCTGTGAAGTATGGGGAAACCCCTACACCACAAACATTCATGGCATTACTATATTACAGAAACGAGTAATTCGGTTAGTTTGTGGAGTAGAACGTCTGGAACATACGAGCACTCTTTTTCAACAATTAGGCGTTTTAAAATGTGTAGATTTAGTTAAGCTCCAGACGGCTATTATTATGTTTGGGGCTTTTTATAATGAATTTTTTTTTCAACTGTATTTGTATGTATATGGTACTAGACAGAACGATTCATTCTGCATAGCTCGCTTTCACACTAATGCAAAATCAATGTGCATCGTCATATCTGGAGCGAGATTATGGAACTCCCTTAATGGAAACATTACCACTTGTAGAACCATACAAGCATTTAAAAAGTGCTACAAGTTAGATATTATTGCAACGTATTAGTCACAATTTTATTTAGCAACAATTTTCAATTGTTACATGTTGTAAGTAATGCAAATATATAATTACGTATCAATTGAGTTAACGGCTTAACACGCCACGGGGTGAACCATACATACGTACTGCACTTCTGTTCACCCCATTTCCAACTCACCCTTGTGTATTCTTCACTAACTCACATTTGTTGCACATTTGTTAGTAACTTGTTGTGATTTATTGTTTTGTAACTGTGTGTTGGAATAAAGGATTGATTGATTGATTGATTGATTGATTGATAACTTGCTGCTAATATGTTGCCTTGTAGCTATCCGATGTCCCAATTATCTCGGAAAATTTTATTTCTTGATGTATTTTTGGGGTAAAGAACACTCGCCTTCGTTCTTTAACCGCTGCTCAACTAATCCTCCCTTGGGCCTTGGTGGCTCAACTAGCCCTGTTTCGACAATTAAGCTGTTTTAATTAACTTCTCATTAATGCGCGAAGTGATGTAAATAATCTTCTTCCCTGTACATGGTTAAACTATTCGTAAGTCCAGAAACAATAAAGTCTAGTTACATGCGTTGATAGTTTGCACACCAGCAGACATTAATCACAATCACCAAGTTTTAAAAAAAACATCCTTTAACTCACATTTTCTAATCGTTGTAACAGATGACACTTATTATATGTCAATCGTGTTCTAATAACATGTTCAATAACTGGGTGGTGTAACTGCCACTGCTGTAGTTTCCTGGGAAACATGAGTGGCTCAACTAACCCAGTGGCTGAACTAACCCTGACTTCCCCTATTCAATGATATGTTGGTCTGCCAATTCATATTGTTTACCTTAGTCAAACATGTTGCCTAGATATCGACTTTGGGTTCCACGAAAACCAACTAAACCGTCTACAACATTATTGGCTTCAAACTTCACTATAGGTGCATATTATATGTGAATCCGATGTCATTAAAAATATGTCTTACCATTGCGTGATGACCTAGCAAACACAATAGACTCACCGTACAATCATTGTAATAACGCACGGCTTTTGGTTATGTCATGTCTTCAGTGATAAGTTGATGTGTACATTAAATCAGAAATCTTACACGTTCCGGGTGCACTGCTTTAGACCTACGTTTGCCCTGTATGTTATGCCACTGTATACAAGACACTGATCTCTTTCTCCTTATCTTCACTGTTTCTCCTTATCATCATTGTTTCTCCTTATCATCATTGTTTCTCCTTATCATCAATGCACCATTCTCCGTATCATCTTCATTAAATACAACTTTAACTGTAACATTATGAATGCGTGCATGCGTGAACTTTGCCATGTCTCGAGGTCGCACGCCAATAAAGCTCTCTTGTTAACTACGTGTTATCTGGATACTTACAACATCCAACATAAACATGTTACATGCGTTACACAGTTAGCGGCAGAAATGGCGACAACCTTGCCAGCACCGCAGGTGCTTCTTATAACATGGCTCTTTACATTCTTGAGTAAGTTTCAATATTACTCTAATCATTGAAATCAGTTCCCGGATCAACCTACTTCATTCAGCTTACCAGGTTCTAACTCAACAGAGAAACTTACCCTTCTTATAGCAGTACACGTTGGCTATAACATAACAACACCCCCTTTATTCATACGACATCTCAGCATCAGTACAATTCGTTGTCATAGCTGCTGTACAATTCTGACTACTCTTCTACATGTTATCTCTTTCTCTCCCAAAACTAAAACTAACTGTATTTTTGGCATCCATTTATACGCTTTCTTGTGCCAGGCACAGTCATGACGAGGGAGGGCATGTCCTTATATGTCAGCAGAGTAATCTTAGCGATGGACCACTATTCTGGACATCCTAGGCTAACCTACACAATTCTATACCTGGACACTCTCCCCTGGACGGGTCAACGGAATATTCCCTGTTTTTTATGTAACTATACTGTTCGCTTCTAGAACAACAAGTCTGTGTGCACTCTATCCTTGGCTACTCTGCTCTTGGACGGGTCAGCGGACACCGTTTAATATAGCTGTACCATCCGCTTTCTAGATATAGATGTTCTTTTAATATACCTGTAGTCTTTCTGCTGGGACACTCTGGGTTGATATAGCCTTTTCCAGGAGGCTGACCTATGTGTCCGCTCTCAGTTTCTTGGTTATTTTCCTTCATCAATCCGTTTACACACAACTTGCATGTCTCCCTGCTATAGCTAGAGGGGTACACGACTTTGCAATTAAGCTTAAGCCGTTGCTACAGAAATTTTACGACTACTGTCAGCCGAAACTGTATGTACCGTTCGAACGTTATCGTTTTAACACACGAACGCGAATTTTACGACCAGTATAAAATGGCACTTTGTAAGCTGGCTGAAGATTGCCAGTTTCAGTCAATCACACCAGAGGAAATACTTCGTGATCGCCTTATCTTCGGGATTGGAGACAGCATTGTGAGAGAAAGACTGTTGCGAGAGACTTAGCTCACCCTGCAGACAACAGACGACATTTGCCGTACGACACAGAGCGCTATTGAGCGTTTGAAAATCGTGTCAGACGAAATTATCGTATGCTTCGTTAACGTCTGAATAATTAAAAATCGTTTCCCACGAATGTGCGTCCAAGGCGGCTTTTGGTGCACTAATATGTTCAACACGTGTTTCACGGATATATCGTGCAGGGCAACTGCTATATCGTGCAGGGCCACTGATATATCGTGCCGGGCCACTGATATATCGTGCATGGCCACTGATATATCAAGCAGTGCCACTGATATATCGTGCAGGGCCACTGATATATCGTGCAGGGCCACTGATATATCGTGCAGGGCCACTGATATATCGTGCATGGCCACTGATATATCGTGCAGGACCACAGCGATTGTATAGATTACCGTCGTACTCACAAACAGCAAAAACAGGCAAAAGATCGCTTATGTCAGTGATAAGCAAACCACTTGTTATATCACGATTGATATCATTGATAAATATATTATCAATAAGTGTTGCAGACACATTCGAAATTCTGGTAGGCTTAGTAATTACTGCGTACATACCAAGGCTAAACATCAAGTTTATTGTTGGTACCTCTGTGCGAATCATATTTCAGCAAGTTTATATTGAAACCAGAAATGAAAATTGTTTTGTTGAGCGTAACTTGGTTAAATAGGCGATCAATGTTATCACAAAAGACAGCTAAATCAGACCCAGGCGCTCTATGTATGCAAGCAATTACTACATGTTTGCTGTTTGCCAGCTTCTAATCAATAGTAACACATTCAAACACATCAGTGATACCTGTTGACTTACTCGATATAATAGAATACTCTACAGGTGAAATAGGTGAAACTTAGAGAATCTGTAACGTATAGTGCCACACCACCTCCGTGTTTGTAACACTTTACAATGTGATAGGATGTATAACCGGACAGGTGAAACTGGGAAGTTTGCTCTGTTTCAGCCCACGTTTCAGAGATAGCAATAACGTCGAAAGCAATATTCTAAGTAATTGCAAATATTTTCAAAGTTAGACTTCCGCCAACAACACTTTGTGATACACAAAGGTCTTCGTTGAATTGCTGGTCTGAGTAATATTTACAATTTGAAGATATATAGTTATAGAAGTTATGTTCTGGATCAATATTGCTTTCTTGGCCATGAGCACTGTAGTCGGAATATTTAAACGATTGAAAGTTTAACTCATCAAACTGGTGGAATTTCTGTTGTTGGCATGAGTCGTAATTGTTTTGCAAAATGACAAGTTCATCATTGCTGATTCCCGCAAACGGGAGAGCGCTTATTTTGTCCGGTGACTATGATGATAAACAGTTCAGAGTCTCGCAAGGTCGGTGACGGTCTTAACTTTGACCTTCTCTCCGCTCTCACGAACTTTCACGTAGATGCAGCAGTTTTGAGTCCACGTGCTGACGATCTCCTTGTCTCGCTTCGATTGTCTCGCTTGTCGAAAGAGTTCACTGTTGAATGTCGACAAGTGATCATTTATGTAAATGTCCGTTCCTCTTAGCGCACGACGTTTCACCATTAGCTCGGTTTTCTTCTCGGCGGAAAGCAGCTGGACGATGATCGGCCGCTTCCCGTCTCGCCGCGGCGGCAGGTCGTGGATGTCCGTGATGTCGTACGGCTCAAGGGTAACGTACGTGTAATTCCTTCTTCACGAAGCTAACAAAGTTAGCGCTCATTGTTGCACACTCGGAGATAGTCGGTGGTTCGTCTACGGGTGTTGAAGCGGAACTGCGTGTGCCTGGTGTCGGGTTCGCCGAGGCGGTTGCAGCATAACTGCGGATGTTAAGTCGGGAGATGATGATATTCTTCTTTTTAGAAGTTTGTTCAAGATCGTTAACTTGAGTTTCTAGCTTTGCGATCTCTTTGATTACGTCAAACGACTAGCACAGGAATGCTAGCAAGCGTCTTATCTCATTTCAGATTCAGTTTCTGTAGGTTTCGGTGTTTTCGGCATTGTCGTGATGATTTGGCGATGTGTTAATTGCCTCGTCTATAATCGCCTTGGCTGGTCTTGTCGTTCTGTGGTGCTGTCAACGGTTGACTTAGCGTCACTTTGGTTGCCTTTTAGATTGTTCGGTAATCACCGCCTCAATTGACTATGGTGCACTGACGGACAATCATGCTTGACGAATCATCTGATGTCACCGAGGGTCTGAATTTTCCGCTTCTCTTTGTCGCGTTGGGCGATATTTCCTGAAAAATGACGAGGTAGTGACGACTAAAGTCGGGTTGCGGAAATCACACACGAGCGACTTGGTGAATTTTATGTGCCAGTGGTTGATCACTTACTCGTCTTTTCCGTGGGCGATCATCATGTTGATATCAATCGTAATAACGTCGTAAAGGGATCATGTTGTAGCACAGAAGATTTTCAGTGTTGGTCAATGGATCACGTGATCTAGGTCACATAAATCACAGTGATCGTGGTAGCGCAAACCCGCAATCACAAGACGGTGAGTGTGCCAACTGTGGAAGGCGACACAACGCAAGGGTAAAGTTCAACTGTTCGGCGTTAAAAAAACATGTCACAAGTGGCATCGGCTGAATCACTTCTCAGTCAAATGCAGAACCGAAACAAAACACGGCGCCGGCAGGAAGGTACGTGCAGTGGATGAAGAGGAGGTGTTAACATTGAGTGAAGTTGCGACAATCGACGCGTAGCAAGCAGTTACGTAGCAAGCAGTTACGTAGCAAGCAGTTACGTAGCAAGCAGTTACGTAGCAAGCAGTTACGTAGCAAGCAGTTACGTAGCAAGCAGTTACGTAGCAAGCAGTTACGTAGCAAGCAGTTACGCACCAACTTGAGTCCCGTAACTATCTCCGTTTCCAGATAGACTCCAGAGCCCATGCAGTGCAATGTAATACCACTGGCACTGAATGACGCAGCGTGACGCTTGCAAGGTCAACAGTAGGTGCGTATGGTGGCTACAAACTACGAATCGTCGGCCAGGATTCGAGTGTGGCGCGGCAACTACCAACTGCCAACTGCCAACTGCCTTCTCGATTGGAAGCTGGTAGAAAATACATCGATACGGCCGATACTTGACCAAGGCATGTATCGACATGAAGCTGATCGAGAACAGATATAACGACGAGCCGGACACATGCGCACCAGTGTAAGTGGTGGATCGCGCAGTCCCACCAATCACTAAAGACGCCCTGATCGCGCAGTCCCACCAATCACTAAAGACGCCCTGATCGCACAGTCCCACCAATCACTAAAGACGCCCTGATCGCACACTCCCACCAATCACTAAAGACGCCCTGATCGCACACTCCCACCAATCACTAAAGACGCCCTGATCGCACAGTCCCACCAATCACTAAAGACGCCCTGATCGCACACTCCCACCAATCACTAAAGACGCCCTGATCGCGCAGTCCCACCAATCACTAAAGACGCCCTGATCGCGCAGTCCCACCAATCACTAAAGACGCCCTGATCGCACAGTCCCACCAATCACTAAAGACGCCCTGATCGCGCAGTCCCACCAATCACTAAAGACGCCCTGATCGCGCAGTCCCACCAATCACTAAAGACGCCCTGATCGCGCAGTCCCACCAATCACTAAAGACGCCCTGATCGCGCAGTCCCACCAATCACTAAAGACGCCCTGATCGCACAGTCCCACCAATCACTAAAGACGCCCTGATCGCACAGTCCCACCAGTCACTAAAGACGCCCTGATCGCACACTCCCACCAATCACTAAAGACGCCCTGATCGCACAGTTCCCAGACATATTCGGCGATGGTGTAGGCTTACTCGATGGCGAACACCACATCAAGCCCTAATTGTTCAAAACTCGTTGGTCTTCAAAGGCCATCCGCAAAGAGCTGCTTAGTGTGGCACATTCAACACACATCTGAATGGATGGATGCATTCAACGTATGCGTGACATGCTTCACTGGCCGCGTATGGCAGTAGAAGTGAGGGAGTATGTGTCGAAGTGTGAAATTGTCTTGCACATCGTGATTCGTTGAACAAGGAGCCCATCATGCAGCACGAATTCACCGCCCGAACTTGGTCAAAGGTCGGTGTCGACCTGTGTTATGAGAATGGTCGCAATCTACTAGTAATGTGCTATTACTATAGTAATTTCATCGACGTTGCTCACCTTAAGTCAACACCAACGCGCAGTGTAATTCAAGAGATGAAGGAAGTGTTTGCTCGATTTGGAGTACTAGATGTGCTAGTCACTAACAAAGCACAACAGTTCGCATCGGCAGAGTTTGCTGTGTTCGCGACAATGTCGGCATTCGAGCACGTCACATCGTCCCCGCAATACCCACAGTCAAACAGGAAAGCAGTAAACGCGGTGAAAACGATCAAAAGACTGTGCGCCAAATGTCGTGATTCAGGAGAATCAGAGTTCAAGGCGTTACTGGACTGGCGAAACACCTCCAATGCCGGAGTGGGACCAGTCCCGCTCAACGTCTGATGGGACGAAGGTGCAAGACACTGCTACCCGTGGCAGGCGCACTACTAATGCCACGACATGGCATAGAGACTGATACGTGTGGTTTGCTGGGCATTAAACGACGCCAGCAGCACTATGCCAACCAGAGTGCGGAGCCACACAAACCGATCAAAAAAAGGCGACGCCATCCGCATGATGTTAATATGTTAAATACGTTAATTGTTTTAAAATTTGACGACATTTGATTTAATATATGTCATAATTGCCATTTGGAATCTTTGCAAATGGCAGTGATGGAGTGCTGGTACGTGCATACGCCAAATAGCGCTGCAAAGTCAATGTTGGTGGTGCCATCTACCGCCGAAACCGACGCTAACTTGTTTGTACAGACAAGCCGCCGATCGTCGAGCCACAGATTAATGACCCGCCGATCAACGAGCCACAGAACATCGAACCGTCGATCATGGCTGAATCGGCAGCACACAACCTGTATGTGACAAACACACCAGCACAGTCTGAAATGCCTGTGAGTGCGCCACCAGTGGTGCATGGTCCCCGGCGATCAGGACGTGTTGTCAACAAACCAAGTCATCTTGGCACATCTTTGTGCCACTAGAAATATTGTTCATACTAATTTTTATTGTTTAAGAATGTCGTAATTATAGGCATAAAGAGTCCAAAATAAATTACAGCTTGGCATACCTTCCTTTGGCAACAAAATGACTTGTGATAGTGAGCAAGAATAGGTTCACACAAACATAAGATGACCAAACAATCAAACATCACTTTTACTCGGTGTAGAGCCAGAACAGACAAAGTAACATTACTGCTCTTCAGTGAGATGAGGACACAGCCAGGTGTAGGCAGACTACCAGGGTATGACCTGAGCACTTACATAAGAAAGACGCAGTGTTGATGCGATGATGCAACAAAATCACTATTCCGCTGAAAACTGGAATAACAATTTTTATGGCTACATCAATGGAAAAAGCACACTAATCTGAGGATATATTATACAAACTATGTAAACGGAGGATGGCAATTAACACGTTAGTTCAGCAGCTATGTAGGGAAGAGAGTTTATGGATAGATAGCATCTATAAGGCCGTGTTCACATACAATGTTAATCCGCATTAAGATGCGGATCCCAATTCGGGTAGCGCAATGTGAACACCCTTAATCCACATTAAGCTACCCGAATACTAATGCGGGAAAACAGGTGAATTAGGATGCGGATTAGCCAATGTGAACGCTCCGTTTGCCTTGATTCGGCGATGGCGGCGCTGCTGCATGACAGAGGGCCGTAGTCTTGCGATGTATGAGTGCTTATGACCCGCACACCACGCCGTCTGGTGCACTAATTCGGTTGGCGGTTTAACCCGGCTTAACTCGGTGTATGTGATCAGAGCATACAGTTACATCATTAATCATCCCCTTATAAACAAGAGCGATAAGCCAGCTCACTGCAGTGGAGCGGGTGTGGACCACTGGCCGGCATTTCATTGCACGGCAGAAACAGCTGCATCCACTGCATGACACATATGGTAGTACTGTTTCTAGCGTGAACATAGTATGTTACAAATAGTCTAACTTATGTAAGTAAGTAAGTAAGTGAGTAAGTAAGTTAATGTATTTCCTCCTCACCATCATCATGTACAATATAAGGCAAACAAATGCAATGAAGATGAGGTGGTTGCCAGAGAATTATAAACTTATCGGGCTAGTAGCCAGTGACGATGACACCAGGAACCAATTAACTTGAAGATTTGTCATTGTCATTTGTTCTTAATGGGGCATGGCCACCAGACTGATAAATAATTTGGGTGAGGGTGGTCCCAGCAGTTGTGTTATAAGTGTGGGACAACGAATATGGTTATTTCTTGTGTGGCTTACAACTGTACGAATCAACAGAAGACAGTATCTAACATCTCGTTATTTTCAAGTAATTTATGTCACAAATGTTTGTACTGTGTTAGTGTATATGCGAATGAATGTAACAGTTTCGAAAAAATTCAGAAATATCAATATATTACAGATAAGTTTGTTTTTCTTGGGGGTAGTGTACATTAAGTGTTTCCCAGTAGTCACACTGATTGGGTGCAACATAAAATGTTATAGGGGTAGGATTCAGTTTTATAAATAATGTGTGCGTGCGTGTATGCATATTTGTAACTCTTTTTTAAACTCTACTAGATGTCAGCTCATTAATAAGATTTTTGTTCTTTATTAAGTCATCTGCGTTTAATGAGGCTCTCCTCTTTTTGGTCATCGTTTGCCTTTTCATCGTTGTATGAACCACTATCATGTAACTCATTCTGTACACATTGCAACATTCATTGCATTATATGCATTTGTTTGACAAACCATGTGAAAGGTTGCCTACTAAAACAATTGACAGCTTAAATGAGAGAGTACATTTCTTTACATGAGGCGTGTCCTTGGGCAAGTTGGCCAGATAAAATTCGAGAAAGATCTTGATCTGCAGGTGGAAATGGCTGTGATGGAGCAGATGGGGAATGTGTTGGAATATGGGAAACAAATATTTTTGGGACCTTAGATCGAGAAGAATGTCCAACAGGGCTTAATGAGATTTTGACCACTTGCAGTAATTAGCTAATACATGTATAAAGCACTTCAGAAAGTTCAGTTTCGATCATGTTTAGTGGTGCTACTGTTATAGTTAATATGTTATGATATTTGATATACAAGGTGCATGGATAGACTGTGCACGTAATAAAGTATTAGGTATATATAGCTATATAGTAATAATCTCTTATTAGTACTGTATATCTATAGATATATGATGAAGACTGGGTGCTGTACAGTATAAACACTGGGCCTCCAGTGGGTTCTTGCCTTGCAGCAGCATGAATGTCACTGGTCCATGCCTGCATCACTTTATCATGTGTTAACTGATAAGGGCTCAGCGATCTTGTTTTACTAAGGGGCGTTCTATTTATGTCTATGGATCAGAGCCGAATTAGTTGATCCGCATCGTAATTCGGCTGAAAATTAGATGTGAACACGGCCATGCGAACTGGCAATTGTAATTACCACCTGTATTATGACAATCCGCCCAATCTTGTTAAATATTGCTCTCTGTATACACCAACGTGATACTGCCATCACACCAATGCCACTAAAGACAACAACGTCAACAGTTACAGTGATGGTCAACTCTCAGTGAATGATTCAATGTTTTGATGCTCCTCGTCCGATATAGTGAGTCATATCTCCATATAGTCGGGCAGCTAAGGGGGTATACATAGAAATGGAGTATGAATTACATTTTTTATGGATTATTGATGCCAAGGGTGCCCTGGCACCCTTGAAAAAAATTTGTTATAGTAAATCTAATATGGCCACCACTATATCAGTGTTTCAGTCATATATCCAATTAGAATTGGAATTTCGTTTCTAACTGCCATTTTGTGGATGCTCGTGGCATCGGTGACTGCAAAAATATTATCTCTGGACCAAACCTGGGTTCGATTCCGCTTCAACGATTCCGACTCCGATTCCGACTCCAGCAGACCTTTTCGATTATGATTCTGATTCCAACTCCGGTTGTCTCGGTTCGATTCCGACTCCGATTCTGACTCCAGCTGACTTTTGCAATTCCGATTCCGACTCCAATTGTCTCAGTTCGATTCCGACTCCGATTCCAACTCCAGTACAACTTTTGATTCCGATTCTGACTCCAGCACAACTTAATTTAATCCTTTACAAGGGTTTGTATGATTCTGTGCAAACACTAGAGAAATCACACAAAAAGAGTAAATTGCAATTAGCCATGGTCTAGGTATGACCAGGCCATATCTGAACCAGGCATATGAAGACTCTTCTGACAAACTGCCAATAAAACCAAAGAATTTAATCCTTCAAAAGGATCTGTAGCTTTTCTGAGCAAACACTAGCAGTAACTGCCCAGTGAGCAGTGAGATACCAATAAAAGTAAATTGCAATTAGCCATGTCCCATGTGGAAGGACCTGTGGCTTTTCTGTGCAAACACTAGTAGTGACATTCATGACGATTCCGATTCCACTCAGTGTGATTCCGATTACAACTCCACTCCAAACGATTCCGCCTCAGATTCCGATTCCACTAAATCAACTCCAAACGATTCCGACTTCGGAATCGGAGTCAGAATCGTCCTTTGATTCCGATTCCGGAATTGGAATCACCCCAAGTCTGCTCTGGACACATCTGCATAATTCCAGTATGGCCACCTTCAACAATAAATCTATTGGCCTATTATTTTGACTATCCTTAAACGTCTAAACTAAGTTTCCTTGATTCAAAATGTTATACCATAGGCATTAAAGTGTATGTATGTATGTACGTGTGTGCATATATATATATATATATATGCATATATATATATATATATATATATATATAATAATCATGGTAGGTGGCAGAACAGCACACATATATATATATATATATAATATATATATATATACATATATATATATATATATATATATATATATATATATATATATATATATACACATACACATATATATATATATGTAGATACATGTGTGTGCGTGCGTGCGTGTGTGCGTGCGTGCGTGCGTGCGTGCGTGCGTGAACAACGATTTTGTTTTCAGTTCTCATAACATTCCACAGAAATTGTTTCTAGTTACAATTAACTGGACAATATTGCAATTACATTTATAGTTGTGTATACATCTGTATGATGTGTGTTTAATTTGACAGTGCACAGTGGACGTACTTACGGAAACAAGACGCGATCTCTACTTCGACCACCCATTCTGCCGAGGTTTCTAAGGCTCACACTTGTCCGCTAGGCGTCAACATGCACCTAGCGAACTAACGGTGAACCAGAATAGTTCGCGTTACAAAGTCAAGGAGGACTAATAAAACTACCGATCCGGTTTGAACCGTTGGTTTACAACTTTCATATATATTCAAATAGAAAGAATATGATTTAAACTACATATTTTGTATGGGTGTTATACGGCTAGGATTTGAGAAATGTGCGATTTTATGTGTTCAATCTAAATTATTCAATGTTAGTTCACATGTTAACGCTAGGTGTTTGTGTAGTAGGCAGTTTGCCACCAGGGTAGACTGGCTTCTATAGTGCTTGTCCGCTGTGTATTTACTCAAATAAAAAAATTTCAGGGTTACACCCGGAGGATTCTGTTGGTGTCAATAATCCATCAAACATAATTCATACTCGATTTCTAGGTTCAGTCAAAAAAAGATATGTTGGCGGCCCAAGTAAGTCTAAGACTATAATATATATAAGTACCAATACAATAGTTGAATAGAATAGTAATATACTAAATTAAATAGTAACGATCACGTATTTCGGACTTCCCGCCAGCGCTAATTCGTGTGCTGTGAAGGCGTAACATATCGATTTTAATAACATATCGTCCAGTTATTTTCGTCAACATTGCTCAGCAGCATGTTTCCTACCCAAACTGATTAACGCTGATTAAACTTGCAAATGTCAAAGTTACTTGCTGCGTTATCCGACCTCATTCAACTCAGCCATGATTGGTCCATCGATGACTCAGGCTCAGCGGGATCAGTGGCATTGCACCACTGACGGTCAGTGCATTGCACATGTGAAACTTGAAATGGTGAAATATGACTGTCTACATCTATAATTGTCGCGTCGGATCCGTCCAAGAACAGAGAATAGCGTACTCAGTGTTTTAAGGTAGGCATCACACGACAGAGTGCTGCCGGTGACGAAATAACCAGACAACACACAAGTCAAGGATCCTGGAATAAGAACCATCCTAACTTAAGCATAGGGACAGGTTAAGCCTTGTGCTAAGGTAAGGTAATACCTTAAAAATTGGAACCGGAACTCTAAAATTATCGATAGATGATGATGAAGATCTAATCAATGACAATGAGGAGTCAAAAGAATCCTGCGATCAGAACCATTAAGCTAAACTTAAGGTATCTTAAGATAAGGTAATTAAATGGGGCGCAGTGGTCATGTGGTAGAGGCTACTAGAGCGTCGGACTTTTCGGTTGAGGGGATCAGGGTTCAAAACCACCTGCTGTCGTTTCAAAACTTGGGCAATTTCGTTCACCCGAATTTGCCCATGTCTTTCGGAAGAAAAGCCGCTGTCTTGGTCCCTTGAACTATCTGGTGTCTATGTACCCTTCTATCTGGTGTCTATGCCAGGGGAAGTAAAAGATGGAAAAACCTGTGAAGGACTCACAAAATCTGGAGAAGGACATTCTTAAAAACCTTTCACGTTGTCGTACACATATAGTGACTAGTGAATTAACGGAACAAGAAGAAGTATTAAGGTCCACTTACACGGGTACCGAATTTCGAAGGCCAATGGTGGTGTGATAGCTCGGCGATAGTATGCTGAACTTTCGCATGAGAGGACGATATGGGCTCAGATGTTTCTGCCCACAATGGGTTCGGCCCATGGCCAGACCAACCAACCGTTTTCACAACAGGTGAACTGTGAAGTGTTCGCGCTCACATGGGCCGAATTAATCGTGCATGCAACCGGTGCCAGCAGGCCCCATGGGCTGAAACGACTCATATTGTAACTTGGAAATGGGCTACGTGGACCTTTTTAATATTAGTTTTGTTATTTTCACTAATTTAGCCGATTTGCTACTTGCATATTGTAACTGGGAAATGTTATGCGCTTAACTATTAGCGTTTTCGAACAAATATTCTAATTAATAATGCTATCTAATCTTGAAAAACATACATATTCGTTAAGAATTAAATTGTTTTAGAAAACATGGGGCATTCCATCTCAAATCAACCAAAATAAGAAAGTCTTGTTGCACTCAAATTTTTTTATATTCAACCAAAATGTTGCCAGTTAATTCACAGGTCAATATAACCACACACGTCAAACCATAGGGCTATAGCTGGAATAGTTTCTGAGTTATGACCTTTTCTAATTTTGTGGATTCTGTCATTTTTGCCAATATTAGGAAATTATGAAGAGTTTTTTTCTACTTAAAATACCAACAACTCAAAAACTATTTGTGCTAGAACTCTGAAATTTGGCATTATATGTGGATATTAACAGGCATACTGTTTGCCGATGACACCAGTTTTTTGTTGTTGAAGGAAGTGATTTGTTTGAAATGTGTCAATTGAAATTAACAAACTAAATACAAGGTTTAAAGTAAACAAGCTCTCCCTTAATATATCAAAAACAAATTTCATGGTTCTCGGTCATACAAGTGCCCCATGTGAATATAATACCTCCATTGACAATATTAATGCTGAACAAGTTAATTGTATTAAGTTCCTTGGTGTATACATATTGATTATAAATTCAAAACAACATACATCATCACAGCAAGAATGATAACGATACTATTTCATAGTCTCCAGCAGCCACCCGCTACAAGTACTAACTATTTCACTACTGACTAGCATTTGTCATTCACACTGTATCTGTGAGGGGGTCTCTTCACCACAAGGTCACCTGAAATCCACTGTGACCAATCCCCACCAACAAATATTTGTTTATTTCATTTATGAAATTAACCATATATTCATGTATATATTATGAAATGGGAAATGCTAATTATAAATATTACACTTCTTGCATTTCCCTTCAATATTTCAATTCCAGTAGATATCGCAGATTAATGCTGCTGTCATATAAATCTTCACTGGATTCATTGTATTGTATGTTTGTATATTGCTGTTGTTGAAATGTTGAATAAAATTCAATTCAACTCATACTGCAATTATTAGTTCTCCCACCATCTGCCATTGAAGTTGCATGTTTATATGTGTGAAATTGAGCCAAAAAGTGATTTTAGACCCATATTTCAACAATAAAACATTAGAACACAAATGAATTTTGTTTAAATCAATAACACACCTACATATCTAGGTATAATTATGAGAAGTTTGAAATTTTTATCTAGTGAAAAGTGGTCTAAAAATGCTATGTGGCTGTGGAGCTAAAATTCTAATTTTTTTTATAAAAGGCAGGTACAATGCTTGTGTAATGCACCATATTTGGATTCCCTATTCAATGGCTACATGCTGACAATTTTTTTTCTCAAATAGACGTGTTTTGTGTTTTTATCTAATCAATAAATTACAATACAATATAAAATACTATATATGATTTTACTACCTGTTACATCTTTAGTAAGAAAATTATGTAAATAAATAGTTCTAGATTATATGTACCTGGGTGGCTGGGTCATTCCATGTGAAGTGTACGGTATGATTATTAGGACGAAACCGTATTTGAAATATTTTTTTCAACATGAAGCCATTTGAATAAGGACTCCAAATATGGTGCATGACAAATTCATTGTACGTGCCTTTCATATAAAAACCAAATTGGAATTTTAGCTCCATGGCCACATAGCTGGAGACAGACCAGTCTAACCACATCACATTTCATTGTTCCTGGAGACAGACCAGTCTAACCACACCACATTTCATTGTTCCTGGAGACAGACCAGTCCAACCACATCACATTTCATTGCTCCTTCAGACAGACCAGTCCAATCACGTCACATATCATTGTTCCTGGAGACAGACCTGTCCAACCACGTCACATATCATTGTTCCTGGAGACAGACCAGTCCAGCCACGTCACATTTCATTGTTACTGGAGACAGACCTGTCCAACCACATCACATTTCATTACTCCTGGAGACAGTCCAGTCCAACCACATCACATTTCATTGCTCCTGGAGACAAACAGTCCAACCACACCATATTTCATTACTCCTGGAGACAGACCAGTCCAACCGCGCCACATTTCATTATTCCTGGAGACAAACCAGTCCAACCACGCCACATTTCATTATTCCTGAAAACAAACCAGTCCAACCATGCCACATTTCATTATTCCTGAAAACAAACCTGTCCAACCATGCCACATTTCATTGCTCCTGGAGACAGACCTGTCCAACCACGCCACATTTCATTATTCCTGGAGACAAACCAGTCCAACCACGCCACATTTCATTATTCCTGAAAACAAACCAGTCCAACCATGCCACATTTCATTGCTCCTGGAGACAGACCTGTCCAACCACGTCACATATCATTGCCCCTGAAGACAGACCAGTCGAACACGCCCCATTTCATTGCTCCTGGAAACAGACCAATTCAATCACATTTCATTGCTCCTGGAGACAGACCAATCCAATCACATTTCATTGCTCCTGGAGACAGACCAGTCCAACCATGTCACATGGCATTGGTCCTGGAACCAGACCAGTCCAACCATGTCACATAGCATTGGTCCTGGAACCAGACCAATTGAACCATGTCACATTTCATTGCTCCTGGAAACAGACCAATCCAACCACATCACATTTCATTGCTCTTGGAGACAGACCAATCCAACCACGTCACATGTCATTGCTCCTGGAGACAAACCAGTCCAACCAATTCACATTCCATTGTTCCTGGAGACAGACCAGTCCAACCATGCCACATTTCATTGCTTTATTTCTTTAAGCACGATGTCTTGCATTGTTACTGCAGTTGAAATGGACCCAACAAACAGCGGGGTTGAGCAAGTGGTAGGAATGGGCCCACCTCTAAATGAGCAACGCCACAGCCCCAGGGAGGAAGTGGAGCCCATTTCTCTGGCAAGTCTTGCAATGATTCACATTTATTACAAAACTCTGCAACAGTAATTTACACATGTAGTGTGTCAAACTCGTAACTTATATCAAGTTATATGAATAACTCATTTATTATGTGGTTTGTTAACAAGAAAATACACACTAATCCTTTGAGACCAGAACTACAGATCTATATGTTTCTTTCTGGTAAATTGAATGAGCTAAATATTAGATGGATTATTAAACAAATTTGATATTGTATTTTGTGTTTTAACAAACAGTGTGAATATGTTGTATTTGAATAGGGCGTGGGAAAGCAAAGTCTGAACACATCATCACCAAGTACAGTTGTCCTTCCAACACTGAGGACAACCGATAAACACACTGTGCTGGTGAAGTATCTTTCACTTTCTCTCTTGAGTCTACGCCCCAGTGTTCCTGTTCACATACTTTAGCATATTTCTTGTTGTATTCAAATTTATTTATACATTTAAAAAGTATGTTATTGTATATGAAGGCTAAATCTGTCTATTTAGGACCGTTAATTGTAACTCCAGAAATGGTTGCTAAGAAAATAAAGGCTATGAAAGATAATAAATCACCGGGAGTAGATGGAATTCCTCCAAAACTACTAATGGAAACAGTAGAACAAATCAGTGTACCACTTGCAAAAGTGTTCAACTTATCATTATAAGAGGGAGTTGTTCCTTTTGAATGGAAAGAAGCAAACATCATACCATTATTTAGAAAAGGTTCGAGAAATAAGTCAGAGAATTACAGACCCTTCACCAATCGTAATTCCAAACTGTGTATTGTTGCCTACAGGTAAGATGCTTTCATATGCCAAATTGCAGCATTGGAAGTGTTGTAGTTTTTATAAACAATTGAATTAGGTATGGTTTCCTGATTATTAGTGATAACAGAAATGTTGATAGATATGCCTATCATGCTTGAAATGTGACGATTTTCACTGGCGTTTTACATATTATTGACAAAACATAATGGCCATTTGTAATGTTGACATCAACCTTAAAGTTATCAGTGATACTGTCATACTTATATGTATGTCTTTATTTCTTTGGGGAATTTCTCAAAACAATATAATTTTGCATTTTGTGGCTATTTTTATCACATTTCCAAGTGTTTTAAAAATCATGTAACATAACCAAATAAATGAAAAACTAAAAATTTTAGTTATCTGGAGTATTATATAGTATTTTAACTGCAATCTGTGAAGAAATGTTTAATTTACCTTAAAAACTTCTGCTGAAACTACTCAATTAAAAACAAACATATAATACCCACCCCATCTACCATAAACACTCTATTTGTTTGGACTAAACTTTCAGCTGTTGTCGATCACAGCGTTTTACCAATGCTTTCGTAGAACTGCGCACACGTTGCCATGTTTGTTTAATGTAGCACGTGCTTGCACCCTATCTACTACACCAAACTGCAATAACTTTCAAAATTGGTGTATGCATCCAGTGACAGATTTGTAGGCATCGTTATTTTCTTTACGATTACATAGAAAAAAATGTAATACCACCGTTGCCATTTCCACTACAGCCCTTTTGGAATATTGACCCCCACAGGGGGGCATCCCCAAGGAATTGGCGACCATGCAAGAGAAGGCTCAATGCATTGTGTGGCTTCGGAGACCAGATGAATGTCTTGCCCTGCAATATGCCATTTCACTGCAGTACCTGTACCAACCATAGTTTGTAGGCACACATATGAAGCCATTTGTGATTGTGATGTGTAATCACACTGCACCACAGTCTCTGATTTGGTCTGCAAGCCACAAGATGCTTAGAGCCTTCTATTTCACGGTCGCCATTTTGTTTTTGAGATTACTCTCGTCACTGGATAGACACCAGCAAAGAAACACTTATTGAGTTGGGCTACAAGATGGTGCAAACTACTAGTTATTTTTTATTTACATTCAAAATAGGTAAGATAATTTAGGAACACCCTGTATATGTATTGTCACATTTTTATCTAAAATATACACAACATACTTTTCATATAACAGTACAGTTTGAACCATAATAAAAAAGGATGATTGGTTATGGCTACCAGTTGTTATGGCTACCAGTTGTTATGGCTACCAGTTGTTATAGCTACCAGTTGTTATGGCTACCAGTTGTTATGGCTACCAGTTGTTATGGCTACCAGTTGTTTGCAGTTCCTGCAGTTGTAATTCCTGTCTACTATTTTTTTATATAATATAACAAAATGTTTATGAAATTTGGACAATAACAAGCTGACAGGTCAAAATACAGTTCTTTGTCTGCAGTACAATGTTTTCATTTATGGTAGAATTTATTAATATTTTATCTGATTCTGATCGTATGTATTTTTAATTATTACACAAGTTGTATGTAGTAAATGTGTATTGTGTATTTGGATGAATGTCATTTAATAACATACAATCATAATGGTATTTGGTAATGACGGCGCATGTTAAATTCCCCTTCTGTTAATGTTAATCTACTGAACTCTGGAATTACTGTGTTATATCTATGAAAGGAATTATATTTATGATTACAGGAGATGAAATATAATCAAAGTTTAAATGGAAACAAAAATTATATGCTTTTCTTTTTCAGAAGAGTTTTTAAATTAAGTTATGCTTCCTCCTAATTTTCTTCCTGTTCTCTCTCCCACCTCTTGCTCCCGTTCCTACTCTTCCTCCTCCCATTCCCACTCTTCCTCCTGCTCATACTTTTCCTCCTCCTGTTCCTACTTTTCTTCCTCCAGTTCCTACTCCTGCTCTTACTCTTCCTGCTCCTACCATTCTTCCTACTGTTCGTATTCTTCCTCCTCCCATTCCTACTGTTCCTCCTCCTGCTCCTACTCTTCCTGCTCGTACTATGCTTCCTCCTGTTCCTACTCCCTCATGCTCCTATTCTTGCGCCATTGCTCCTACTCTTCCTTCCACTCCTATGCTTCTTCCACTTCGGTTTCTCTTATTCAACAATAATGACTGTCCAATCCCTTAATCACCCTCCCTTCCATGCTGCCCATTCATTCCTGCTGCTCTTCTTTCCTCCCTATTACTCCCATTCCTGCACCCACTGTCTTCAGATGTTGTGAGCAAATAACTCTTTCTGTCAATAGACGACTCTCCACACAAGTGATGAGGCACACGGCAGCAGCAGCAGCAGCAGCAGTGCTGGAGGTGACAGAGGGAGGTCATCAGGCAGTGCTGGAGGTGACACAGGGAGGTCATCAGGCAGTGCTGGAGGTGACACAGGGAGGTTATCAGGCATTGCTGGAGGTGACAGCAAGGCCCATCCTATGGCAAGTCTCGCAATACTGATGGCTAATGTTTAACGTTGGGTCAGTAGATTAAAAAAGTTACTCCCCCCAAAGTTACTGACCCTAAATTTTATAAATATTATTTTATAAATAAATTGATTTAACTATTTTTGCAATACATCACATTACGAGTCGAAGGATGTGAGTTTGGTCATTATTTATTTTGCTGTTGGTGATTTACTTTTATGCAATCAACAACACAAGTCCAATATAGAAATATGAAAAGGCCAAATGGATGATGTTTGTTTATAGGGATTAAGTGTAAGCCTTGTTTGGAACACTTTTGACATTTAAAACAAAGAAATGTGGGTTCCGTAAACTAACACCAGGCCTGTTGACTACGCCCGATGCAAGCCTCCTGGATGTCAGGTTCTTGGATTAACAGTAGCAGTAATCCTAGAACAGATAAAAGAAGCAATGACATTACTACTGTAATCACAGATAGATATTATGTGTTATGTGCAGTACAGTACTAACATTAAACAAAGCAGACTATGAAATGTGCACACATAATGTATGGTTGCAGTATCAAAATACAAAGCTACCTGCTTAAAACACTATATTTAAACTAGAATAATGACGAATGTGGGGCCATTTCACCTGTTATAAATATTATATACAGTATCAACGTTAAACCCACACCATTAAATACAATAGCCTAGATGTGCTGCATACTATCTTGTTGCAGTATCTGAATACAAAACTACATGCCTAAAATACACTAGATCTTAGCTCAAATAACCACAAACCTGGGGCTATTTCCGCCAGTTACACTGATAATAATTCTTAAATCGAAGCTGGAAGTGAAGTTTGGTCAGTAGATTAAAACCCTGTGGACACTTTCGGGGAAAGTCCCATGTCCACTATCAAATCTCAAAATGAGGCAGGACACTTCAAGCAACGATGCACAATTGTTGTTAACCTTGAATACAAACAATGTCAAAAAAATTTAAACGCATCAGCTAAGTATGAATTCCCTGTAAAACAAATTTACTTTCTCGTTTGAAAATCAGATGCACTTTTCAAAGCCGCATCAAGTCTCGTTTTGAGAACGATGGGTGATGCCACAGCATGTGTACTGTCAACATTTTTGACAATCTGTATCGAATTACAGCTAGTTATACCCAAAAATACGATGTGCGAACCGGACCATGTTGTTCACTATCATCTTCCTTACGTCTTCTCCGTTCTCTTCACTCCCTGCTCCTATTTCGTCTCTCCCTGGTCCTCTCCCTCTCCCTGCTCCTCTCTCTAAGGAACATTGTTTGTGTTTGTCTTCTCCGTTCTCTTATTCCCTTCCTTCACTTCACATTCATCCTGCTATTCTCCCTCCTCTTTCTTGTCCTTCAAGTTCCCTCTGCTCAATCATTTGTGTATTTCCTCCTTCCCTGTCCCTGCTCCTTTTTCGTCTCTCCCTGGTCCTTTCCCTCTCTCCCTGCTCCTTTCCATATCTCCCTGCTCCTTTCCATATCTCCCTGCTCCTTTCCCTATCTCCCTGCTTCTTTCCCTCTCTCCCAGCTCCTTTCCCTCTCCCTGCTCCTCTTTCTAAGGAACAGTGTTTGTCTTCTCCGTTCTCTTATTCCCTTCCTTCACTTCACATTCATCCTGCTATTCTCCCTCCTCTTTCTTGTCCTTCAAGTTCCCTCTGCTGAATCATTTGTGTATTTCCTCCTTCCCTGTCCCTGCTCCTTTTTCGTCTCTCCCTGGTCCTTTCCCTCTCTCCGTGCCCCTTCCCTCTCCCTGCTCCTTTCCATATCTCCCTGCTCCTTTCCATATCTCCCTGCTCCTTTCCCTATCTCCCTGCTTCTTTCCCTATCTCCCAGCTCCTTTCCCTCTCCCTGCTCCTCTCTCTAAGGAACAGTGTTTGTGTTTGTAGCCCGAGGACCCTCGTCTGTGGCATCCAGACTATGTCAAGATGCCATTTTCCCAGAAGGCTCAGTGTACAGTTCCTGGCAGGGTTAGTAGATTCTAATGTTGGTGTGAAAAATATCACCAGAAACACAATACCAGAAATAAGTAATCTTTTTCCTTTCTTTAAGTCGGCTGACTCTGATTTATTATGAAATAAAGAATCTTGTTATACATGAATACTGATTCAATAACGATTTACTGGTATGAGTGTTAGTGTCTGTGTTGTATGCAAGAATAGAAGGTTTAAGTAATCTAGGAATAGTGCACTACTGTGTAGACATTATTCACAGTTGCATATACATAATATATTTAAAGCTACAGTCTGTGAGGTTGAAGTAAGACTTGCTGAAAGGTAAAAGGAGATTGAATGTTGTTTTGTAGATATGGCCATCACTGGAAACCAAGTCAAAATGGGAAGTGATACATGAAGCCCTGACTAAACCTATTGTTGACTTCATTGGCTTGAAGGTAACACACTTCCTTTATGCCGATTCATAGAAAAATATGCCTTATGAGTTGACTAAAAAAGTGTATCCAACTTGTGAATTTGTCTTGCATGAGTCTTTCTTGTTTTGAAAGCAGTGGAAATAAACTTGGTGTTATCTGAAAATGTTGTTCCTAGAGATAATAACAATAATTATATAAAATGTTGCCACCACTAAAGTCAGCAGACAGTCATCAGCACCAAGCCAGTAACATCCAGTAACACTGTAACTTTGATCACAGGTGGCAAGGCTCACATTGTTAATGACTCATGTTCAGTAACATTGATCACATTTTTAAAACAAAAAGTCACAATAAATAATGTTTATGCATGGTAAATTTGATTAATTCAGTTTAGTGTTGATAGTAGCTAAATAAATATGTTATTAATATTTACTTGCAATTTTTCTTTGTTTTCAGTTAGCCAGTGAATATTGCATAGGAAAATGGGCACACTACTAGAGGATAAATTTGTTTAGTCTGAAACATGAAAAAATTAAATAACAATTTTTTTTAGTATTGCTTTTTAGTACTATTTTAACACTATATAATGTTCAGAGAAAACAGAGTAAATGGGAGCGTACAGAAAGTGCTGCATGGAACTTGTGGTCTTCCTGTGTATTGATGTTCTCTGGTTATTTCTTCTTGTCATGTAGGGGAAGGCAGAGTTAGTTGAGCCACTGGGTTAGTTGAGCCACCCATGTTTCCCAGGAAACTACAGCAGCGACAGTTACATGGTACCACCCAGTGATTGAACATGTTATTAGAACACGATTGACATATAATATGTGAGCTAAAAGTATGCTTTTTGATGTTTTTCGAAACTTTTAGTAATTATGATTAATGTCTGCTGATGTGTAAAAAATCAATGCACGTGACCAGACTTTGTTGTTTGTGCACTAACAGATGGTTTATCTATGTGCAGAGAAGATTATTATTTACACCATTTCGCACATTAATGAGAAATTAAGTAAATAAGCTTAATTGTTGAAATGGGGCTAGTTGAGCCACCCAAGGCCCAAGAGAGGGTTAGTTGAGCCACCGAAGGCCCAAGGGAGGGTTAGTTGAGCAGCAGCTAAAGAACGAAGACAAGTGCTCTATATCCCAAAATGCATCAAGGAATTAATTTTTCCGAGCAAAATTGGGACATTGGATAGCTACAAGGAAAGATACTAACAGTTAGTTACACTGGTTGTGATTTACGTGAAAGTCTATATTAATTAAGTGTGTTGACTTAATTAATTAAGTGTATAGATTTGTCAGAGACATGTACCTATTGGGTGGATGTGTTGGCGGAGTTTTTATGATTTTTTTGTACAAGGCCTACTTAAATTATACAAATAAAGCATTTACACAACTAATGCTGCACTGTGGCTCAACCTACCCCACACCAAGTGTTAGTTGAGTCAGCTTACCAACCCTATTTGAATCAGCTATATGTAATTGTCTATGCATGCTAGGTATATTATCTTGGTATAAAATTATCTACCAATAATCACAGTTTATGTGAATAAAAACAATTTTGCTTATGAATATGATTGCACCCTAGACATCAAAAAGAATGAAAAATTGTTCAACTAACGCTGCCTTCCCCTATTCGTTATTCCCTTTACAATATGTTTCCAAGCAACACTGCATTCATAGTGCTCTTTTTTCTGCAGGATGGCACGATAAAATATATCTAGTGTAAAAATGAAGCCAATCAAAGCCACATTTATATGTCTTAGACATTCCTTAGCCGAGTCACCCTGGAATGTGAAACAATCACAGTACAATATTATAAATGTCATTTTACACGTTGCAGGAAGCCATATTGAGCTACAATGAAAAGAACAAGGACTTGTGGGAATTTGGTGGTCTGAAGTTCTTCTTAGATGAAGTACGTATCCACAATTTTATTAACAAATTAGTTAATTAATTTAATAAGTTAATTATTATTTTTTATTAGAGAATTAATTAGCACATTATAACAAGGCCCACATTATAGATATGAACGATAAAATAACAAAATGAATGTACAACATAAAACACTACCCCTTACAGAGAGGTTGAACTTCTAGATTAAAATACAAACCAAACGTGAGATAAACCGCCGCTGGGTTATTTCATAGATGGAAGGTAGGGAGGTAGGTGGAGTCAAAACTTTCGATAAATAAGTCGGGGGGGGGAATTAACACACAAGTATTGATAAAATGCATATGCTACTGTACCAATGGCTGAAACTGTGTGCGCGGCCAACTGCCCGGAATGTGGGTGAGACAGACTCTTAACACTGATTGGCTAGAAGTTTCCACCCTGTATTACTTTGCATCAGTTTGTGCAAATTCACGAGTGCAGGGTTAGTTTAAATATTGAGCTATAACCTGGTCAAAGTCCACCTCCCTCTTAACCAACCAATCAAAAAGGGATGGTTATAATGGTAGTGCTATCGCCTCGCATAAAAATGAGTATGCAATCTAATTGCATGAATCCATATTTGTTTTATACACTACTTTGGTACGCATGATGATTTATGATATGATTTTTCAAATATAAATAGTATTTATTAACTGAAATGGTATATTACGGTGGTTGCACATATATGCCTAATATTATTCGTGAAGACAATTTTATAAAGTTAAAAACATGTCTTATTAAGCCCCAGTTGAGCCCCACTGCTGTAATCCTGGGTGTGCCATTGTAAAAACACTTAGGTACTGACATGTACTACACAACTTGTGGTGTGAGACAGTTGTGGAGCGTGATAAATACCTCTCTTAATCTTTAAATACCAGTTTACTATATAGTCATGATAATGTTAATAAGCCTTGAAGTATAACAAACATACTTTTGGTTGACTTCAAAGGAACTAGATGATGGAGAGAGGACAGAGTTCTTTGACCGTGTCCTCCCAGAGATGGCAAAGTTGGCACTCAATCTGCCTCAGTTCTGCAGTCAGGTAAGGATTTGTTCTCACAGAGCAGACTTTTTAAGTAACATCATCATTTTGTTAATGATTTCATTGTAGATTGTAATATAAACAGGTTCATTAAAGGGAAATAAAAGTCATGGTTTTGGGGTTATGCACATATAAAAGTTACTAAAACAACCATTTGCAACTACAATTCAGTGGTTTACTTGGTAATCCTTGTTGAACACTCTGTATGTTAATTTCATGGGCCGCGCCATACTGTTAGATAACCCTATGTCACGAGTGCGGGGAGTCTAGCAAATACAGCCAAAATTCACTCGCCAAATGAAAATATTCCTATTCTTGCCAATAGGATATGGCCATGCTGTTTGCGTCCAAACTCATGTTATGCAACATATTTCGGACTTTGTAAACAAGTCTTCTTTGTGACAAAATAGCATGTTTGTTTGAAACTTTGCGTTGGTTCTGTGTATGCCGGCCTCACTTAATACATCACCCGTCTAGGTTACCCGATTTCCACAGAGCTGTGCATGTGCTTATCGATCGTGCTTGTTAACATGTCAGCCTTCGGTTAACCAGAGAAATTACTAGAATCTCCCACTTTTAGAACACATTCTGAGTAAACCACTGGTGTGATATTCTTGAGTTTAGTTGCACATGGTTAGTTTTTATTATCTCTATTAGGTGCATAGCATAGATGCTCACTTTAACATAATTGTGGAAGGATTTGGTTAATTGGCTGATTGTACTAACTACCTCAATTGTATAACTGGTTGTATTATTACCATAATTGTATAACTGGTTGTATTATTACCATAATTGTATAACTGGTTGTATTATTACCATAATTGTATAACTGGTTGTATTATTACCATAATTGTATAACTGGTTGTATCATTACCATAAATGGATAACTGTGACTATGTGTAATAGTTTTTTACAAGATGGCGACTCTGCTGTGGACATCGACTGTGATGTACTGCTCACAGTGGATTTGATGGCTATTTCCAATTTTTCACAATATCTAATTATCTGTTGTGAATGATATCAAGTTAAAATAAAAAAAATAGCATAGATTTATCACACCGGCAAAAATGTTTCTTATCCTTCATAAAAGCCTTGATCTTCACAATACAGGGAATGAGAATAATGTCTCAAGCAACTTGAACAGTTCTTGTTGGTCAACGTATCCTGTGTCTTGTGTTTTCAGCCAATCCCACTGTTGAAGACAGGAACTGCTCACAGCATCACAATGTCACAGGAACAGGCTGCATGTCTGCTCGCAAACGCATTCTTCTGCACCTTCCAAGAATGCAACACTCATCAGAAACAATTCAACTTCCCAAGGTGCAACACACAGCCGAGACGACCCAACGTCCCAGGATGCAACACTCAGCCTAGACGATCCAACATCCCTGGAATCAACTTCAACAGGTGAATACCCCACCCCAATGATGTGTGTTGTTTGTGTGAACGTGGGTCTATTTAAAAGTTTTAAATATCATGTTGGTTTTCTCTGCTCACTCTGATGTATTGTGGAAGGATTTGGTTACCTTATTTGGCTGATTGTACTGACTACCTCAATGGTATCAGTATTGTATTATTGCCATAATTGTAAAACTGATTGCATTATTACCATAATTGTGTAATTGTGACTAAGTGTAATAGTTTGTCTCCAGGTGGCGACACCACTGTGGCCATCAGTGTCATCCTAGAAGTCACCATTTTTGTTGTTGTGACCGATGCGTGCCTCATTTCTGATCCTTAATCGTTGTGTCTTTATTGTTAATTTTATAGTCAAACTATGTTATAGTTGTACAAAATGCGCAGTGATGTTGGACTAGTATTTATTGCACTATGCCAGCTGTTATAATCCTTTTGACAACTTACAGCAGTGACATTGTAACAACATAGCAGCTGTGTGTTATATGTAATAATGATATTGTAATGAATGTCACAGGATACAATTTTATTTTATTGTAGTACATGTACCAACTGGTAGACTCCATGTTGTTACACTACGTATGAGTATTGTAGAACTCAGCAACTGTATCAGTTAATCCAGTGGTTACACAGTTACAGAGGTCTGCTGTTTCTGGTCATTGCTTTGTTCTTATGATAACTGTACAAGTCATGTGACTTTGTTCTTATGATAACTGTACAAGTTGTGCGACTTTGTTCTTATGATAACTGTACAAGTTATGCGACTTTGTTCTTATGATAACTGTACATGTTATGTGACTTTGTTCTTATGATAACTGTACAAGTTATGTGACTTTGTTCTTATGATAACTGTACATGTTATGTGACTTTGTTCTTATGTTAACTGTACAAGTTATGTGACTTTGTTCTTATGATAACTGTACATGTTATGTGACTTTGTTCTTATGATAACTGTACAAGTTATGTGACTTTGTTCTTATGATAACTGTACATGTTATGTGACTTTGTTCTTATGTTAACTGTACAAGTTATGTGACTTTGTTCTTATGATAACTGTACATGTTATGTGACTTTGTTCTTATGATAACTGTACAAGTTATGTGACTTTGTTCTTATGATAACTGTACATGTTATGTGACTTTGTTCTTATGATAACTGTACAAGTTATGCGACTTTGTTCTTATGATAACTGTACATGTTATGTGACTTTGTTCTTATGTTAACTGTACAAGTTATGTGACTTTGTTCTTATGATAACTGTACATGTTATGTGACTTTGTTCTTATGATAACTGTACAAGTTATGTGACTTTGTTCTTATGATAACTGTACATGTTATGTGACTTTGTTCTTATGATAATTGTACAAGTTATGTGACTTTGTTCTTATGATAACTGTACAAGTTATGTGATTTTTTACTGAGTGACTTTTTACTGAGAACACTAAGTCATTATTTGTAGGTTATACCGAGGTCGCATTTCTCAGAAGAGAGTTGGAAAGTTGAAGTGTTTGTTGCACTACTTCAAGACTGTCACAGAAAACAGTAAGTCACCCAACCACTGTCATTCACTGGACTAGGGCCAGTTGTAGGGAGATAATTGGTTTGACCAGGTTCTGAATCTGCAATCTACTTTGAAAACCTGGAAATTAAAGAATTGTGATGATGCGTGCAGGTTATGTATGCATTACTGGTAAAATGTAAATTTATTAAAAGTGCAGTATTGAAATACTAAGATGATGTGTGTGTGTGTGTGTGTGTGTGTGTGTGTGTGTGTGTGTGTGTGTGTGTGTGTGTGTGTGTGTGTGTGTGTGTGTGTGTGTGTGTGTGTGTGTGTGTGTGTGTGTGTGTGTGTGTGTGTGTGTGTGTGTGTGTGTGTGTGTGTGTGTGTGTGTGTGTGTGTGTGTGTGTGTGTGTGTGTGTGTGTGTGTGTGTGTGTGTGTGTGTGTGTGTGTGTGTGTGTGTGTGTGTGTGTGTGTGTGTGTGTGTGTGTGTGTGTGTGTGTGTGTGTGTGTGTGTGTGTGTGTGTGTGTGTGTGTGTGTGTGTGTGTGTGTGTGTGTGTGTGTGTGTGTGTGTGTGTGTGTGTGTGTGTGTGTGTGTGTGTGTGTGTGTGTGTGTGTGTGTGTGTGTGTGTGTGTGTGTGTGTGTGTGTGTGTGTGTGTGTGTGTGTGTGTGTGTGTGTGTGTGTGTGTGTGTGTGTGTGTGTGTGTGTGTGTGTGTGTGTGTGTGTGTGTGTGTGTGTGTGTGTGTGTGTGTGTGTGTGTGTGTGTGTGTGTGTGTGTGTGTGTGTGTGTGTGTGTGTGTGTGTGTGTGTGTGTGTGTGTGTGTGTGTGTGTGTGTGTGTGTGTGTGTGTGTGTGTGTGTGTGTGTGTGTGTGTGTGTGTGTGTGTGTGTGTGTGTGTGTGTGTGTGTGTGTGTGTGTGTGTGTGTGTGTGTGTGTGTGTGTGTGTGTGTGTGTGTGTGTGTGTGTGTGTGTGTGTGTGTGTGTGTGTGTGTGTGTGTGTGTGTGTGTGTGTGTGTGTGTGTGTGTGTGTGTGTGTGTGTGTGTGTGTGTGTGTGTGTATAAAGTATGCATGTGTGGTGTGCTTGCACGTACAGTGTATGCATCTGTGTGGTTTGCGTGTGTGCATGTGTGTGCGTGTGTATAAACTATAATGCCAGCTGTGTATGTACAGTTCAAGCTGCATGTGTATAATACAAGCGTTGCGTGTACAGTGCACACTTTGTTTGTACAATGCAGACTGTGTGTGTGCAGTGCAAGCAATATGTACAATGCAGGTTGTGTGTACAGTGTGAGTGATGTGTACAAGGTAAGCTGTGTACGTGTGTACTTTGCAGATTGTGATATTTCATTAATGTACAGTTTAAAGCCAAAAGTCCCAGACCTGTTGACAGTGTCACGTCTGTTTACTTGTCCTGCAGTGCCACAAGGGAACCTCACCTACAGCAGACAGGTGCTGAAACATCATGAGTTTCCCAAGTGGGAGAAGTGTCAGAATGTCTTCCCCCAACTACATGTCTCCTCAGGGGGAACAATAGAGGATGATGGCTGTGGCATGCTGCAGGTATGTATAGCTTGGGGCACAGTTCTACTTGCAGGTGGACATGCTGCAGGTATGTATAGCTTGGGGCATAGTTCTACTTGCAGGTGGACATGCTGCAGGTATGTATAGCTTGGGGCACAGTTCTACTTGCAGGTGGACATGCTGCAGGTATGTATAGCTTGGGGCACAGTTCTACTTGCAGGTGGACATGCTGCAGGTATGTATAGCTTGGGGCACAGTTCTACTTGCAGGTGGACATGCTGCAGGTATGTATAGCTTGGGGCACAGTTCTACTTGCAGGTGGACATGCTGCAGGTATGTATAGCTTGGGGCACAGTTCTACTTGCAGGTGGACATGCTGCAGGTATGTATAGCTTGGGGCACAGTTCTACTTGCAGGTGGACATGCTGCAGGTATGTTATGCTTGGGGCACAGTTCTACTTGCAGGTGGACTTCACTAACAAGTACTTTGATGAAGGTATCAGTCACTGTCCTACCTGCAGGTGGACTTTGCCAACAAGTACATTGGTGGCGGTGTGTTGCGAGAGGGTTCTGTGCAAGAGGAAATCCGCTTTGTCATCTGTCCAGAACTCATAGTGTCGCTGCTTTTCACAGAAGTCCTCGATCCTAATGAGGCAGTTGTGATAACAGGTGAGCCCATGCCCAATGTATCTGGTCTATTTTACAATGGTGGTGGAACATCTTTTTGGTAGATTTTTACTGGTTGTATTTTGGTTCAACAAAAGAGAATGCAAGGAATGAAGTGTAGAATGATTTGCCCAGTCGTAACAACCAAATACCACGCAATATAAAAATGTACTTTTTTTTGTAAATAGCATTAATAACAACAATGATTTACATTTGATAACACCATAAATATCCAGGTCTAGTCTTTTCATAGGCATGTGCGACAAGACTGTACACATACTAAATGTATTTTAAGTGAACTATAATATATACATATAACTATAATATATACATACATAATAAATGACATATGCAGTTACATGTACTGGTGACAAGAACATGTCGACTTGACAGTCAGTCTGCTTCCTCTCGTAGGTCCTCAACGCTTCAGCAACTACGAGGGATATGCGAACTCATTTCAGTGGGGTGGTGATTACAAGGATCCAACACTGCGGTGAGTGACTCATACATAGCTGAACCCCTCTTTATTATCATTGATCATAAAAGTGGTCATACTTGCAGCGAAAAGGCTATCATGCCATGTCCTCTGGAAACAGGCGTTACACTGTCGATGCAACTGTCCACCAATTAATGAACAGGCGGCAGTCAGTGAAGGTTTGTCAAGAATACTAGAATACGTTTTGTGTGCAATATTTCTTAGTACAAATTAACACTGTTAATCTGCCATCTGGAGCTTGTTACTTTGGATGGCAATCTTAATAAATCATGTTAAATTTGCATTTAACAACAAGACCCACCTACCATTGGATAATGGCAATGTGACGTGTGTTTGTGGTTACAGAGACAGCTGGGGTCGCTGCTGCACGCAGGTAGTGGCCATTGATGCTGTAAAGGTGAAATCTGCTTTGAATCAGTTTGAAGCTAAACAAGTGTGCAGAGAACTAAATAAGGTAAGTTGTCTTGTAGACATTATATTATTTAACATGCCTACAAATCTCACTGTAACTAGCTCCTACTTTGTGAATACTGAGGGTCACTTGTCCTGTGATATGTGGTCTTCATATGTTTTATGCATCTGAGTTGATCCTTCAAATAAGTTGTTTACATTGTTTTGCACACACACCCTCACATTAGTGTTTTTCCTTTCATGTAGCCATGAAAATGGACATATTTAAAACTTCTCAGTTCCAGTTTTAGTGGTTTTTCCACATGATCAGATGACAGTGCAATTCACAGTAAACAACCCGATGTTCTGGGCAACCTATAAGCCGCTTCATCTGTCTTGATTGTGTTGGGCTCACTTCCTCTTACCCTGATAGTCTGCCTACACATTACTTTTCCCCTCGTCTCCCCTACAATGTAAACATTGGCTAAGTCACCAGTGCTGTGAGGCATTTAGTAGTAAATATGTGTGGCAGCTTGTTAAATCACAGTCTACTATGATCATAGATTATAATGTTCAAGACGATTATTGTCATCAGTTGAACCACAGATACATTCGTCTGTAGTAGTTTTATTGTTAGAATCATGACTTATTGATTGTACTTTTGTTTACAGGCCTATGTTGGGTTTTATGACCCTGATGCTAAGCTCATCAGAACAGCCGTAGCCACAGGAAACTGGGGTTGTGGAGCCTTCGGGGGTGATCTCAGGTTGAAAGGTAAATTAAAATATACATAGCATGTGGTCAGAGAAAGGGAGTACAAACCTGTTCATATTATTTATACATATATTTTATATACTACTTCTGGTTTTAGTTTTAGTTTAGACACATAAGTTTCTTCCTTAAATTTTATTGATTTTCTTGAAGAATAGCTCAAGATATTTTCCATTTGCAAAATTTTGTTTTTAATTCCCAACATTTAGTTTTTTAAACTCATTTGTATCCCATAGCAATAAACCAACGTCAATTTGTACTGTGATATCCAGTCAGTAATGTGTTGGTGACACCTGTTTTCTAATTATAGATATGTTATATTTAATCTTTATTACATTAGTATAAAAATTGTAAATGCATTCTGTCATAACAAGGGTACAAATTATGACTATTGACAACTAAGGCCCAATAACAGTTCATAATGCTGATTAAAACTGCTTCCTCAACTGATTTAGCCTATCGTAAATCCAATAATGTGCGAATAGTTTATGTAACATTCACAGTCAATTTAATAAAAAATTCCTATTTTTGTTCAAGTCATCGAAAGTTAGATCTGGTAAGGATAAAAATAGTGAATATCCAGAATGGTAAACACTGTGTGGGTCAATGCTGATCATGGGCATGACCTCCATCCTCTTGCCGATCACATGACAAAGTTAAACAATATCACCAAGGAAGAAAATCGTATTTTTTCAGCATTTCCATTTTCACTTCAGTTAATGCTTGAACAAGCATTAACTAATTTAATAGTTTGCCTGATGATTTCACAAAAACTACATACAATAGTTGCACAAACGAGCTAGCATGTTGCAGTGGATGTGTTTTTCGCAAAATTAATTTGAAATGAGACTAGCAAAAAAAATCTAATTGATTAAGCACTTTTAATCTAGATGTAGTAAGTGAGTGTTCCAATTGTCATGACTGTTATCTTCTCAGTTTACCCCATCACCTTCTCTGCTACAGCTCTCATCCAACTAATGGCGGCTGCTGCGGCAGGACGTGACGTGTGCTACTTCACATATAAAGACAACACTCTCACCCAAGACATCTACGACATTCACCAGCTGATAACAGACCGGGGCTTGACTGTTGGTGTGTGTTTGTTTCCATTGCATGTTGTAGTTCAGTACACATTTTCTTTCATACTGTGATACATTTATCATACCATATATGGAATACCAGCCATTGCCAGAAAGAGGCATTTGTTAACACCCATACATGACAATATATAAGAATAAGTACCAAACCATTGAAGCAACAGTAATTTTACTTTGCCCCTTTTGGCTGTGCAAAAATTGAATGTATGTTTAGGGTGAGTCATATTAGGTTTATGTGAACTTTTGCGTGAATCTAATATTATTCACTGACACGAGTCATCTGATGTCAATGAAAGTGGTGCCTGACAGTTGTCAGTCCATGGACTGTAATTACAATATTCTTATTATTTGAAAAGTGGTACAAACCACTGCTGACATTCTAGGTTTGGAGACCTGGGAAGACTTTAGTGACTCTCTCTGGTGCATTGCAGGAGATGTGTGGCACCTGATCTGTGACTACAGTACAAGCCCCTACTACAGTGTGGGTGGCTCCAGATGTAGAAGCGCTCAGAGCACTGCAAGAAATCGTGGTGTGAGCAACAGTCGCAATGTGGCAGCCTCTGGTGCCAGAGACAGAAAGAAGGATATATTTGAATTCATCCAAGAGAGAGAGTGATGTCATCTTATTCAATTGCCACCAGCAGCAGCAGTAGGTTATCTGGTAAGGATGATGACAGGAGTAGATGCGGAGATGGGAAGGAGGAAGACAGGCCCAACCACAGTCCAGGCGATGGAGAGGATGGGGAACTCTGGGACCAGACAGATCATGCTTCAAAAATGAATAAATTTGGGAAAATATGTCTTCAAATGTTTTGGGAAGGATAACAGTGATGAGGCTGCAAACAGTGGTATAAGCTATCACTGGCAAACAGTGGTATAAGCTATCACTGGCAAACAGTGGTATAAGCTATCACTGGCAAACAGTGGTATAAGCTATCACTGGCATACAGTGGTATAAGCTATCACTGGCAAACAGTGGTATAATCTATCACTGGCAAACAGTGGTATAAGCTATCACTGGCAAACAGTGGTATAAGCTATCACTGGCAAACAGTGGTATAAGCTATCATTGGCAAGCAGTGGTATAAGCTATCACTGATGACCTGTGCCAGACATGACCAAAAGTCATGCATTATTACACTGTGATTGTGAGTTGAATCTAGTGTGTTCACAATGGTAAGACGTCATAGAATAGAATGATGTCTAATGACATCAGATTCATATATAATTATATATATATCTTTAATGTTTGGGGAATGATAACAGTGATGAGGCTGCAAACAGTGGTATAAGCTATCACTGATGACCTGTGCCAGACATGACCTAAAGTCATGTATTATTTCATTGTGATTGTGAGTTGAATCTAGTGTGTTCACAATGGTAAGACATCATTCTAACGACACCAGATTCATTTATAATATGCACATGGTGCAATCTGAAGCATACCAGTAACTGAAAATGTGCTATAAACTAGTTTTCATCCAGATCAATGATGACGTAATTAATTTATTATATATCCTTTAGACATAGTTAATATAATATTTTTTTCATCAGTTAGTGGTTAGTTTATTACAGAATGGCAAGCGTTACTTTTCATATCACTTTGTATGTACTATGAGCCAGGTGTAGTGTTACTAATTAACTTTGTTGTGTTAAGGTTTGTTATTATTACTTTCATACACAGTATGTACCAGTGGAATCTCAAGTTCAGTGCATGTATGTGATTATGATATAATTCACATTCTGTGTTGGGATTCATTCCGCACATCTTGTAGTGTTGAGAGATAATGTTCAGTAATCTGAAAAACTTGCACTACTTACTTGTTCACTCACTCTATCCTCAGACACACAGGGCAGAGACTTACTCCCTTCCTGTGCCATCAGACACACAAGGCAGAGACTTACTCCCTCCCTGAGCCATCAGACACACAGACAGGGCAGAGACTTACTCCCTCCCTGAGCCATCAGACACACAGGGCAGAGACTTACTCCCTCCCTGTGCCATCAGACACACAGGGCAGAGACTTACTCCCTTCCTGTGCCATCAGACACACAGGGCAGAGACTTACTCCCTCCCTGTGCCATCAGACACACAGGGCAGATACTTACTTACTCCATCCCTGTGCCGTCAGACACACAGGGCAGAGACTTACTCCCTCCCTGTGCCATCAGACACAGGGCAGAGACTTACTCCCTCCCTGTGCCATCAGACACACAGGGCAGAGACTTAGTCCCTCCCTGTGCCATCAGACACACAGGGCAGATACTTAGTCCCTCCCTGAGCTGTCAGACACACAGGGCAGAGACTTACTCCCTTCCTGTTCCATCAGACAAACAAGGCAGAGACTTACTTAGTCCCTCCCTGAGCCATCAGACACACAGGGCAGATACTTACTTACTCCATCCCTGTGCCGTCAGACACACAGGGCAGAGACTTACTCCCTCCCTGTGCCATCAGACACACAAGGCAGAGACTTACTTAGTCCCTCCCTGAGCCGTCAGACACACAAGGCAGAGACTTACTTACTCCTGAGCCATCAGACACACAGGGCAGAGACTTACTCCTCCCTATGCCATCAGACACACAGGGCAGAGTCTTACTCCTTCCTGTGCCATCAGGCACACAGGGCAGAGACTTACTTACCTCCCTGTGCCGTCAGACACACAGGGCAGAGACTTACTCCCTCCCTGTGCCGTCAGACACACAGGGCAGAGACTTACTACCTTCCTGTGCCGTCAGATACACAGGGCAGAGACTTACTCCCTCCCTGTGCCATCAGACACACAGGGCAGAGATTTACTCCCTCCCTGTGCCATCAGACACAGGGCAGAGACTTTCTTCCTCCCTGAGCCATCAGACACACAGGGCAGAGACTTACTCCCTTCTTGTGCCGTCAGACACATAGGGCAGAGTCTTACTCCCTTCCTGTGCCGTCAGACACACAGGGCAGAGACTTACTCCCTCCCTGTGCCATCAGACACACAGGGCAGAGACTTACTCCCTCCCTGAGCCATCAGACACCCAGGGCAGAGGCTTACTCCCTTCCTGTGCCGTCAGACACACAGGGCAGAGACTTACTCCCTTCCTGTGCCATCAGACACACAGGACAGAGACTTAGTCCTCCCTGAGCCGTCAGACACACAAGGCAGAGATTTACTTACTCCTCCCTGTGCCATCAGACACAAGGCAGAGACTTACTTACTCCCTCCCTGTGCCATCAGACACACAAGGCAGAGACTTACTTACTCCCTCCCTGTGCCATCAGACACACAAGGCAGATACTTACTTAGTCCCTCCCTGAGCCATCAGACACACAAGGCAGAGATTTACTTACTCCCTCCCTGAGCTGTCAGACACACAGGGCAGAGACTTACTTACTCCCTCCCTGTGCCATCAGACACAGGGCAGAGACTTACTCCCTCCCTGTGCCATCAGACACACAAGGCAGAGACTTACTTACTGCCTCCCTGTTCCATCAGACACACAAGGCAGAGACTTACTTACTCCCTCCCTGTGCCATCAGACACACAAGGCAGAGACTTACTTAGTCCCTCCCTGAGCCGTCAGACACACAAGGCAGAGACTTACTTAGTCCCTCCCTGAGCCGTCAGACACACAAGGCAGATACTTAATTACTCCCTCCCTGGGCCATCAGACACACAAGGCAGATACTTACTTAGTCCCTCCCTGAGCCGTCAGACACACAACGCAGAGACTTACTTACTCCCTCCCTGTTCCATCAGACACACAAGGCAGAGACTTACTTAGTCCCTCCCTGGGCCATCAGACACACAAGGCAGAAACTTACTTACTCCCTCCCTGTTCCATCAGACACACAAGGCAGAGACTTACTTAGTCCCTCCCTGAGCCGTCAGATACACAACGCAGAGACTTACTTACTCCCTCCCTGTTCCATCAGACACACAAGGCAGAGACTTACTTAGTCCCTCCCTGAGCCATCAGACACACAAGGCAGATACTTACTCCCTCCCTGTGCCATCAGACACACAGGGCAGAGACTTACTCCCTCCCTGTGCCATCAGACACACAAAGCAGAGACTTACTTACTCCCTCCCTGGGCCATCAGACACACAAGACAGAGACTTACTTAGTCCCTCCCTGAGCCGTCAGACACACAGGGCAGAGACTTACTTACTCCATCCCTGTGCCGTCAGACACACAGGGCAGAGACTTACTCCCTCCCTGTGCCATCAGACACACAAGGCAGAGACTTACTTAGTCCCTCCCTGAGCCGTCAGACACACAAGGCAGAGACTTACTTACTCCCTGAGCCATCAGACACACAGGACAGAGACTTACTCCCTCCCTATGCCATCAGACACACAGGGCAGAGTCTTACTCCTTCCCTGTGCGATCAGGCACGCAGGGCAGAGAATTAATCCCTCCCTGTGCTGTCAGACACACAGGGCAGAGACTTACTCCCTCCCTGTGCAATCACACACATAGGGCAGGGACTTACTCCCTTCCTGTGCCATCAGACACACAGGGCAGAGACTTACTCCCTCCCTGTGCCATCAGACACACAGGGAAGGGACTTACTCCCTCCCTGTGCCATCAGACACACAGGGCAGAGACTTTCTTCCTCCCTGAGCCATCAGACACACAGGGCAGAGACTTACTTACTGCCTCCCTGTTCCATCAGACACACAACGCAGAGGCTTACTTAGTCCCTCCCTGAGCCATCAGACACACAAGGCAGAGACTTACTTACTCCCTCCCTGTGCCATCAGACACACAGGGCAGAGACTTACTCCCTCCCTGTGCCATCAGACACACAAAGCAGAGACTTACTTACTCCCTCCCTGGGCCATCAGACACACAAGGCAGATACTTACTTAGTCCCTCCCTGAGCCGTCAGACACACAGGGCAGAGACTTACTCCCTCCCTGTTCCATCAGACACACAAGGCAGAGACTTACTTACTCCCTGTGCCATCAGACACACAAGGCAGAGACTTACTTACTCCCTTCCTGTGCCATCGGATACACAAGGCAGATACTTACTTACTCCCTCCCTGAGCCGTCAGACACACAGGGCAGAGACTTACTTACTCCCTCCCTGTGCCATCAAACACACAAGGCAGAGACTTACTTACTCCCTCCCTGTGCCATCAGACACATGGGGCAGAGTGTGTATAAACTATAATGCCAGCTGTGTATGTACAGTTCAAGCTGCATGTGTATAATACAAGCGTTGCGTGTACAGTGCACACTTTGTTTGTACAATGCAGACTGTGTGTGTGCAGTGCAAGCAATATGTACAATGCAGGTTGTGTGTACAGTGTGAGTGATGTGTACAAGGTAAGCTGTGTACGTGTGTACTTTGCAGATTGTGATATTTCATTAATGTACAGTTTAAAGCCAAAAGTCCCAGACCTGTTGACAGTGTCACGTCTGTTTACTTGTCCTGCAGTGCCACAAGGGAACCTCACCTACAGCAGACAGGTGCTGAAACATCATGAGTTTCCCAAGTGGGAGAAGTGTCAGAATGTCTTCCCCCAACTACATGTCTCCTCAGGGGGAACAATAGAGGATGATGGCTGTGGCATGCTGCAGGTATGTATAGCTTGGGGCACAGTTCTACTTGCAGGTGGACATGCTGCAGGTATGTATAGCTTGGGGCATAGTTCTACTTGCAGGTGGACATGCTGCAGGTATGTATAGCTTGGGGCACAGTTCTACTTGCAGGTGGACATGCTGCAGGTATGTATAGCTTGGGGCACAGTTCTACTTGCAGGTGGACATGCTGCAGGTATGTATAGCTTGGGGCACAGTTCTACTTGCAGGTGGACATGCTGCAGGTATGTATAGCTTGGGGCACAGTTCTACTTGCAGGTGGACATGCTGCAGGTATGTATAGCTTGGGGCACAGTTCTACTTGCAGGTGGACATGCTGCAGGTATGTATAGCTTGGGGCACAGTTCTACTTGCAGGTGGACATGCTGCAGGTATGTTATGCTTGGGGCACAGTTCTACTTGCAGGTGGACTTCACTAACAAGTACTTTGATGAAGGTATCAGTCACTGTCCTACCTGCAGGTGGACTTTGCCAACAAGTACATTGGTGGCGGTGTGTTGCGAGAGGGTTCTGTGCAAGAGGAAATCCGCTTTGTCATCTGTCCAGAACTCATAGTGTCGCTGCTTTTCACAGAAGTCCTCGATCCTAATGAGGCAGTTGTGATAACAGGTGAGCCCATGCCCAATGTATCTGGTCTATTTTACAATGGTGGTGGAACATCTTTTTGGTAGATTTTTACTGGTTGTATTTTGGTTCAACAAAAGAGAATGCAAGGAATGAAGTGTAGAATGATTTGCCCAGTCGTAACAACCAAATACCACGCAATATAAAAATGTACTTTTTTTGTAAATAGCATTAATAACAACAATGATTTACATTTGATAACACCATAAATATCCAGGTCTAGTCTTTTCATAGGCATGTGCGACAAGACTGTACACATACTAAATGTATTTTAAGTGAACTATAATATATACATATAACTATAATATATACATACATAATAAATGACATATGCAGTTACATGTACTGGTGACAAGAACGTGTCGACTTGACAGTCAGTCTGCTTCCTCTCGTAGGTCCTCAACGCTTCAGCAACTACGAGGGATATGCGAACTCATTTCAGTGGGGTGGTGATTACAAGGATCCAACACTGCGGTGAGTGACTCATACATAGCTGAACCCCTCTTTATTATCATTGATCATAAAAGTGGTCATACTTGCAGCGAAAAGGCTATCATGCCATGTCCTCTGGAAACAGGCGTTACACTGTCGATGCAACTGTCCACCAATTAATGAACAGGCGGCAGTCAGTGAAGGTTTGTCAAGAATACTAGAATACGTTTTGTGTGCAATATTTCTTAGTACAAATTAACACTGTTAATCTGCCATCTGGAGCTTGTTACTTTGGATGGCAATCTTGATAAATCATGTTAAATTTGCATTTAACAACAAGACCCACCTACCATTGGATAATGGCAATGTGACGTGTGATTGTGGTTACAGAGACAGCTGGGGTCGCTGCTGCACGCAGGTAGTGGCCATTGATGCCGTAAAGGTGAAATCTGCTTTGAATCAGTTTGAAGCTAAACAAGTGTGCAGAGAACTAAATAAGGTAAGTTGTCTTGTAGACATTATATTATTTAACATGCCTACAAATCTCACTGTAACTAGCTCCTACTTTGTGAATACTGAGTTTCACTTGTCCTGTGATATGTGGTCTTCATATATGTTTTATGCATCTGAGTTGATCCTTCAAATAAGTTGTTTACATTGTTTTGCACACACACCCTCACATTAGTATTTTTCCTTTCATGTAGCCATGAAAATGGACATATTTAAAACTTCTCAGTTCCAGTTTTAGTGGTTTTTCCACATGATCAAATGACAGTGCAATTCACAGTAAACAACCCGATGTTCTGGGCAACCTATAAGCCGCTTCATCTGTCTTGATTGTGTGGGGCTCACTTCGTCTTACCCTGATAGTCTGCCTACACATTACTTTTCCCCTCGTCTCCCCTACAATAAAAACATTGGCTAAGTCACCAGTGCTGTGAGGCATGTAGTAGTAAATATGTGTAGCAGCTTGTTAAATCAAAGCCTACTATGATCATAGATTATAATGTTCAAGACGATTATTGTCATCAGTTGAACCACAGATACATTCGTCTGTAGTAGTTTTATTGTTAGAATCATGATTTATTGATTGTACTTTTGTTTGCAGGCCTATGTTGGGTTTTATGACCCTGATGCTAAGCTCATCAGAACAGCCGTAGCCACAGGAAACTGGGGTTGTGGAGCATTCGGGGGTGATCTCAGGTTGAAAGGTAAATTAAAATATACATAGTATGTGGTCAGAGAAAGGGAGTACAAACCTGTTCATATTATTTATACATATATTTTATATACTACTTCTGGTTTAACGGTGCTGACCCATAAGTTTCTTCCTTCAATTTTATTGATTTTCTTGAAGAATAGCTCAAGATATTCTTCATTTGCAAAATTTTGTTTTTAATTCCCAACATTTAGTTTTTTAAACTCATTTGTATCCCATCGCAATAAACCAACGTCAATTTGTACTGTGATATCCAGTCAGTAATGTGTTGATGACACCTGTTTTCTAATTATAGATATGTTATATTTAATCTTTATTACAGTAGTATAAAAATTGTAAATGCATTCTGTCATAACAAGGGTACAAATTATGACTATTGACAACTAAGGCCCAATAACAGTTCATAATGCTGATTAAAACTGCTTCCTCAACTGATTTAGCCTATCGTAAATCCAATAGTGTGCGAATAGTTTATGTAACATTCACAGTCAATTTAATGAAAAATTCCTATTTTTGTTCAAGTCATCGAAAGAATTGACTTTAGTCATTAGATCTGGTAAGGATAAAAATAGTGAATATCCAGAATGGTAAACACTGTGTGGGTCAATGCTGATCATGGGCATGACCTCCATCCTCTTGCCGATCACATGACAAAGTTAAACAATATCACCAAGGAAGAAAATCGTATTTTTTCAGCATTTCCATTTTCACTTCAGTTAATGCTTGAACAAGCATTAACTAATTTAATAGTTTGCCTGATGATTTCACAAAAACTACATACAATAGTTGCACAAACGAGCTAGCATGTTGCAGTGGATGTGTTTTTCGCAAAATTAATTTGAAATGAGACTAGCAAAAAAAATCTAATTGATTAAGCACTTTTAATCTAGATGTAGTAAGTGAGTGTTCCAATTGTCATGACTGTTATCTTCTCAGTTTACCCCATCACCTTCTCTGCTACAGCTCTCATCCAACTGATGGCTGCTGCTGCGGCAGGACGTGATGTGTGCTACTTCACGTATAAAGACAACTCTCTCACCCAAGACATCTACAACATTCACAAGCTGATTACAGACCGGGGCTTGACTGTTGGTGTGTGTTTGTTTCCATTGCATGTTGTAGTTCAGTACACATTTTCTTTCATACTGTGATACATTTATCATACCATATATGGAATACCAGCCATTGCCAGAAAGAGGCATTTGTTAACACCCATACATGACAATATATAAGAATAAGTACCAAACCATTGAAGCAACAGTAATTTTACTTTGCCCCTTTTGGCTGTACAAAAATTGAATGTATGTTTAGGGTGAGTCATATTAGGTTTATGTGAACTTTTGCGTGAATCTAATGTTATTCACTAATACGAGTCATCTGATGTCAATGAAAGTGGTTCCTGACAGTTTAGAGTCCATGGACTGTAATTACAACATTCTTATTATTTGAAAAGTGGTACAAACCAATGCTGAGATTCTAGGCTTGGAGACCTGGGAAGACTTTTATGACTCTCTCTGGTGCATTGCAGGAGATGTGTGGCGCCTCATCTGTGACTACAGTACAAGCCCCTACTATAGTGTGGGTGACTCCAGATGTAGAAGCGCTCAGAGCTCTGCAAGAAATCGTGGTGCGAACAACAATCACAATGTGGCAGCCTCTGGTGCCAGAGACAGAAAGAAGGATATATTTGAATTCATCCAAGAGACAGAGTGATGTCATCTTATCTAATTGCCACCAGCAGCAGCAGTAGGTTATCTGATAAGGATGATGACAGAAGTAGATGCGGAGATGGGAAGGAGGAAGACAGGCCCAACCATAGTCCAGGTGATGGAGAGGATGGGGAACTCTGGGACCAGACAGATCATGCTTCAAAAATGAATAAATTTGGGAAAATATGTCTTCAAATGTTTGGGGAAGGATAACAGTGATGAGGCTGCAAACAGTGGTATAAGCTATCACTGGCAAACCGTGGTATAAGCTATCACTGGCAAACAGTGGTATAAGCTATCACTGGCAAACAGTGGTATAAGCTATCACTGGCATACAGTGGTATAAGCTATCACTGGCAAACAGTGGTATAAGCTATCGCTGGCAAACAGTGGTATAAGCTATCACTGGCAAACAGTGGTATAAGCTATCACTGGCAAACAGTGGTATAAGCTATCATTGGCAAGCAGTGGTATAAGCTATCACTGATGACCTGTGCCAGACATGACCAAAAGTCATGCATTATTACACTGTGATTGTGAGTTGAATCTAGTGTGTTCACAATGGTAAGACGTCATAGAATAGAATGATGTCTAATGACATCAGATTCATATATAATTATATATATATCTTTAATGTTTGGGGAATGATAACAGTGATGAGGCTGCAAACAGTGGTATAAGCTATCACTGATGACCTGTGCCAGACATGACCTAAAGTCATGTATTATTTCATTGTGATTGTGAGTTGAATCTAGTGTGTTCACAATGGTAAGACATCATTCTAATGACATCAGATTCATATATAATTTGCACATGGTGCAATCTGAAACATACCGGTAACTGAAAATGTGCTATAAACTAGTTTTCATCCAGATCAGTGATGACGTAATTAATTTATTATATATCCTTTAGACATAGTTAATATAATATTTTGTTTCATCAGATGTTAGTGGTTAGTTTATTACAGAATGGCAAGCATTATTTTCATATCACTTTGTATATACTATGAGCCAGGTGTAGTGTTACTAATTAACTTTGTTGTGTTAAGGTTTGTTATTATTACTTTCATACACAGTATGTACCAGTGGAATCTCAAGTTCAGTGCATGTGTGTGATTATGATATAATTCACATTCTGTGTTGGGATTCATTCAGACACATCTTGTAGTGTTGAGAGATAATGTTCAGTAATCTGAAAAACTTGCACTACTTGTTCACTCACTCTATCCTCAGACACACAGGGCAGAGACTTACTCCCTCCCTGAGCCATCAGACACACAGGGCAGAGACTTACTCCCTCCCTGTGCCATCAGACACAGGGCAGAGACTTACTCCCTTCCTGTGCCATCAGACACACAGGGCAGAGACTTACTCCCTCCCTGAGCCATCAGACACACAGGGCAGAGACTTACTCCCTCCCTGTGCCATCAGACACACAGGGCAGAGACTTACTCCCTTCCTGTGCCATCAGACACACAGGGCAGAGACTTACTCCCTCCCTGTGCCATCAGACACACAGGGCAGAGACTTACTCCCTTCCTGTGCCATCAGACACACAGGGCAGAGACTTACTCCCTCCCTGTGCCATCAGACACACAGGGCAGAGACTTACTCCCTCCCTGTGCCGTCAGACACACAGGGCAGAGACTTACTCCCTTCCTGTGCCGTCAGACACACAGGGCAGAGACTTAATCCCTCCCTGTGCCATCAGACACACAGGGCAGAGACTTAGTCCCTCCCTGTGCCATCAGACACACAGGGCAGATACTTAGTCCCTCCCTGAGCTGTCAGACACACAGGGCAGAGACTTACTCCCTTCCTGTTCCATCAGACAAACAAGGCAGAGACTTACTTAGTCCCTCCCTGAGCCATCAGACACACAGGGCAGATACTTACTTACTCCATCCCTGTGCCGTCAGACACACAGGGCAGAGACTTACTCCCTCCCTGTGCCATCAGACACACAAGGCAGAGACTTACTTAGTCCCTCCCTGAGCCGTCAGACACACAAGGCAGAGACTTACTTACTCCCTGAGCCATCAGACACACAGGGCAGAGACTTACTCCCTCCCTATGCCATCAGACACACAGGGCAGAGTCTTACTCCTTCCCTGTGCCATCAGGCACACAGGGCAGAGACTTACTCCCTCCCTGTGCCGTCAGACACACAGGGCAGAGACTTACTCCCTCCCTGTGCCGTCAGACACACAGGGCAGAGACTTACTACCTTCCTGTGCCGTCAGACACACAGGGCAGAGACTTACTCCCTCCCTGTGCCATCAGACACACAGGGCAGAGATTTACTCCCTCCCTGTGCCATCAGACACAGGGCAGAGACTTTCTTCCTCCCTGAGCCATCAGACACACAGGGCAGAGACTTACTCCCTTCTTGTGCCGTCAGACACATAGGGCAGAGTCTTACTCCCTTCCTGTGCCGTCAGACACACAGGGCAGAGACTTACTCCCTCCCTGTGCCATCAGACACACAGGGCAGAGACTTACTCCCTCCCTGAGCCATCAGACACCCAGGGCAGAGGCTTACTCCCTTCCTGTGCCGTCAGACACACAGGGCAGAGACTTACTCCCTTCCTGTGCCATCAGACACACAGGACAGAGACTTAGTCCCTCCCTGAGCCGTCAGACACACAAGGCAGAGATTTACTTACTCCCTCCCTGTGCCATCAGACACAAGGCAGAGACTTACTTACTCCCTCCCTGTGCCATCAGACACACAAGGCAGAGACTTACTTACTCCCTCCCTGTGCCATCAGACACACAAGGCAGATACTTACTTAGTCCCTCCCTGAGCCATCAGACACACAAGGCAGAGATTTACTTACTCCCTCCCTGAGCTGTCAGACACACAGGGCAGAGACTTACTTACTCCCTCCCTGTGCCATCAGACACAGGGCAGAGACTTACTCCCTCCCTGTGCCATCAGACACACAAGGCAGAGACTTACTTACTGCCTCCCTGTGCCATCAGACACACAAGGCAGAGACTTACTTAGTCCCTCCCTGAGCCGTCAGACACACAAGGCAGAGACTTACTTAGTCCCTCCCTGAGCCGTCAGACACACAAGGCAGATACTTAATTACTCCCTCCCTGGGCCATCAGACACACAAGGCAGATACTTACTTAGTCCCTCCCTGAGCCGTCAGACACACAACGCAGAGACTTACTTACTCCCTCCCTGTTCCATCAGACACACAAGGCAGAGACTTACTTAGTCCCTCCCTGGGCCATCAGACACACAAGGCAGAAACTTACTTACTCCCTCCCTGTTCCATCAGACACACAAGGCAGAGACTTACTTAGTCCCTCCCTGAGCCGTCAGACACACAACGCAGAGACTTACTTACTCCCTCCCTGTTCCATCAGACACACAAGGCAGAGACTTACTTAGTCCCTCCCTGAGCCATCAGACACACAAGGCAGATACTTACTCCCTCCCTGTGCCATCAGACACACAGGGCAGAGACTTACTCCCTCCCTGTGCCATCAGACACACAAAGCAGAGACTTACTTACTCCCTCCCTGGGCCATCAGACACACAAGACAGAGACTTACTTAGTCCCTCCCTGAGCCGTCAGACACACAGGGCAGAGACTTACTTACTCCATCCCTGTGCCGTCAGACACACAGGGCAGAGACTTACTCCCTCCCTATGCCATCAGACACACAGGGCAGAGTCTTACTCCTTCCCTGTGCGATCAGGCACGCAGGGCAGAGAATTAATCCCTCCCTGTGCTGTCAGACACACAGGGCAGAGACTTACTCCCTCCCTGTGCAATCACACACATAGGGCAGGGACTTACTCCCTTCCTGTGCCATCAGACACACAGGGCAGAGACTTACTCCTCCCTGTGCCATCAGACACACAGGGAAGGGACTTACTCCCTCCCTGTGCCATCAGACACACAGGGCAGAGACTTTCTTCCTCCCTGAGCCATCAGACACACAGGGCAGAGACTTACTTACTGCCTCCCTGTTCCATCAGACACACAACGCAGAGGCTTACTTAGTCCCTCCCTGAGCCATCAGACACACAAGGCAGAGACTTACTTACTCCCTCCCTGTGCCATCAGACACACAGGGCAGAGACTTACTCCCTCCCTGTGCCATCAGACACACAAAGCAGAGACTTACTTACTCCCTCCCTGGGCCATCAGACACACAAGGCAGATACTTACTTAGTCCCTCCCTGAGCCGTCAGACACACAGGGCAGAGACTTACTCACTCCCTGTTCCATCAGACACACAAGGCAGAGACTTACTTACTCCCTGTGCCATCAGACACACAAGGCAGAGACTTACTTACTCCCTTCCTGTGCCATCGGATACACAAGGCAGATACTTACTTACTCCCTCCCTGAGCCGTCAGACACACAGGGCAGAGACTTACTCCCTCCCTGTTCCATCAGACACACAAGGCAGAGACTTACTTACTCCCTGTGCCATCAGACACACAAGGCAGAGACTTACTTACTCCCTGTGCCATCGGATACACAAGGCAGATACTTACTTACTCCCTCCCTGTGCCATCAGACACAGGGCAGACACTTACTCCCTCCCTGTTCCATCAGACATACAAGGCAGAGACTTACTTACTCCCTCCCTGTGCCATCAGACACACAAGGCAGAGACTTACTTAGTCCCTCCCTGGGCCATCAGACACACAAGGCAGATACTTACTTAGTCCCTCCCTGAGCCGTCAGACACACAGGGCAGAGACTTACTCCCTCCCTGTTCCATCAGACACACAAGGCAGAGACTTACTTACTCCCTGTGCCATCAGACACACAAGGCAGAGACTTACTTACTCCCTTCCTGTGCCATCGGATACACAAGGCAGATACTTACTTACTCCCTCCCTGAGCCGTCAGACACACAGGGCAGAGACTTACTCCCTCCCTGTTCCATCAGACACACAAGGCAGAGACTTACTTACTCCCTGTGCCATCAGACACACAAGGCAGAGACTTACTTACTCCCTGTGCCATCGGATACACAAGGCAGATACTTACTTACTCCCTCCCTGTGCCATCAGACACAGGGCAGACACTTACTCCCTCCCTGTTCCATCAGACATACAAGGCAGAGACTTACTTACTCCCTCCCTGTGCCATCAGACACACAAGGCAGAGACTTACTTAGTCCCTCCCTGTGCCATCAGACACACAAGGCAGAGACTTACTTAGTCCCTCCCTGAGCCGTCAGACACACAACGCAGAGACTTACTTACTCCCTCCCTGTTCCATCAGACACACAAGGCAGAGACTTACTTACTCCCTCCCTGTGCCATCAGACACACAGGGCAGAGACTTACTCCCTCCCTCCCTGTGCCACACAGGGCAGAGACTTACTCCCTCCCTGTGCCATCAGACACACAAGGCAGATACTTACTTACTCCCTCCCTGGGCCATCAGACACACAAGGCAGAGACTTACTTAGTCCCTCCCTGAGCCATCAAACACATAGGGCAGAGACTTACTCCCTCCCTGTTCCATCAGACACACAAGGCAGAGACTTACTTAGTTCCTTCATGAGCCATCAGACACACAAGGCAGAGACTTACTTACTCCCTCCCTGTGCCATCAGACACACAAGGCAGAGACTTACTTACTCCCTCCCTGTGCCATCAGACACACAAGGCAGATACTTACTTACTCCCTTCCTGTGCCATCGGACACACAAGGCAGAGACTTACTTACTCCCTCCCTGAGCCATCAGACACACAAGGCAGAGACTTACTCCCTTCCTCTGCTGTCAGACACACAAGGCAGAGACTTACTTACTCCCTCCCTGTGCCATCAAACACACAAGGCAGAGACTTACTTACTCCCTCCCTGTGCCATCAGACACATGGGGCAGAGACTTACTTACTCCCTCCCTGTGCTGTTGGTGGCGTTCTAAGGACATGGCCCAAATATCTTCTTTTCAATATTGTTGACTTGATTGACTCTTCATTTGCTCCTTTAGGGACTTCCTCTTTGGTGATGTGTTTGTTCAATTTGACGTTTACAAGTCTGCACAAGCATTTAGTCAGGAAACTTGCTAGTTTCTGTTCCAATTATTTTGGTTGTTTCCATGTTTCAAAGCAATAGAGAAGCATCGGTGTAACATTGATGTTGAACATTCTTATTTTGGTGTTTGTATTTGCATGCATTGTTAGTACTGTATATTAACCTCATTTAAATTGTTTTATGAACAATATATATTTTCTGACATATTGTTGACAGTGTTATTGTTGCTATTGACCTACATTTCTCAGTAATTGGTGTATGGATACTAGGCTTCGTATTAATGTGATAACATAGGTTTCTTGCACAGTAAGTATTGAGTGAATGGTAAGTCCAATTTTGGGGTATTGGGTCCAATAACCCAAGTTGCACCATATGATACCCACAATGAAGTCATTACTGATGTAAGTGTCAATACTGGCTGTAGACGAAGAGCTCATTGCAAATTACACCGCATAGAATCATATCTGTTTGGTTAGTTTGTAAGCTTCTAAATGTACATAGTATTTTGTATATGTATGTATATATATATATATATACATATATGTATATATATACATATATGTATATATACACATATATACATATATATATATATATATATATATATATATATATATATATATATATATATATATATATATATATATATATATATATATATATATATACAGCAATTGGATATATTTTGCTGATGTAGTTTACAATCTGTGTACAGAGTGTTTTAATTGTTGTCATTATATTGGTGATTTTAATGTTGGTCAATGTATGTGTCAACGATGAAGCTGAACTAAACAGACATCCACATGCAATGTTCGTGCTGACAGTGTTGTTTAATTATATAATGCCTTATAGGTGATTTATTATCCTTCATTGCCTTTATTTTCTTAGCTACCATTTCAGGAGTTACAATTAACTCCTCTAAATAGTCAGATTTAGCCTCTTGAAATTTAGCATCAATGAACTAATATCCTCACTGGTAAACACTGAACTGAAGTAACCATTTAGGTCTTCCGCCATTAAAATACCTTGTGATATTATATTTCCAGCACTGTCTTCTAGAGGTCCAACCTTGTCTTGTACATTTTGTTTACTCCTGACATATGCATAAAAGTCTTGCTGTCATTTTTATGTTACGTGCTAGTCTTTGTTCATAGCTTATTTTAGAGTGTCTAATTTCATTCATTAAGTGCCTATTTATAATTTGTATAGTCTTCATCCTTTCTGGTATGCCTATAATATATAGTTTGCTTGACACTATTTTTCTAATACCTTCTTTTGACAAGTGTTTCTTTCTAGACTGTTTTGCTTGTTTTTCAAGGAAACAAATGTAGCAATTTCCTGTTTTAGAATGTTCCAACATTCAATTGCAGTCTTATTCCTCAGCGTGTTATTCCAATCTAGCTTTACTTTCTCTGATTTTACATTGATGTCAAAATGTATTTGATTATGGTTACTGTTACTCCCATTATGGTTACTGTTACTCCCATTATGGTTACTGTTACTCCCATTATGGTTACTGTTACTCCCATTATGGTTACTGTTACTCCCATTATGGTTACTGTTACTCCCATTATGGTTACTGTTACTCCCATTATGGTTACTGTTACTCCCATTATGGTTACTGTTACTCCCATTATGGTTACTGTTACTCCCATTATGGTTACTGTTACTCCCATTATGGTTACTGTTACTCCCATTATGGTTACTGTTACTCCCATTATGGTTACTGTTACTCCCATTATGGTTACTGTTACTCCCATTATGGTTACTGTTACTCCCATTATGGTTACTGTTACTCCCATTATGATACAGTCCCCTTTTCTCGCTTCTTTATAGTGTCTTGTATTTTTGTGTTATCCTCTTCATCTATGTTTGGACTTCGGTAAACTAATTAGTTAATGTTGAATTTCCTGAAACAATTTGGCAACAAACAGCTTCGTCGCAATCTGCTTCCCTTTCTAATTTTATTTTATAAGCCTGAATAGATTCTTTAATATATAAAATAACTCCCCCTCCCCTTCTTCCAATTCGATCTCTCCTAAACATTACGTATCCTGTCAATCCTAATTCTGTTATGTCTATGTTGGCCTACGATTCAGTCACATACCAATTATACCAATACTATTTATAAGAGGGTCGATATCTTCTACAATAATATTTAATTCATTTTTCTTATTTACTATGCTCCTTCCATTTAAACCACACAAAATATCTAGGGCACACTCTTATTCATAAGTTAAAATTGTATTTACTCACATAAACTATGTTTTTAAGTAGATCTTTTTATACCAAGATAATATAACTAGTATGCCAATGTAGCTGATTCATATATAGTTGGTCATCTTTACCTTCATCCCTTGACCGGAACAGTTGTAAGGATGCCATTTATACACAGTCCTCGCCAGCGTTGTCTGTCCACTGCAGTGCGTAGCAGGGTTGGTAGGTCTTGATGTGTCCAATGTTGTATATTGTCTAGCCAGTTTTTTTCTGGCTGTCCCGTCATCTCTTGCCCTCCAGGGTGCCTTGCAGGATGTTTTTTGCAAAGGTGTGTCAAGTGATGTGGCCAAACCAGGAGAGCGTGCATCATTTCACTGTTGCCAACAAGGGTTCTTGCTTTCCAGCAAGGGAGTTCACTTGTTGTCTGACATGTTCATTTGTTTTGTGTTCCATATACAAAATGTGGAGGAGTCTTCTGAATCATTTCGTTTCAAATATTTGTACGTGTCTCTTTGTTTCTGCTGTCGAGTCCAGCTCTCGCATCCATCCATAGAGGAGGATTGATACGGCGAGTGTTCTGTAGAGCTTAAGCTTCATTTTGAAGCTGATGTTTCTGCTCTTCTTGACATAGCAAACATGGCCACAGCAATCCCTATTTTGATTTCCTTTGTGGAGGTGCCATCTTTGTTTAAGATATTTGAAAGAGTACTTCCTCCAGGTTCTGACCGTTAATCATGCTGTTAATGGAGATGTTCTGGTTGGTACTGTTGACAAGTATTTTGCTTTTTTCTGAGCTGATTTCCATCCCATAAGCTCGTCTTTTCTTCCAGTCTGGCAATGAGGTCTTGAAGTACACTCTCGCTGCCTCCCATCAGGTCAATATCATCCGCAAAACAAAGATTACAGATTGGCCTTCCACCAATAAATACGATGGTGTTAAAGTCTTGGAGGGTTTCCTGCATGGTGTTCTTGAGGAATATGGTGAAGAGAACAGGCGAGAGTGGGCACCCCTGACGAACTCCTACAGTTGTTCTGAAGAGTTCTCCAAGTTGGTTATTTAGAAGGACAGCGCTGTTTAATTTACGATGCTGATAAGCCATACATATGCAACTCAGATGTAATCTTTAATGAATTATTAAACAAGTGATGTGCTTGGTTAATAGTCCGTATCATTGTCATGGTGGCCTGTGCACCAGCGATATTTAAGGTCTTAGTGCAGGTCTCCATGGATCAATAAACATTTGTTCACAATATCCATGACTGTATTATGACTGTACTATGACTGTACTATGACTGTACCATGACTGTACTATGATTGTACTATGACTGTACTCTTATTTTTAATGGTTGATCTTAATAAAAATGTATTCCCCGTACTATGTATCTGATTACTATTCAGTAACATAGCGTATATCAAAGATGTGAATAGGTGTTAAATCAGAAACTTCAGCACAACAGACAACTGACAGCAGACTGCAGACAGCAGACTGCAGACAGCAGACAACTGACAGTAGACAGCAGACAGCAGAAAACTGACAGTAGACAGCAGACAGCAGACGGCAGACATGTACTCGTGAACATTGTACACACAGCATGGTCAAGTATCACACGCAATATTTGTCGTACAAAATATTGTTTCATCATATCATTCGTTTCTGCTTTGCGCCTATATAGGCGACACGCGGAGGAGTCTTCTGAAGCATTTCGTTTCAAATTATTGTAAACGTCTCTCTGTCTCTGCTGTCAGATTCCAGCTCTCGCATCCGTAGAGGAGGGTTGATACAGCGAGTGCTCTATAGAGCTTGATTTTCGTTTTGAAGCTGATGTTTCTGCTCTTCCAGATCCTCATTTTGATTTCCTTTGTTGAGGTGCCATATTTGCTTAAAGTGGACCCAAGTTATTGGAAAGAGTCTACTTCCTCCAGGTTCTGACCGTTCACCATGATATTAATGGGGGTGTTCAGGTTGGTAATGTTGAGTATTTTGCTTTTCTCTGAGTTGACTTCCATCCCAAAAGCTCTTGCCTTTTCTTCCAGTCTGGTAGTGAGGTCTTGAATTTCACTCTCGCTCCCTCCCATGAGATTACAAATTGGCCTTCCACTAATAGATACGATGGTGTTAAAGTCTTGGAGTGTCTCCTGCATGATGTTCTTGAGGAATATGTTGAAGAGAACAGGCGAGAGTGGGCACCCCTGACGAACTCCTACAGTTGTTCTGAAAAGTTCTGTTCTCCAGAAAAGTTCTGTTCTGAGTTCTCCAAGTTGGTTATTTAGAAGGACACCATTGTTTGAGTTGGCTACAGTTCCATGACTTGTATCAGATCTTTGTCGAAGTTGTAGTTTCTCATGACTTGCCACAAGCCTTCATGCCAGATATGGTCAAACGCATTCTTAAAGTCAATGAAATTTGGGATCAGGTCTTTTTGGTGAAGCAGGTGTTTTTGTATGAGTGGTGCTTCTCCCGCCCTTATTTCCTGCCTGTTCTTCAGCCAGTATTTCTTCTGCTTTTCCTTTGAGTCTGCTCAAGATGACTCATAGCAAGATCTTGCGTGGGTGACTGATGAGGCTGATGGTTCTGTAATTTTTGCATAGTCTTGGATTTCCCTTTTTGAGAGTGGAATGATCATGGATTGAGTCCATTCTTTGTGCCATTCCTTTGTTTTCCATATCCTCTGGCATAGTGTAGTGAGGACCTTTATCATTTCAGGGCCACCATGTTTGAGCAGTTCTGCTGGAATGTTGTCAGCGGTGGATGATTTCCCTCCTTTCAGTGTGCGCAATGCCTCCTCTACTTCTTCTTTCATCACTTGCATATCATCTGTTTGATCAACACTGTTGGTTTTGCTTTTCAGTATGCTGGTATCTGGTTTCAGTTCGTAGTTGTAGAGCTCTTGGCAGTACTCAGTCCATCATGTTCGAATGGACACGTTATCAATTAGCAGGCAACCGTTCTTATCTTCTTCAACTGTAGCCGTGTGTTGTTGTTTTCTTCTTCAGTGTATCAAAGACTGTTACTCTGTTTTATGCCTTTCTCAATGTTGTCACATTGCTCTGAGATCCATTTCTCTTTTGCTTTTATCATTTCCATTCTGATTGTGCGATTGACAGTGCGGTATTGTTCCGCTGTTTCAGGAGTTCTTTGTCTTCTTCGTGTTTCTCCTTGTATCGCGGAGATCAAGAATGTCATTGGTAATCCATGGTTGGATCTTTTTCCTTTCTTTGCCAAGTACTTCTCTGTCTGTGTCCTGTACAACTCCCTTGACGTTGTTGGTGAGGACATTTATTTCTTCGAAAAGATTTAGTGCTGCAAATCTATCGGCTATTGTAGCCTCAAAATTGTTTGCAATTTCTGGGTCCTTCAGTTTCTTGATGTCAAATCGGATACGTGGGCTTTTCTGGTGATGTGTCTTCTTCAGCTTGGGTTCTGATGTTGCTAGAACCAAGTCGTGGTCGCTGCCTATGTCCACCCCTGGCAATGTTCTGGTGTTTGCCTTGCTGATGCTGGTGCTGGATTTGAAACGTCTTGGAGTGAGTATGTAGTCAATCTGGTTGTGTATTTTTCCATTAGGCAAGTGCCACGTTGTTCTCCTTGATAGTTTTTGCGGGTGTAACATGTTCGCAAAGGTGAGTTTATGAGTTTTTGCGAATTCAAGAAGTCTTAGTCATAAGTTGGGTAAATGCTTTATTTGTATAATTTACATAAGCCTTGTACAAAAATTTCATAACAACTCAGCCAACACATCTACGCAATGGGTACAACATGTCTCTGACAAGTCTACACGCCTAATTAATACGATGACACACTTAATTAAAATAGACATAGGCCAATAACAACCAGTGTAACTAACTGCTAATATGTTGTCTTGTAGCTATCCAATGTTCCAATTTGCTCACAAAAATTATTTTCTTGATGTATTTTGAGGTAAAGAACACTTGTCTTCATTCTTTAACCGCTGCTCAACTAACCCTCCCTTAATAACTGATCATGCCGAAAAACATCAAAAACACATTTAACTCACATTTTCTGACGATTGTGACAAATAACACTTACTGTACGTATAACATGTTCAATCACTGGGTGGTACAATGCAACTGTCGCTGCTGTAGTTTCCTGGGAAACATGGGTGGCTCAACTAACCCACTAGCTCAACACACCCCTATTCAATGATATGTTGGTCTGCGTTTCATATTATTTATATTAGGCAAACATGTTGCCTAGATATCGACTGTGGGTGACACGAAAACCCACCAAACCAACTACAACACATTTTCTAATTCAAACTTCACTATAGGTGCATTTTGCAAGTGAATCCAATGTCATTAAAAATATGTTGACCTAGCAAACACACTTGACTCACAATCATTGTGTAATAATATGTTGACCTAGCAAACACACTTGACTCACAATCATTGTGTAATAACGTATGGCTTTTGGTTATGTCATGTCTTCAGTGATAAGTTTGTCTGTACATAATCTTACACGTTCCGGGTGCACTGCTTTAGAACGAGGTTTGCCCTGTATATTATGCCACAGTACACATGGCACTGGTCTTCTTATCCTTGTCATCGCTGTTTCCCCTTATCATCAGTGCACCATTCTCCTTATCATCACTGTTTCCCCTTATCATCAGTGCACCATTCTCCTTATCATCTTCATTAAGTACAACTGTAACTTCATCTGGATTCACAATCCCAACTTGGATCCATGTGTCCTCATTCTCAATGTCCCCACTGCTGATGTCACCGTGGTACCAGGTACCTTCATTCTCTTCATCACTTGCACTGTCGTTGTTGTTGTGACTGTCTTCATTCTCTTCATCACTTGCACTGTCATTGTTGTTGCGACTGTCTTCATTCTCTTCATCACTTGCACTGTCGTTGTTGTTGTGACTGTCTTCATTCTCTTCATCACTTCCACTGTTGGTGTTTTGTTTGTGTTTCATCACCCTCACTTGGAAGAACTCAAACACGTTCTTCTGTGTGGCTGCTTTGTCATGAGAACGTGCACTTCTGTAGCTTCTACTGTAGTCATGGATGAGGCACCACGCGTCTCCTGCAATGCCCAAAGAGAGTCATGGAATTGTTTTTAGGTCTCCAATCCTAGAATGTTGGCATGTTTTTGTACCACTAGAAGTATCTTTCATGGTAATTTTTCGTAATCATAGGCACAAAGAGTCCAAGACAAACTACAGCATGGCATACCTTCCATTGACAACAAAATGACCTGTGTTAGTAAATAAGATAAGGTTCACACAAACATAAGATGACCAACCCTCAATCATTACTCACATTACCCATCAAGTATTACTCTGTGTAGAGCCAGAAGAGACAAAGTAACATTACACTTGATTCAGTTGTCTGGCGTTTCTGACATGCTTATGTATTATTGGAAATGTACACTAATATTCAATAAACCTTGTTGCCAACATAATGTACATAACATATTATATGCAATAACATTAAATAACAATCAGTGTGCACAACTGGATGCACACAAAGTTATGTTGCACATCATCAGGCCACAATGTCTTGATATGATCACGAATATATTGGCTAAAAGTGGCTTAGAGAGTAAGTAACAGAGTAAGTGTAATTACAGAGTAAGTGTAATTACAGAGTAATTAATTACAGAGTAAGTGTAATTATAGTAATATACAAGCAACGGATGCTTCATCATAAATAAGTTTCAGTTGATATCAGCTATGAATTGCCTACTCTCATACAGAAACAGCATGTACAGCCAAAATAGTATTTATGGCAGTTACTTGTGATAATTTGATTTATGTAATGTTCATCACGGTGTTGTATTCTTCTTGAAATGGATAAGCTTTAGAACAGTGACAGTTTTGGAATTTAAACTATTTAATATCATATTTTATGGTTCCAATTATTCTCAGAAGAAAGGCAATTAGCACATGCAATGGAAACAAAACACACCAACAGTCAAGCCCCGGTCTGTTATCAGCTTGTGAATGTTGTAGATGTCTTGGGTGAGAGTGTTGTCTTTATATGTGAAGTAGCACACGTCACGTCCTGCCGCAGCAGCAGCCATCAGTTGGATGAGAGCTGTAGCAGAGAAGGTGGTGAGGTAAACTGAGATGATGTCATGATGACAAATTGGAATACCCACATGAGTTGAGTTTACAAGTATTACATTGTTGCTATATATTAGTTTCATTTTTATACTAGATCCAATTTTCTTATAGGCCTTATCTAACCTTTAAATATCTGTTAAAATCATAAATAACCAAAATCACTTTATTTTTTGGCATTTTCAATGTGTACATATGTAGGGATATTTAAACAGTTTTGTACTTGTTCTGATCATATTATATCATGTGCACATTTCTGCTTTTGATAACATTTACCTTTCAACCTGAGATCACCCCCAAAGGCTCCACAACCCCAGTTTCCTGTGGCGATGGCTGTTCTGATGTGCTGATTATAAGGGTCATAAAACCCAACATAGGCCTGCCAACCAAAGTACAGTCAATGAATCACGACTGCTACTGATCGATGCACATGTTTTGAACATTATAATGTATGATTATCGAACGCCCATGATTCAAAAAGCTTTCACATCAATTTATTATATCATTTGTCTTACAGGATCACATGGCTTTGGCAATGTTTACTGTAATGAGGGGAGAGATGAGGACAAAGCCAGGTGTAGGCAGAGCACCTACATAAGAAAGACTTAGTGTTGATGCGATGATGCAACAAAATCACTGTTCTGCTGAAAACTGGAATAATTTTCATGCCTACATCAAGGAAAAAGCTCACTAATCTGAGGGTATATTACACAAACCAATGTAAACAACTTATTTGAAAGACCAACTCACACGTGACAAAAAACTTAAGACCACATATCACTGGACAAGTTAAACGCATTATTCACAAAGTGGGATTTAGTCACAGTGAGATTATATAGGCATGCTGAATATAATATCTATTGTGTACAATACATCTTACCTTATTTAGTTCGCGGGACACTGGTTTATCCTCAAACTGATTCAAGTGATACTTCACAGTTAATGCATCAATGGCCACTACCTGTGTGCAGCGGCGACCCCAGCTGTCTCTGTAACCACAAAACATTTCACACCGGCATTATCCAATGAATCTGACAGGCCATGCCAAACTCAATAAATAGGTGGTTTTTTGGTATTTTAGATTTATTAAACGAGCCAAGCTCTAGATGGCAAGTGGACATGAAAGCCATTGACATCCAACAATTGGTCATCTAAGTGTGGTCCATCCTTATCAGACATGTGCCTATCTTTATAACTTATGTTCCATTCATTTATCATTATAAAAAAGTTGTACAACTTGCGTGAAATCATATATAATCATATACACACATGCATGCATACACACACATGCATGCGCATGCACGCACGCACACACGCACACATGCCCATCATCATGAATGTGCATCCAGTTGGAAAAAAAATTAACTAAACAATTTTCAGAAATTATCCCAGAAATCCCTGGCTGATTGTGTACACCCTAACCCCTTTTCCTGACACTGAAAGACATCCTAACATCTACAGGAGTTCAGTGTATGTACGTTACCAAAATGCAACACCCGATATATCCACACAGACAGAGAGGTGCATCAAATCGGATTATGTTGAGGCGAGTGTAGAGCAGCCACGCTGAACAGCAGTTGAAATTACTGCAGACAGAACAATTGGTTAAATCTAAATTTGCTTTTGAGACCACAACCACTGCACAAGGTTCATGTATGGAAAATCACTCGCAAAAAGATGAAGATTTGGCACACTCCAACACCCCAAAACCAAATCATTTGGCATTGAAATAATCAAATATGATGATAACAAGTTTTATACTGATTTGACATTTTGTCAGTTTATGTGTTTGCTGAGGTTACTTGTTCCGGATGCTAATAAGTGTACTGAATTATTAGAACCATGATGTCTAGGACAAGGAAATATTACCACAGACAAAGCATGGATGCAGAAGAAAATTGTTGCCTTAAAACGGGCTGTTCGTGACCCTCGTCTGGCTACTACTGGCACTTCTCTACTCAGACCTGTCACTTCGCCACTCAGACCTGTCACTGCTCCACTCAGACCTGGCACTTCTCCACTCAGTCCTGGCACTTCTCCACTCAGACCTGATACTTCTCCACTCAGACCAGGCACTTCTCCACTCAGACCTAGCACTTCTCCACTCAGACCTGACACTTCTACACTCAGACCTGTCACTTCTCCACTCAGACCTGGCACTTCTCCACTCAGACCTGGCACTTCTCCACTCAGACCTGGCACTTCTCCACTCAGACCTGGCACTTCTCCACTCAGACCTGGCACTTCTCTACTCAGACCTGGCACTTCTCCACTCAGACCTGGCACTTCTCCACTCAGACCTGGCACTTCCCCACTCAGACCTGGCACTTCTCCACTCAGACCTGACACTTCTCCACTCAGTCCTGGCACTTCTCCACTCAGACCTGATACTTCTCCACTCAGACCAGGCACTTCTCCACTCAGACCTAGCACTTCTCCACTCAGACCTGACACTTCTACACTCAGACCTAGCACTTCTCCACTCAGACCTGGCACTTCTCCACTCAGACCTGGCACTTCTCCACTCAGACCTGACACTTCTCCACTCAGTCCTGGCACTTCTCCACTCAGACCTGATACTTCTCCACTCAGACCAGGCACTTCTCCACTCAGACCTAGCACTTCTCCACTCAGACCTGACACTTCTACACTCAGACCTGTCACTTCTCCACTCAGACCTGGCACTTCTCCACTCAGACCTGGCACTTCTCTACTCAGACCTGACACTTCTCCACTCAGACCTGGCACTTCTCCACTCAGACCTGGCACTTCTCCACTCAGACCTGGCACTTCTCCACTCAGACCTGGCACTTCTCCACTCAGACCTGGCACTTCTCCACTCAGACCTGACACTTCTCCACTCAGACCTGACACTTCTCCACTCAGACCTGATACTTCTCCACTCAGACCTGACACTTCTCCACTCAAACCTGGAACACACATTTGGACAGTTTGGTACAGTTTCTACTGTTGCACAATGCACTGATATGGGTTAATTGGGATTGCACCAAATTGAGAAAATAAGTAACATTCATGCCAGGTGTGTTGAGGGCTTAATATCTGATGTGGAAATTGTCAAGCAGTGAGGATTGTTAGAAAAGGTTGATGAAGTTGATCTGATATTGCATGATAGGGGATTCACCATTAGGGATAACAACGACAGCCAAAATATACTGTATAAACATGGAATGGGGCAATTACTGGTAAATAGGGCAATCGTAACTGGGCAAAACTCCAGGGTATGTTGTGCATAACACTGCCAATTGTTCTATACAATGCGTAGCATTTCAAATTGGTATTGCTCAGATTTGGGTCAATTACTTTGTAATAGAAACGCCAATTCTGGAATTTTGCTTTTAAAAATAATTGGAATTGGTAAATATGTAATTGATATTACTATTCAGTGACATCATGTAACTTTGTAACTCAAGTTATTTGGTACAAATAATCACTAAGATATAATGTACCATAATAATAAATATTATGCAAAAGTTAAATAAAGCTGTTCTATAAACAAATGTTATGTTTTGGTGTTGAGTATATCTATGGTTGTTCTGTTCTGGTACCGTTATTTAAATATTGAATTGATAATTGGAACTGGTATGTTGGAATTTGTATTTTTGAGGTTAAATTTGTAATTGGTGTATAACCGGAATTCATATTTAATGTAATTGACCCTCAAGTCTGGACGTGGCCTAAAAGAACTAATATTGATTATCTTATATCTTATTCACTTATGAATTAAACACCATGCATATATATATATATATATATGTGTAGCAGCAATCTCTTTTAGAAGTGCTGATTGGATCTGAAAATAACCATTGTTTTTCTTCCTTTGTCAACTACAGTCCACCGGCCGTGCTCCTCTTGGTTCCCTTGACACCATCAACTACAGTGCACCGGCCGTGCTCCTCTTGGTTCCCTTGACACCATCAACTACAGTCCACCGGCCGTGCTCCTCTTGGTTCCCTTGACACCATCAACTCCAGTCCACTGGCCATGCTCCTCTTGGTTCCCTTGTCGCCATCAACTCCAGTCCACCAGCCGTGCTCCTCTTGGTTCCCTTGACACCATCAACTCCAGTCCACTGGCCCTGCTCCTCTTGGTTCCCTTGACACCATCAACTCCAGTCCACTGGCCATGCTCCTCTTGGTTCCCTTGATGCCATCAACTCCAGTCCACTGGCCCTGTTCCTCTTGGTTCCCTTGACGCCATCAACACCAGTCCACCGGCCATGCTCCTCTTGGTTCCTTTGATGCCATCAACTCCAGTCCACCGGCCGTGCTCCTCTTGGTTCCCTTGACACCATCAACTCCAGTTGACCGGCCCTGCTCCTCTTGGTTCCCTTGACACCATCAACTCCAGTCCACCGGCCATGCTCCTCTTCGTTCCCTTGACGCCATCAACTCCAGTCCACCGACCGTGCTCCTCTTGGTTCCCTTGACACCATCAACTCCAGTCCACCGCTCGTGCTCCTCTTGGTTCCCTTGACGCCATCAACTCCAGTCCACCGGCCGTGCTCCTCTTGGTTCCCTTGACACCATCAACTCCAGTTCACCGGCCCTGGTAAGCTTGGTTCCCTTGACACCATCAACTCCAGTCCACCGGCCATGCTCCTCTTCGTTCCCTTGACGCCATCAACTCTAGTCCACCGCTCATGCCCCTCTTGGTTCCCTTGACACCATCAACTCCAGTCCACCGGCCGTGCTCCTCTTGGTTCACTTGACACCATCAACTCCAGTCCACCGGCCGTGCTCCTCTTGGTTCCCTTGACGACATCAACTACAGTCCACCAGTGATGCTCCTCTTGGTTCCCTTGATGCCACCACCTACAGTACACCGGCCGTGCTCCTCTTGGTTCCCTTGACACCACCACCTACAGTCCACTGGCCATGCTCCTCTTGGTTCCCCTGACGCCATCAACTACAGTCCACTGGCCATGCTCCTCTTGGTTCCCTTGACGCCATCAACTACAGTCCACTGGCCATGCTCCTCTTGGTTCCCTTGATGCCATCAACTCCAGTCCACCGGCCATGCTCCTCTTGGTTCCCTTGATGCCATCAACTCCAGTCCACCAGCCATGTTCCTCTTGGTTCCCTTGACGCCATCAACTACAGTCCACTGGCCATGCTCCTCTTGGTTCCCTTGATGCCATCAACTCCAGTCCACTGGCCATGCTCCTCTTGGTTCCCTTGACGCCATCAACTACAGTCCACTGGCCATGCTCCTCTTGGTTCCCTTGAAGCCATCAACTACAGTCCACTGGCCATGCTCCTCTTGGCTCCCTTGACGCCATCAACTACAGTCCACTGGCCATGCTCCTCTTGGCTCCCTTGAAGCCATCAACTACAGTCCACTGGCCATGCTCCTCTTGGTTCCCTTGACGCCATCAACTACAGTCCACTGGCCATGCTCCTCTTGGTTCCCTTGAAGCCATCAACTACAGTCCACTGGCCATGCTCCTCTTGGTTCCCTTGACGCCATCAACTACAGTCCACTGGCCATGCTCCTCTTGGTTCCCTTGACGCCATCCAAATTTTAGTAGAAATAAAATTCAAAGCCAGTGCAGTGGCATCTTTTCATTGTCAATAATCGTAAGTATTATATTTAACTAAGAGTAAAAACAACTTTTATAATAATTTGTTTGTACTCAATCAATTAATTAACTGTTAGTGATTTATAATATTGATTCCTTGCATAAATGTTTCTTCATATTTTTGTGAAATTATGTAACTCGGAACAATAGACATGTGCAATTGCATGTTTCAACCATTGTTGTCTAACGAACGCTTCGTGAAATTGGCAGCTAGAAATTGGTGGGATGATTTCTGAAAACTTTTATAGTTAAACAAAATTCTCTCAAAAAAGGAGTTTGTTCGATCCCCCCTCGAACCCCTCCTGAGGACATAATTTTTTATTAACATTACTTGTACTATCTAGATTGTCTACCTTCCTGAAGTTTGACAAAACATTTCTATCAATACCTTCATAACTAACCAATATTTTAAAACCACCTGTTAGAATACTTCACTCAGTTAGAATACTGTTTTCTTTCCAGCCAATCGTCCTTCTTATGATCTGTGGAGTGGTCAATTCATTTTACTTCAACTTGAGATATGTCAAAATATAAACTAAGATGATGTTGTTACCTCCTCAGTATTGTCAACCAACTTTCACCGGCCACCATTGACTGGTGGACAGCTACATCAACATTTTTATGCTTGTTTCCAGAGAATGGGACATGATAACCTTTTAATTACAAGAATAACCATTTTGTGAGAAATAATTTAGATTTTATGGGTGATCACAAATGAAGGGTTATAATGTGCATCAGTCACTAACCGTGGTGTTCCATCTTTGTAATCACCACTCCACTGAAATGACCTTGCATATCCCTCATAGCTGCTGAAGCGTTGAGGACCTACGAGAAAAAGCAGACTGACTGTAAATTTGACATATTCTTGTCATCAATACATATTATTTGTCAACTATTATTTGTATGTGTATATAATATGAAACATTTGAAAGAATCAATTATCCGGGCTGCCATAGAAAATATCCCCAAGCAAGACGAATAAAAATTGGATGACTGGTGAGATTCTGAGTTTGATAGATGACTACCTAGCACTGAACGAACATGTAAACCAAATGTAATGTAGCAAAACAGAAGTGTTGAATGAGTATTATGAAGAGATTGAACAGAAGCAAAAGTACGAAAAAATTCATGCATGCGGCTGCACGAGGATAAGAGAAAATACATGGAAAAGAACATTCTCAGCGACAGGTTGTTTGAAATTAAAGGAGGGAACATAACAATGAAAACAGAAGATTGTACCTGAATGAGTCGGAATATATATATACATATATATATATATATATATATATATGTATATATATATCACATTTTACAGTGAGCCACTTTCACTACGACTTTGCTTAAAACAGTAATGACCAGGATGAGAAACATCATCAAGAAAAAATTTGTTGAAGAAAAATGCAGATTCAAAAATAAAATAATGAGAAATACATGCATGCACGCACGCATGCACACATGCACGCACACACACAATGTACAAACACATTGCATTCAAAATGAAACCACCAAAATACAAGTTATCAAAACCAAAAAGACATTCCACCACCATTAAGATAAACCAGACACAATGGGCACGGACTCACCTGTTATCACAACTGCCTCATTATCTTCGAGGACTTCTGTGAAAAGCAGTGACACTATGAGTTCTGGACAGATGACAAAGCGGATTTCCTCTTGTACACTACCTTCTCCCAACACACCGCCACCAATGGTCTTGTTGGCAAAGTCCACCTATAAATAGAACAGTGACTGATACCTCCCTCCATATGCAAAGAAAACAACAAAGGTCTTGATGTAGCCCTTAAAATGTCCATCTGCAAGCAGAATGTAGTAATTTGTTTACAAAATGTCAGTTAAAATCTAAGCATATTTATTATCATGCTGGCCATGAGGTCACTGTCTCTGTTCTATCAAGAATTGTTATTGCTTCAATGGTAACTCTCTTGCATCACTCTTTACACTGTAACACACTTGTTGTCATTGTTTCAAACCTACACATACCTGGTATTTCATATGTAAACAAACCTATACTTACCTGGTGCATCATATGTAAACACAAACTATACTTACCTGGTATATCATATGTAAACAAAACCTATACTTACCTGGTGTATCATATATAAACAAACTTATACTTACCTGGTGTATCATATGTAAACAAACTTATACTTACCTGGTGTATCATATGTAAACAAGCCTAATCATTGACACGTCCTTTAAAGGTTCTTCCTCAATACATTTTTTCAGTCTCAGTTTACAATCATTTTGTGAAAAATCAAACTAGTATCCACTATGACATGCTGGCTCTAGTATCCACTATGACATGCTGGCTCTAGTATCCACTATGACATGCTGGCTCTAGTATTCACTATGACATGCTGGCTCTAGTATCTACTATGACATGTTGGCTCTAATATCCACTATGACATGCTGGCTCTAGTATCCACTATGACATGCTGGCTCTAGTATCCACTATGACATGCTGGCTCTAGTATTCACTATGACATGCTGGCTCTAGTATCCACTATGACATGTTGGCTCTAGTATCCACTATGACATGCTAGCTCTAGTATCCACTATGACATGCTGGCTCATTGTACAAACTACTAAATTACTTTTCACCAGGACCTGGTCAAAATTTGGTGACGTAACGGCAAAAGTAGTCCCAAGCTACACACATACCTGCAGCATGCCATAGCCATCATCTTCAATTGTTCCCTCTGAGGAGACATGCAGTTGGGGGAAGACATTCGGACACTTCTTCCACTTGGGAAATTTGTCCTTTATTAGCACTTGTCTGCTATAGGTGAGGTTCCCTTGTGGCACTGCATTACAAGTAAACAGACGTGACACTGTCAACAGGTCTGATTTTAAACTGTACATTGATGAAACATATCTACATCTACACAGCCTGCATTATACACACACACAGGCCACATTGTTCACACTCAACCCATATTGTTCGTTGATGTTCAAGCATGTAGCGTGTGAACCGTTTAAGTAATTTGTGCAATTTGTTTAATAAGAGTACACACTTTTGTTATAATCATTGACTGTTAGGTCGGGTAACCTGTCAACTTGTGAATAGCTTTGTCATAATTTATAAAACCGGACCACGGTTGCTTTTTTTTTTAATTCTGACTGGATCCGGTCAACAATCATTTAACAGTTTGCCCAATGATTTAACCAAATCTAAATAACAAATATGCACAAGAGCTTGCATACTAGATCGGTTCGATGTTTTTGCGAAGTAATTAGAGGAAGGACCTTTAAATATAAAAGACAATTACCGGGGAACATTACGCACCTTTTCATTAAGAAACTATTTATCTCACTACAACTAGTCCTAGTCCATGGAATGGCAGTGGTTGGGTAACTTACAACTAGTCCTCGTCCATGGAATGGCAGTGGTTGGGTAACTTACAACTAGTCCTAGTCCATGGAATGGCAGTGGTTGGGTAACTTACAACTAGTCCTAGTCCATGGAATGGCAGTGGTTGGGTAACTTACTGTTTTCTGTGACCGTCTTGAAGTAGTGCAGCAAACACTTCAACTTTCCAACTCTCTTTGATGAAATGGGACCTCTGTATAATCTACAAATAATGACTTAGTGTTCTCAGTAAAAAGTAGATGTTACATTGTGGCAGGCATGTAGACATCACGTGGCCATATACGTGCAGTTATCATAAGAGAAAATGATCATAAATGGCAGCTCGCTGAAACTGTGGAACCTCTGGACACACAACTGATGGAGTTGCTGAGTTCTACAATATACTCGAATCTCATAGTTCAAACTGCAACAACATAGAGTCTATTAGTACTAAACTAATTATTGTAATCTGTGTCATGTTTGCATGTAACACGCATATATTGTTACATGGCATTGCTGAGCAATTTATTAAAAGCATATATTAGCATACCAAAGAAGACGGGGCTGCCGGAAGAAAAACTGCCAGGACAACAAAAAGGAATGGACAAATGTAAGCTAAACTCAGCAGAAGACAGACCAGGCTGGCGTAGACTCATCATGGAAATGGCACCCTTTTATTGTCCAAGACAATGGATGAAGTGAAGGAGTGAAATGTTGTAGGGCGGCATAACTGTGTGTGGGCATGTGTGTGTGTGTGTGTGTGTGTGTGTGTGCGTGCGTGCGTGCGTGCGTGCGTGCGTGCATGCATGCGTGCATGCGTGTGTGCATGCATGTGTGTGTGTGTGTGTGTGCATGTGTGTGCGTGAATTTGTGTGTTAACAGTGTCGTCTTGACACATTTCTCAATGCAATAAAGTCACTTATAAACAACACAATGCATTGTGCTGATGTAGTCACTTGTTGAAGTTGAATCCAGGGTAGTTTGGTTGTTTTTGACCAGTGTTGTGCCATGGGAAGGTGCAGAAGAATGCGTTTGCGAGCAGACACGCAGCCTGTTCCTGTGACATTGTGATGCTGTGAGCAGTTCCTGTCTTCAACAGAGGGATTGGCTGAAAGCACACGACACAGGATACGTTGACCAACAAGAACTCAAGAACTGTCAAAGTTGCTTGAGACATTATTCTCGTTACCAGTATTGTGAATATCAAGGCTTCTATAAAGGATAAGTAAAATTTGTGTCGGTGTGAAACATTTATGCATTTTTAATGATGGTGGTGAGCCCAGAGAAAACCAAAAGTATGCTATATAAAACTTTAAAATCAACATCAGATTCTTAAGATACTGACATCTCTAATTAACATGCTATTTTACATATATTAGACATATTGGTGGAAGTTACCAGTATTTCTACTGGCCTGGTTCAACATATCACATTCGTAAACTGTTTAGCAAATTTGTACACACCATAAGCCATGCTTGTATATATATATATAGTAATATACTATGAATAATAAAATGATTAATGTATTTCAACTGTGCAACATCTAAATACAACTGATCACAAAAAAATTATTAATTTTGCAAAAGATGTTAATAACTGTTTCGTATCTTGTCAGGCAAACTGTTGGTAAAATATCTACTTAAATGTTCACACTAGATAATGATGAATGCACCTATGTGTATAACATTTACTGTATATTCATCATCATCAATCTTGTAAATATTGTAAAAAAAATTATTTTTACATTTATTTGTTGATCACAGGTGTGAACATTTTCACCATAAAAATTGAATTCACAAGTTTCCTATATTTACACAACAATTCCTGTTTGATGTTTGTTTATTAATGAAACAAAAATCATGGTTTGGGGGAAATGAACCTAAGAGATAATAAAAACTAACCATGTGCAACTTAAATCAAGAATATCACACCAGTGGTTTACTCAGAATGTGTTATCAAAGTGGGAAATTCCGGTCATTTCTCAGGTTGACTGAGGACTGACATGTTAACAAACGCAATCGATAAGCACATTTGCAGCTCTATGAAAATTGGGTAATTTAGACTATGTGTGACGTATTAAGTGAGGTCGCCATACACAGAACCAATGAACTCTCAAACAAATGTGCTATTTTGTCATAATGAGGACTAGTTTAATAAACAAAGGCCAAAACATGTCACACAACTTGAGTGTGTACGCAAACAGCATGGACAAATATATTTTAATTTTGCAAGCAAATTTTTGCTACCTGCACTCATGACAATGGGTTATCTAACATTATGTTCAACAAGGTTTTCCTAGTAGCCCATAGGCCTAAAAATCCTGCCCTGAGAATAAATACTTACCTGACTACACAACTGAGGCAGACTGAGCACCAACTCTGCCATCTTTGGGAGGACACAGTAAAAGAAATCAGCCCTCTTTTCATTATCAAGTTCCTGTGAAGTCAACCAAAAGTATATTTGTTACACTTAGGCTTATTATCACTATCATGACAATAGTAATCTGGCATTTAAAAGTGTTACACTAAATATTAAGATATATTTGTCCACCAAAAATTCTTGAAAAATATTGTAGTTCAAAGAATTCCAACTATAGGCTAATATAAAACTGTTTTCACAAATAATAATAATAATACTAGACATATATGTACAACCTCTACAATATACTATTTCAGTTAGGTTTAACTAATATTATTTATATTTGAAAAAACATCATATGTATACCAAAACAAATGAAAACATTACTGGCATAATTAGGTATTTTGTTCACAATACAGCTTATATAATGGCTGTAGCCATGTCAAATGACAATATTATAGCTGCACAAAAAATAAATTCTCTAATCAAAATAATAATTCACTTATTAATTAATTAACTAATTTGTTAATAAAATTGTGGATACTTACTTCATCTAAGAAGAATTTCAGACCACCAAATTCCCACAAGTCCTTGTCCTTTTCATTGTAGCTCAATATGGCTTCCTGCAACGTGTAAAATTACATTTTTAATATTGTACTGTGATTGTTTCACATTCCAGTGTGACTCAGCTAAGGAATGCTTAAGACATACAAATGTGGCTATGATTGGTTTAATTTTGACACTAGATATATTTAATCTTGCCATCCTGCAAAAAAAAGAATACTATGAATGCAGTCTAGCTTGGAAACATATAACACATTGCAAAGGAGATAACACAAAACAAGAACAAAAAACATATTATAGCGTACTAAAATAGTACTAAATCATATAATTAAAAAAACTATGTTATGTTATTTTTTCCTGTTTCAGACTAAACAGATTTATCCTCTAGTAGTGTTAGTACTAAAACATATAATTAAAAAAACTATGTTATGTTATTTTTTTCCTGTTTCAGACTACACAGATTTATCCTCTAGTAGTGTTAGTACTAAAACATATAATTAAAAAAACTATGTTATGTTATTTTTTTCCTGTTTCACACTACACAGATTTATCTTCTAGTAGTGTGCCCAGTGCCCATCCTCCAACCCAATGTCCACCAGGCTAACTTGGAATTTAACATTGCAAGTAAATATTATTAATAAAAAAAGTTTAATGTAGTGAACAATTACTACCAACACTAAACTGGATTCATCAAATTTACCATTATTTACTGTGACTTTTTGTTTTAATAACGTGATCAAAGTTACAGTGTTACTGGATGTTACTGGCTTGGTGCTGATGTCTGTCTGCTGACTTTAGTGGTGGCAACATTTTATATAATTATTGTTATTATCTCTAGGAACAACACACTTTCAGATAACACCAAGTTTATTTCCACTCCTTTCAAAACAAGAAAGACTCATGCAAGACAAATTCACAAGTTGGATACACTTTTTTAGTCAACTCATAAGGCATATTTTTCTATGAATCCGCATAAAGGAAGTGTGTTACCTTCAAGCCAATGAAGTCAACAATAGGTTTAGTCAGGGCTTCATGTATCACTTCCCATTTTGACTTGGTTTCCAGTGATGGCCATATCTACAAAACAACATTCAATTTTATTTTACCTTTCAGCAAGTCTTACTTCAACTTCACAGACTGTAGCTTAAAATATATTATGTATATGCAACTGTGAATAGTGTCTACACAGTAGTGCACTATTCCCAGATTATTTAAACCTTCTACTCTTGCATACAACACAGACACTAACACTCATACCAGTAAATCGTTATTGAATCAGTATTCATGTATAATAAGATTCTTTATTTCATAATAAATCAGTGTCAGCCAACTTAAAGAAAGGAAAAGAAAAAGATTACTTATTTCTGGTATTGTGTTTCTGGTGATATTTTTCACACCAACATTAGAAATTACTAACCCTGCCAGGAACTGTACACTGAGCCTTCTGGGAAAATGGCATCTTGACATAGCCATCTTGCCACAGACGAGGGTCCTCGGGCTACAAACACAAACACTGTTCCTTAGAGAGAGGAGCAGGGAGAGGGAAAGGAGCTGGGAGAGAGGGAAAGAAGCAGGGAGATACGGAAAGGAGCAGGGAGATATGGAAAGGAGAAGGGAGGTAGGGAAAGGAGCAGGGAAAGAGAGAAAGGAGCAGGGAGAGAGGGAAAGGAGCAGGGAGGGAAAGGAGCAGGGAAAGGAGTAACAGGGAGGAAGGGGGAATACATGAAGGATTAAGAAGGAATGGACTGGACAGAGAGGGAACTTGAGGGACAAGTTGGAATAAAAGGAAACAGGAAGGAGGAGGGAGAAGGAGGAACAGTAGGATGAATGAGTGGAAGAAACAAGGAAGGGAATATGAGATGGTGGTGAACATTAAAAAATATTATTTAGAAAGCCAGTGTATGTATGTATATATATATATATATATATATATATATATATATATATATATATATATATATATATATATATATATATATATATATATATATATATATATATATATATATATATACCAAGTGGAAAATATTTGACAGTGGAAAAATTTTATTTTATTATATTTTATACTACGTTTTGCTATACATTTATAAGGCACATTTTACTTGATATAATAATATATATATATATATATATATATATATATATATATATATATATATATATATATATATATATATATATATATATACGCCTATAACTAGCAATGCTCATATTTCAAGATAGGTGCATGTGCAGATACACCAAATGGAAAATATTTGATGGGGGAAATTTTTTCGGATTAACCATGGTACAAGTGGTACACTCATATCAGGATTAACCCTGGTACCAGTGGTACACTCATACCAGGATTAACCATGGTACCAGTGGTACACTCATACCAGGATTAACCATGGTACAAATGGTACACTAGTACCAGGATTAACCCTGGTACCAGTTGTACACTCATACCAGGATTAACCATGGTACCAGTGGTACACTCATACATACCACAAAAATGGTCCCCACAAAAGGCAATGGTGTATCAGATGTTGATACAGAGACATCTCAGGGATGCTTTCCCAATGCGGAGGTATTACTTTGCATATATCTGACCTGGATGATTGGTAACTGTAGAAGAGTTCTACAAATGTACAATTGTATCTGACTGTTCACATGATCACATGTCTTAGTATAGAACTGTTGGTAACTAATGTGGTGGAAAGTATTTGGATGTTGTTCTTTGTTTGGTCAGTACAGTTTCTATTTTATGTTGTTTTTTCTTGTATTATTTTCTGGTATCTCATTGTATGCTGTAATTGTTGCTTGTTGCTGTGTAGTGTATTTTCTTGTTTGTCATTATGCTGTATTGTCTTGTCTTGTCTTGTCTTGTGTATGTGCGTGCGTGCGTGCGTGCGTGCGTGTGTGCGTGCGTGCGTGCGTGCATGCGTGTGTGCATGCGTGTGGGTTTATGGATGGATGGATGCCATCAACAACAACAATCTGTGAATGCTTATGTTCAAACATAAACCTCCATAGTCAATACCACGTGTTCAGTGGCGTATCCAGGATCTCGCAATGGGGGAAGCCAACGGGGCAAGCTTATTCAGGGGCGTAGCTATGTATAAAGTCATGTGGAAGCACCAATCAAAGAGTGGGTCTGGGGATCCATTTAAAAAGGCAAACTGTAATCATTTGCAATCTTGTGCATTTTGAAGTCAAAATCAAAACGAACGCCCCTCCAGCCACGGAGGAAACCACCTACTCATCACCCATCCCTGGTAACAGGTGCATGTGAAACTTCAGTATATCATAATATTATATGTATTACAAATGTCTACAGTTTATTAAGATTGTCTACATGCTTCAGTGACCTTTTTAATATGAATAGCACGATTAAGCATTATCACAGTACATGTACATGTAGTACAGTACATGTACATGTAGTACAGTAAATGTAGTACAGGACATGTACATGTAGCACAGTACATGTACATGTAGCACAGGACATGTACATGTAGCACAGGACATGTACATGTAGTACAGTACATGTAGTACAGTACATGTACGTATAGTACAGTACATGTCCGTGTAGCACAGTACATGTACGTGTAGCACAGTACATGTACATGTAGTACAGTACATGTACATGTAGCACAGTACATGTAGCACAGTACATGTACATGTAGTGCAGTACATGTGTATGTAGTACAGTACATGTACATGTAGTACAGTATATGAACATGTAGTACAGTACATGTACATGTACATGTAGTGCAGTACATGTACATGTAGTGCAGTACATGTACATGTAGTACAGTACATGTACATGTAGTACAGTACATGTACATGTAGTACAGTACATATACATGTAGCACAGGACATGTACATGTAGCACAGTACATGTACATGTAGTGCAGTACATGTACATGTAGTACAGTACATGTACATGTAGTACAGTACATGTACATGTAGTACAGTACATGTACATGTAGCACATGTCTCAGACAGTTTTCCATTATGGATAACTTGGCAGGTGGAGTTTTCATACGTCTGCTGGATTAGTGTAACAAACTTTGCTGGTTTTCCATAATGATGCATCAGCATCGAGATAATGTCTCTATCTAGTACCTACACTATCAAAAGCTTTCTTGAAGTCTATAAAATTAATATACAGGGGTGACTGCCATTCAATTGATTGTTCTATGATTATTCTCAGTGTAGCAATATGGTCAGTGCATGATTTGTTTTTCCCAAAACCAGTTTGTTCAGATATTTGTTCTTCATGTAGCTTCATGAAGATTTCTCCGGAAACCACAAAGTTGTTCCGTAAAAAATTTTCATATTCCACCGACTCGGAGTCTGTAGGTTTGCCTTCAGTGATGTTTCCAGTTGCCGACTAAAGCGTTCCACCATACTGTTGGATTGTGGACTATACGTTGTGGTATACTGCAGTCTGGTGCCGAGAAGTATGGCTAATTCTAACCACAGCCCAGATGTGAACTGTTGTCCATGATCCAATGTGATTTCCGTCAGTATTCCGAAATGCGACATCCAATTATCCAGCAGGATACAGCCATAGCGTCATTCATAGGTATCGCATCAGGCCAGCACGTGAAACAGTCCACGATCATAAATACTTAGCTTTGCATGAGGGCGGGAAAGGTTCTATGATGTCGACATGAATCCTATCAAAACGTCGGTCAGGCATGTCGCAGTGATGTAGCAGGGCCATCATGTGCCGGTGTATTTTCGCGCGTTAACAAGAAATACAAGATTTCACCTATGCAGTGACGTTGCGATTCATGTTCGGCCAGACAAGGCACGATGAGAAGAAACTTAGTTTTGTACATATTCCTGGACGAGACATATATTGTGTGGCGTTTCGAAAACGCAGTATCTCCGTGTAGAGGGTACAACAGACTGAGTTGTTTGGTCGATACATCGTATAGAATGTTTTTGCATGCATAATAATTTACTGTGCTTTGTTTTGCTTTAGTAACATGATCAACATGATGCACTGACTGTTACTTAACATGATACATTAATATTGTGAGACTTGCCACAGGATTGTTCTTGCTGCCTTGGCTCTTATGACTGCCTGGTAGCTTCCACTTTAACTGACCTCCAGGATATCCACTGCTGCTGCTATGAGCCTTGGTCCCTGTGTAGAGAGTCGTCTATCAACAGAAAGAGTTGCTTGTTAGGAAGGGGGATCAACAGGAAATAAGAGGGTTCCTGTTGATCCCTATTATTTTATGTTGCTCCCTCTTACTTCCTGTTGATCCCTCTTACTTTTTGTTGCTCCCTCCTCAACAGGATATAAGAATGAGCAATAGACGGAGCAGAAGAGAGTAAGAGGGATCAACAGAAAGTAAGATGGATCAATAGGAAGTAAGAGGGAGCAACAAAAAGGAAGCGGGAGTAACATAAAGTAAGAGGTATCAACAGGAAGTAAGAGGGAGAAACAGAACGGAAGAAGGATCAACATGAAGTAAGAGTGTGTGACAGAAAGGAAGTGGGGGTATATAAAAGGAAGGAGGGCAAGAGGAAGGAAAAGGGAGCAAGAAGAAGGAAGAGGGAGCAACAGAGAGAGGGATCAACAGGAAGTAAGAGTGTGTGACAGAAAGGAAGAGGGGGTAACATGAAGGAAAAGTGAACAAGAGGGAGCAACAGGAAGTAAGAGGGATCAACATGAAGGAAGAGGGATCAAGAGGAAGGAAGAGGGAGCAATAGAGAAAGAGAGGGATCAACAGGAAGTAAGGAGCAACAGAAAGGAAGGGGAGTAACATGAAGGAAGGGGGAGCAAGAGGAAGGAAGAGGGAGCAAGGGTAAGAAAGAGGGAGCAACAGAAAGGAAGAGGGAGCAACATGAAGTAAGAGGGAGCAACATAGAGGAAGAGGGACTAACATGAAGGAAGAGGGAGCAAGAGGAAAGAAAAGGGAGCAACAGGGAGAAAGAGGGATCAACAGAAAGGATGAGGGAGTAGCAGGAAGAATGGAGAGTAGCAATAAACAGTTTGAAGAATATATTTTGTCATTTAATGATAAACTAAATATACATATTGATGGTAAATGCAAGGCTAAGCCAAGCATCCTTTTTATATTTTATATGTTAATATAATTATAATATGCATTGTCACATTTGTAAAATACCTACACTATCAAAAGCTTTCTTGAAGTCTATAAAATTAATATACAGGGGTGACTGCCATTCAATTGATTGTTCTATGATTATTCTCAGTGTAGCAATATGGTCAGTGCATGATTTGTTTTTCCCAAAACCAGTTTGTTCAGATATTTGTTCTTCATGTAGCTTCATGAAGATTTCTCCGGAAACCACAAAGTTGTTCCGTAAAAAATTTTCATATTCCACCGACTCGGAGTCTGTAGGTTTGCCTTCAGTGATGTTTCCAGTTGCCGACTAAAGCGTTCCACCATACTGTTGGATTGTGGACTATACGTTGTGGTATACTGCAGTCTGGTGCCGAGAAGTATGGCTAATTCTAACCACAGCCCAGATGTGAACTGTTGTCCATGATCCAATGTGATTTCCGTCAGTATTCCGAAATGCGACATCCAATTATCCAGCAGGATACAGCCATAGCGTCATTCATAGGTATCGCATCAGGCCAGCACGTGAAACAGTCCACGATCATAAATACTTAGCTTTGCATGAGGGCGGGAAAGGTTCTATGATGTCGACATGAATCCTATCAAAACGTCGGTCAGGCATGTCGCAGTGATGTAGCAGGGCCATCATGTGCCGGTGTATTTTCGCGCGTTAACAAGAAATACAAGATTTCACCTATGCAGTGACGTTGCGATTCATGTTCGGCCAGACAAGGCACGATGAGAAGAAACTTAGTTTTGTACATATTCCTGGACGAGACATATATTGTGTGGCGTTTCGAAAACGCAGTATCTCCGTGTAGAGGGTACAACAGACTGAGTTGTTTGGTCGATACATCGTATAGAATGTTTTTGCATGCATAATAATTTACTGTGCTTTGTTTTGCTTTAGTAACATGATCAACATGATGCACTGACTGTTACTTAACATGATACATTAATATTGTGAGACTTGCCACAGGATTGTTCTTGCTGCCTTGGCTCTTATGACTGCCTGGTAGCTTCCACTTTAACTGACCTCCAGGATATCCACTGCTGCTGCTATGAGCCTTGGTCCCTGTGTAGAGAGTCTTCTTACTTTTTGTTGCTCCCTCCTCAACAGGATATAAGAATGAGTAAATTTTGTAAAATGTTACAATGCATATTATAATTATATTAACATATAAAATATAAAAAAGGATGCTTGGCTTAGCCTTGCATTTACCATCACACACACACACACACACACACACACACACACACACACACACACACACACACACACACACACACACACACACACACACACACACACACACACACACACACACACACACACACACACACACACACACACACACACACACACACACACACACACACACACACACACACACACACACACACACACACACACACACACACACACACACACACACACACACACACACACACACACACACACACACACACACACACACACACACACACACACACACACACACACACACACACACACACACACACACACACACACACACACACACACACACACACACACACACACACACACACACACACACACACACACACACACACACACACACACACACACACACACACACACACACACACACACACACACACACACACACACACACACACACACACACACACACACACACACACACACACACACACACACACACACACACACACACACACACACACACACACACACACACACACACACACACACACACACACACACACACACACACACACACACACACACACACACACACACACACACACACACACACACACACACACACACACACACACACACACACACACACACACACACACACACACACACACACACACACACACACACACACACACACACACACACACACACACACACACACACACACACACACACACACACACACACACACACACACACACACACACACACACACACACACACACACACACACACACACACACACACACACACACACACACACACACACACACACACACACACACACACACACACACACACACACACACACACACACACACACACACACACACACACACACACACACACACACACACACACACACACACACACACACACACACACACACACACACACACACACACACACACACACACACACACACACACACACACACACACACACACACACACACACACACACACACACACACACACACACACACACACACACACACACACACACACACACACACACACACACACACCCATACGTGTACAGGGTGCCAAGTGGGTACTTGTGACAGCACACCTGCAACTGGGGACCCAATTAATAAGCTAATAAAAACAAAGTTTGTAAACATATTTAACTCTAATTTGTTTTAGTTGGTATTATAGACATTGTGGTTCATACTGACTAGCTTGCTTTAGAAGATACAATAATGATATGACTGCACACCTGCAACTGAGAACCTGTCACACACACTCTCTCAACTGAGGACTTCCCATACACACTTGCAACTGAGGACCTTACAACACACTCTCTCAACCGAAGATTTCCCATAAACCCTTGAAACTGCGAACCGTTACATGTGCTCCCAAGCAAATACTTCACCAGAGACACTTGTTAACGAGGATCCCTGCAGTCACTTCCCAACCGATGACTTTACATACACATTCGCAAAGAAGAAACCATACATGCTCCTTACTGAAGACTTCCTAGATTGATTTCATATGGTGCGCTTTTCATGGAAAAATCTACTGTGTGGTGTTAATGTGGGTACACATATACATTGCCCTAGGAAAATCAGATGTACCTGGTTGTCGAATTATATGTGGTGCTTGAGAATATGCTATTCTACTTTACTATATATATCTCAATTGTTACTGCTGCATGAAACCAATGACGTTACACTATATATAACCTTCATATGTATAAAATCTACTTCCTATATACAAGACACACAGTTTTGTTAACAGGTTCATCATTTTTATTCTTTACAATTACTGGCTATCAACCATTTTGTCTTGTATGAGCCATGCAGAAATATACTTGAAACGAATTAATTTTGGTACGAACTACGAAGCCAACAGTTGGTAGAAAATGCAAATATGAATAGCACAAATGATGCACGCAACAGTCATTAATAGAAATGTGCATGGTTCCAAAATGCATACATGTCAATGCAATGCATAAATGACTTGGCTACACGCCTAACACACAATATAAGAGGAATATATAGGTCTTCCTATTGTCCCTTTTGCGGCCTTCTACAAAAATCATTCACTTCCTTAATTTTTTCTTCTTCATCTGAATACAATTGTACACATAATATTTGACTGCTTCCCAAGACCGGCACTGTAATGCTGATTCCAGTTCCACTGCCTCCGCACAAGCCTTCTTTCCTGGCACCTTCATCATTGTGATGAATCTGCTCAAGTGTTTCTCTACTGCTGACTTCTCCTCGAGTGACCAAGGCTTTTTCCTCACAGTGCTGTGTCCTATGCAAAAGAAATTTTCATAGAACAGAACCATGAATGTACTTGAATAAGAATACAAATGTATTGCTATCTACAAATATTGAGAATACATTCTAAGGCTTGTTTAAAGAAAATTTTTTTAAACTATTTTTGCAAAACAGTTGAACTTATTATTAATTATTTAATAAAAAATAAATTTCTTATATAGTGCAACATCGCCTACATTCAGAACCCATATGCAGAATGTAGAAATTCGGAGAATACCCCACCACAGAATTGCAAATAATTGGTACCACACCAATGAATTTGGAATTATAGTGACCCCCACCAACGAATTAAAATGGAACAACCCTGAGCTCATCTCCTGAGAGAAAGACATGACTGATATTAAAATGATCATCTGCGTTACAATGGAAAGAGCAGTGTTTACGTATATTGAACTGTTTAGTTGTGGCCAGGCATAACCCTCGTGATCGGAGTTTGCAGGTGTGCTAACCACTCTGCCACCAAGATATCTGCTACGACACATCAACGAGTGCTCTGCTATGATAAGCACAATAAGTTTTAAGTTCGGTTTTAGGGACAAAAAACATATGACCTTTAAGCATGGGAAAGTACCCCAAAATTTTTTTTTTAAATACTACCCTTTTTAAATATATTTAATTAAGGGGATATATGGAAGCTGGATAGGATTTTTTTGCACAGTGCAATTTTTTACGCCCAAAGTGTAGAGTTGGTTTTTTCTAGTAAAAAATATATTGCAAATTTTCATGCCAATGCCCCGTGTCCATGGCAACAAACAAAACAGCTGCCATATGACGGAATTATAGCCCCTCTTAAAAAATTACAATACATAAGTAGTGGATGTTTTATCATAATACTTTCACAATCATCTTTGGCTTAGTTAACTCGAGAATTCCTCTAAAAAAATTCCAACATTATGAATATTTTCCTTCTTCTAAATTTTAAAAGTTATGATATTCTAAATTTAACATTTGTCAACACATTTTTATTCACTACCCCCAAGATATTGCACAAAACCAAATTTTTAAGGACATTTTTAGTGAATTTGCAGGCAGACACAACAATCCAAACGAGATGACAATATCATTTTAAATTCCAGGGTGTTGAACTTTCTCATTGCCAAAATGTCATTTTTTTTGGGTAAATGGCCATCAAAGATTGAATAACAGCATTGATTACTTGCTAGAAGAAAGCTTTAACCATGAAAAAAATTTAGAGGTAAGTCACTATTATAAAAGTGAACTTTATTTATATTAAACATACAAAAACTATTGGAATAAGGAGGAAACACATGTTGAGTAAGTTTGTTTTTCATAAAACATCATTCTAGCTGCCATATGTCCCCTTATAATAAATAAATAGTACCGGTTTTCTTTGACTTTTGCCTATTCCTTGGATGTTTCATTCCAGGGCTCTCTGGTGTGCAGTCCATGTCTGAAAGCAAGACAAAGAAAGATAAAATGAATAAATAAACCGAGTATATCGAAAATTTGAACACTGTTTTCCCCAAGCAGTCATTACCTTATAAGTAAACTTAAAAATTCATTACAATGGCATGCAATACTGTTACACTACATTTTATGAGTTATCCACGCATAACTTTTTCAAATAAAACCTTACCAGCACATGTATGGATACTAAACAATATGTTTACATATCTTAAAATCATACCATCATCAGATTCCAAATCCTGATTTTTCGTCAAGGTGTCAGCTGAATCATCCTCTGTGTCATCATCCTCTTCACCCGACTGTTCAGCTTGAACAGTCTCTGCAAAATACAATTGACCAAATATCTTGCAGAGAATCGGCTGGGTTCTAAGCTTACAACAGTATTGATTAACACGTTATCAAAATTAAATATGTCACTTCAGTCAAACTACTCTTAATTTTTTTTACAAAGAACACAGTCATGTAGTCAGCTAATCTTGATATAAAGTAATTATAACTTCCCTAAACCATCTTAACAGAACAGTAACTTTTTTCAGTAAATAAAATAAGGCCTCTGGGTCAAAGTCTTTATCTTTTCACTTATTTCATTGACGTTTTTATCTTTTCACTTTGCAATCTCCCCTTCATAAATTATTAACTTTTCTATACCATCTAAATAAAACAGTAACTTTTCCAGTAAAAACTATAAACTAACCCTCTGGGTCAAAGTCTATTTCATCGAAGTCTTTATCTTTCCACTTTGCAATCTCCCCTTCGTTAACCGCATGAAGCACCTTTGTAACCTTGGCTGCTTCAAGAAGGTTGTCAGGCAGTCTGTAGAAGGAGCGATGGATCCTGATGTCGTGGCCCAGAAAGTTGGCGAGGATGTCTTGACTGTTTTCACTTAGACTGAGTACCTGACACACTGTTGCCAGTTGTTTGCGCAGATTTGTTGACGTCATAAGTTCTGGGCGATTTGCACCACATTCTTTAGCATACCTTCGAAGACAATCATGCCCTCTGTACGGCATAGCTGCGACACCGGGTCTAGCAAACAGGAAATCAGACTGAACTCCAGCAAGTTCTCTTTTCATGATCAGAGCCTGTATTGCTGCCAGCATACGCCGGGTTAGAAGCACAGGAACTCGCCTTCCTCGTTTGCCTTTGGTTTCTACTCTGGTATGACTTTTACACAAATGAACTTCAAACTTTGAGAGAGATTTCTGAACTTCCCTTGAAGGCTCTGTTTTGTTTTTTACTGCTGTTTCATAGTCAGACAATTTCATACGCTCTGCTTCCCCACTCCTCCTCCTGTTAAACAAGATCACTTGTGCCAAAGAAAGCTGAACTATGTCAACATAGGCGTTTATGTCCTGAGCCATTTCCGACAATTTCTCTTCAATTTTCCCAGATAAGTGCTTCTGCAACTTTACAACATCTTCAATCAAAGGCAAGAGGCGTGGTCTGTTGTACTGGTTTTCTCTCAAAGTTGACCGAGACACTGTGCTAATTCTGTCACTCCATTCACTGGCATATAGGTCCAGAAATGCTTGAGCCTTCTTTATTTTCTCATCATTGCTTTCAATCAGGCCTGTTGACTGAAGAAGCTTGGCACACTTCATCAAACTGGCTCCAAGCTTCAGTGGCAGAGAAGGAGTCTTATAACTGTGGTTCTTTTCATCATAACCAGCAACTTCTCTAACCCCCTGAAGGAGCAGTTCCCAATTAACAGGCTCAATGCAACTTTCCAAATCTGTTTTTGTACTGGTGATCTTCCTGATGCTTAAAATCAGTCTTCCAAGCTCTCTCAGTTTGTTGGCTATGTAACTGCGATTGTGAATTTCATGACCATATTTTTCATACAGCCGAACTCCGTATGCTGTTAACAAAGGGTCACTTTCTATTGTATATCTCACTTCATCATCCACCATGTGAAGCAGAATGTTAGCATACAGAGCTCTGCTCTTCACTTTCAGTGGCAGAAGAAGTTTCCCATTTTTAATGGGTTCGTTACGTTTTGCTTTATCATGGACATTTTCGTTCAGTGGACAGGTCTTCTGGTGTTTCCACAAGTCTGTTTTGACATACATAGCCCAGCAGTATTCACAAGGGACATAATCACTAGTTTGTGACAATTGAGTTGGTCTGGCTCTGTATCTTGGAATAATGCATCCGGATCCATTTTCAATCACGCTGTAATTGTGATTAAAGTCACCTTTGTTAACCAAGGCTGCCCAAGCTGCCCTTCTTTCTTTTGATTTTTTAGTAAGATTTAGCACTTTTGCTACTTCCAACTCATCTGCATGTACTTGTTCCAAATGTCTTGCCATTTTGGAAATTTGCTTTTCACAATATAGACAACTGTGGTTCTTCAGCTGTCGTTTTTCACCACCCACCACAGACTGCTGCACATAGAGTTTGTCTTCCTGATGAACTGATGTACTGCTACTAACTGAGTGGCATCCAGTGATTGTTTCCGTACTACTGCTGGCCTTATTATACATGGGAAAAACTTCAGACAATTCATCTGACAACCTACTTTCACTATGATCTTCTTCTATTTCTGATGTATCGCCGTTGCCCTCCAAGTCAACTGATGCACTTTCGTCTTCTAAAGGATTGTAATCCTCATCTGATTCATCGCGATATATGGCACTAGAGTAACTATTTGATACAACAGAATCATCATCGTAAGTTGATTTATGTCGTTTTCCAGTTGAAATTCTTGTTTCAGTCTTTTTTTGCCATGGAGAGCGTCCACCTCCATAATCATAGCGCAGTTCCTCTGCAGCACGAATGTCTCTTGATGCAAAGAGACATAGGTTTGGGCAGCCAGATGGACACATCACAATTACCATGTTACAGTTCTGAAGTGGAGGACTGGATGCATGATTAACCATTCTTGTAATGTTCAAATCGAAAGGATCAAGAGCTGCATCAACACTGAAAAATATGTAGTATTAGGCATTTACATGGACAAATACTTGGAGCGTTGTCATTACATATATCCTATTATAAACTGTTGACCATTATATTCAACTCCATAAACTTTCCAGAACATTTACATAAGCTATACTTTAATGCATAGTTGGAAGCAGCTAAGATATTCATCAACATGTATTCTAGCATTCATGTATATATCATAACATATATATTTCTCATAGTATAAAAATGTCTCAGAATGCTTAGGTATTTACAAACATACACTGGTCCATGAGGGGCATATTTTTACAGTGAAAAGGCAAGCTCACCACATTGTACACCCACTCTGACTGTTCTTGAAGTAGTACATGAATGCTCGCTCTTCTGCAGAATACATCTTCTCTTGGCTTAAAGCTTTCTTGTATGAAAGAAGTTCTCCTTGATAGTGTAGAAGAAAGTCTCCTTTGTCAAAGTTGCGTTTTGCGAAAACACCATGACCTAGAAAATAAGAACAAGATATACCACATAATGCCTTTGTAAAGGTTACCTCCGGTAGTCCAGTCTTTCTATATTTTGCCATTCATTTATAATTTATGGTACTAATGTTTCAACAGTTATCATGTAGGTTTAAAATACTTTGTTGTTATTTAAATAATCCACAAGTGTAAAACAGGTGTTGCATCTGATATTTCAGTTTCGCATACATTCTATAAGCGCAATGTTTGAATAAATCACTCTCAATGTCTCATAAATCACATACTAGTACCCAGATATCATATTGCGTCAAGAGTACTGATATGCAGCATTAAAAAGTCTCAGATCACTGTAAAACTAAAACACCTGTAATAACATTGTGAATAGCAGTGCAGCCTTTATAAACTTCAATCTTGTGCCATGTGACACCAGCCAAACATAATAAAAACAAAATAATACAAGTGAATGTTTTAAAATAAGCAAAAAGTTATAATTAAACAATGTAAATCAATATGTTTGTGTCAGCATGCTTTTCTAGGCTGCTGTACATACCAATTTCAGAATCAATGTATTCAACAGTGAAATGCTGCAAAACATTGACGCCTGTTGTGCAGCATTTCTCCGCCTCCTGGAGAGGTGTCTGCCGCTTTTGGTGCCTTCGCCTCATGTTGCCACTAGATTAAAGAAGATCAAACCACGTACGTCAAACACAAATCATTATGTACATTCTTATTAGATATGCTACCGTTTAATGTGGCATCACATACACGGGAAATGCAGAAACAGATTTAATGTTGTAACTGAATATATTGATGGTCGCTAAAATTTATTACTTACAGAATTGCAACAGTAATGCATCCTGAAACATATACCTTAGTACTGAGTCTAGTAAATGTACATAAAAGTAGAAATGATTCCTAAGATCACTCCATAGTGATTCACCAAGTGACATGCATATTTAGATTTTAAATATGCATGATTGGGAAAATAAAATATTTTGTACAGCTTATACATTTTTAATACGCTTTTCCTTACACACACATTATATATATATATATATATATATATATATGTGTGTGTGTGTAAGGAAAATCGTATTAAAATAAGCTGTACAAGAGAAAAATATGAGTCATAAAGAGGAGTCTTGTTTCCTCTAAAATTACATCGCATTTGATGTCTTAGCTTTAGGCCAGAAATTAAATGTTAACTAACCTTTATTGACTATTGGACGATTAAAAGATTTTCAATTGCAAGACGGAAGTGATCATATCTCTTAAAGCGCCGCGACACATTACCGTCTTCTTCAGTAAACGCTAGCGGCTTATATTTTCGCTCACCGCGGTTGCACTATTTGGACCGCAAAAACACAATATACTAAATGAATGTATGCTTTTGCCAGACTACATTTACACTACAAAATTCCTCAATCTCATAGAAAAGTACAGAGGCTTTAAAAATAGTGAATATATAACGTCAGACTGTAGAATACTCACGTGTAACTGTTGCCGAGTAATTGCTTCCACGACACGAAAACTCCGGAAATGCCCGCGGCTTTGGTAGCGCATGCGCACAACGAGTTTGTGTGTGATGAAAGTATAGCGGGAGCTTTGAAATCGTCGAGGTGCACACACACAGATAACACACGAAACTCATCGAAACTGTCAAATAAGAACTTTACTAATTTTAGTCTAACTCAACTCAAACAACGTTTCTGTACCCATTAATACAAAAACACAACTGAGGACGTGGCCTGAGGTCCCCAGTTGTCTGGGAGTCCCCAGTTGAAGGGTGTGTAAACACATGCAGGTCCTCAGTTGGCAGCTAGTACAGACACACACACACACACACGCACACACACACACACACACACACACACACGCAAACACACATACTCACACATACTCACACATACACACACACACACACACACACACACACACACACACACACACACACACACACACACACACACACACACACACACACACACACACACACACACACACACACACACACACACACACACACACACACACACACACACACACACACACACACACACACACACACACACACACACACACACACACACACACACACACACACACACACACACACACACACACACACACACACACACACACACACACACACACACACACACACACACACACACACACACACACACACACACACACACACACACACACACACACACACACACACACACACACACACACACACACACACACACACACACACACACACACACACACACACACACACACACACACACACACACACACACACACACACACACACACACACACACACACACACACACACACACACACACACACACACACACACACACACACACACACACACACACACACACACACACACACACACACACACACACACACACACACACACACACACACACACACACACACACACACACACACACACACACACATGGTTACAAAACTTCATCTTTGTAAACTATTTGTAAATGTTTTTGGCTGGTAGTTCTCTTTATTTTGTAACCGAAACGGTCACATCAGTCGCATATTTTTGTCAACTCTCCAGCACCAACATGTGATGTCATCAAAGATTAAAACTGTTAACTGTTGCAAGTTCTACCTATATTTTACACATTTCTTCCTTTGGTGGAATGTCAAGTGAACGTTTCAGGTCTCCGTCAAGTGGAACATAGTACAGTCGCGCCTCGTTATAACGCGATAGTCGGGGTCCACGACTTCGGACCGCGTTGTAAGCGAGGCGCGTTAGGAGTTCTCATATCTGCCACCAGGGAGCTACTAAACAACAGCGACCGCCGCCCGCTGCACCAAGTCCATGAACCCTGTCGAAGCCCCGTGTGCTTGCAGCATTGTCTTATACGGCAATATGCAGTTTATGGAACTTATTAAACGTGTATACTAGCATCAACGTGTATTATTTTTAAATGTCACACCCTCTTGACTCTTGAACTGAATAAAACACATGTACGTATGGAATAGATCTACTACGATGATGATGTACCGGACCAACAGGCCTACGAATCGAAAATAATAACCTGGACCTGAGCAGCCGAAAACGTATATGATTTGACAAACGTAGTATGCAAGCTGATAAAACACATAAAAAGACAATAGGTAGAATTAATAATTGTTTCACTTCGTCTTTCGACCAAAGCATAAATTTATTACGCACCACTTAACATCGATTCATCATTTCATATGCGGATGACGAATTCGTATTTTCGCCACCGGTAGCGCCTTGGGTTAGGAATTTGGCATGTTGGTTTCGCGTCGCGAAAACGATTAAATTTACGATGTAACGGAAGCATGTAATTTCACCCAAGTGTTATATTGGTACTGCATGTAAAATGCATTTAAAACGGTTGATCTGATTCTTACGCGAGGCATATTTGTGAATCTCGATTGCAATTTACAAACCGTCGAAGTGAAGCCAGCGACAGCGCAAAACAAACAACACGTTGATACTCGTTCATTGACATTGTTCACCTAATGTTTCTTGAGAATTGTCAAAGCAATTCTAAGTAGGTTTAAGCGGGCCCATTTGACATTTTCCCCTGGCGGCAGAAATTCGGGGTCCACGACCGACCGCGTTATATCCGAATCCGCGTAATAACGGGGCGCGTTATAACGAGGCGCGACTGTATTTGCAATGACTATGAGAATTTAACCAAGTGAGGCTCTTTGTAATGTACAGGACATAAGACAAATTTCATCAAGAATCACCCATATATAATCCCCTCCTGGATTATCAACCATGCAACAAATGTTGTCATGGCCAATGCTGGTTTTAGATAGGTGACAGTTCATAGAACGGCTCTGAGTTCAAAAAATGCAAAAAAAGTAAATTCATTTCACGATTTTTGCCACCTGTAAAACTCTGCGTTCTGTATGTCCACTCATATATTAACAAATTATATCATGAAACGTAATGAACTTCTCAAAACAAACTGCAGTACCTTGGTCTGATGTTGTTGACAGATTACATAAAACAGATTTTTGCATATAAATTTGAAGAAACATGATAAATTAAACTAGAATTATGGCTTGCTAACTGTAGAGAGAAAGTGAGAGACACTTTACCAGCACAGTGTGTCTAAAGGATGTCTTCAGTGGTGGAAGCACAACTCTACTTGGCAATGACATGTTCAGGGTTTGCTTTGGTACGCCCTGTTCTAACACAATACATCATATTCACATAATTAACATAAATGTGGAACATGCCTTACAACTGATTAATTAATATAAGCATAAAATACAATTTAACATTCATTTTAACAACCCAAATAATATTTAGCTAATTTTCACGAGAACAATTTTAATATATGTGTTGTTCTCTGTAATTAAGTACATCTATGTTACTCATTAACAAGCCATATGATAAATATGAGCTATCCATGTGTAGAAAGAGTCATGTGATAAGAATGAGCTATCCATGTGTAGAAAGAGTCGTGATAAATATGAGCTATCCATGTGTAGAAAGAGTCATGTGATAAATATGAGCTAGCCATGTGTAGAAAGTGTCATGTGATAAGAATGAGCTAGCCATGTTTAGAAAGAGTCATGTGATAAGAATGAGCTATCCATGTGTAGAAAGAGTCATGTGATAAGAATGAGCTATCCATGTGTAGAAAGAGTCATGTGATAAATATGAGCTAGCCATGTGTAGAAAGAGCCTGAGCAACTGTTGAAAACTTCTGCAGTAATTTGCCATTAAACATGAACCATTGCAACACTTGCTAGTGAAATGGGCTCCACTTTGTGGTGAGGATGCTGTTCTCTGTGATTCTCCTGTGATGCTTTGGTCCTGGGATTGTCTACACTGGTTCTGTCGCTGCTACCACCAGATCCTTCTTCCTTAACCACTTTAAGTTGACTCCACATGTTTTCCTCTTGATCATCTGTTAGCTCATCTGAAGTTAGAATGTATCTAAAGCCACATGTACTGACTCTCTTCAATCAGTGGAGGAAAATTAACAGTGAGATACATACATATAGATAGAGACAGAGACACGTAGAGACAGAGAGATGGATATGGGAGAGACAGAGACACCTTTAGACAGGAAGATGGAGATGGGGAGAGACAGAGAAATGGAGATGGGGAGAGAGAGACACATCGAAACAAAGAGATGGAGATGGGGAGAGACAGAGACATGTAGAGACAGGGAAATGGAGATGAGGAGACACAGAGACACATAGAGACAGAGAGATGGAAATGGGGAGAGACAGAGACATGTAGAGACAGAGAGATGGCGATAGGGATAGATAGAGACACATGGAGACAGAGAGATGGGAGAGACAGACATAGAGACAGAGAGAAGGAGATGGGGAGAGACAGAGACACGTAGAGACAGAGAGATGGAGATGGGGAGAGACACGTAGAGACGGAGATAGGGAGAGACAGAGAGTACATATTCATATACTTCTTACTAGATAACACAGGAACCATTTAAACCATTGTTACACTCTGTCACCAACAAGTTTACAACCATATATCAGCTATCTCCACAATCCTACCTACCTGTAGCATCAGGTTCACTGTCTTTTGCCATTGTGTGAGTCTCGTTCCTTTGACACACCTTTTGAAGTAACTATAGCAGGATGATATCAACATAACTCAGCTTAGTTATGAAAAACACCTAAATAAATCAGCTATCTAATGACTCTATAAAATAAAGTGTGTGTTTGTCTATCGCTACCTCATGATGGCTGCAACTGTGGTCCAATCCAGATAAAACTTTGCAAGGTGATCCAGAGGGCCTCTAATGACGGACACGAGTCAGATATGGAAATATGGCCCAGCAAGATACAAATATCAAAAAGCCAATAGCAAAAATTACAATGATGGAATTACTTGGTTTCTATGTCAAATGAAGATAACAATTATGCTTACACATTGTCGCTGGATGTATGCAGAATTTTTAATACTTTTCCAAATTATTACTGTTTGTCTGTACCCCCAAAGAGGTGTTTATGGATAGATAGCGTCTAGGAGAACTATCATGACATACATGTGCTAGCTACATTATATTAACATTGTAGCTATTCATAGACCTGCTGTAACTTGACTTTAACTAGTAAGATAATATATTCAAAGGAAATTAAATAGAAATGCATTTTAAACATTGACTAATTAGGAAGATGTTAATAAAAGTATTTTTTTCAAACTTATGGCATGTAGAAAAACCATAGAGAGCATGAAGTAGTGCTAACATAAAACATAAGTGCAGATTTTGCATAAGAAATTAGTCACTCACTGTGACACTGAGGAAAATAAATAAATTGTATAAAAAAAACTTATTGTGTAAATGCTGTTTTTTTTAAATATATATCTGAAAAAAGTGGCCTTTCAAATTGTTCTGGATTCTTGAACTTGATAAATCATAATTAAGTCAATGCAAATAGAAATTCCACAATATCAATAATCACAATATTTATTGTACAAAAAGAGTTGTGAGAATTATTTGTGGAGTAATTTAGGCTCATGACCATACAAATATCTTATTTATTAATCTTAAATTTATCACTGTTTATCTAACTGAATACAAAACATATATATTGATGTACAAGGTGAAACAAACAAAAACAAAAAATTAAGTTTGTACTGCACTGAGGACTAAATGTTTTTCTTTTGCTGGTGTTGAGCTTTGAAATGGACTATATGTATTGTACAAAGAAATTGTAAAAATATTTTTGCTTTAAAAAAATGCACAAAACATCTATACTTGATATATATATAAAAGGGATATGTTATTCTGAGACGTATTAATATGCTTAGTGTATTAACTGTTGGTATATTTATGCATTAATTTTATGTGTATGTATGTACAATTATATGTGTTTTAGTTGTATGTATATATATATAGTAAATTATATATATATATTAAATTATTTATATATATATAATACATATACATACAACAAATCAGTGTAGCCTAATAGGGAAGAATGTACATATATAAGTTTACACTTCTATATTCTCTCCGTTTCCAGCACACGATTGTAGCATAATATGATTTTAATTATTCATATTTTATATGCCTGATTTAAATGAGTATTGTATATATTTTTTTGCATTAGCAATATATGTTTATATACTGCATATTTGTAATGTTTGAAATAAATGTATTATTATATATTAATTATTATTAATATATTATGTTATGAATCTATAAAATGGGCTTTCTCGTCCACTTGCGAATTGGCAATGCCAATACTATACCTATCATGCACGATCTTGTTAAATATTGCTATATGCTTACACCAACGTGATACTGCTAAAACACCAATGCGACTAAAGACAACAATGTCAACAGTTACAGTAACGGCTAACTCTCGGTGAATGATTCCATGTTTTTGATGTTACGGATGACATGTTTAGTGAATGTTTACTTCCGGTTCCTCGGCCGTGTAGTGAGTCAGATATCTCCATAGTAACGGTCCAGTTATTTTCATCACCAGTGGCAGTGCCCAGTAGTATGTTTCTTACCCAAACTTATTAATGCTGATTAAACTTGCAAATATGAAAGTTATTTTCTACCAAAGGCAAAACTAGATTAATCCGACCTCATTTAACTCGGCCATGATTGGTCCGTCACTGACTGCAAAAGTGAAACTAGAAACTACGAAACGAATGGCGCGTCGGATCTGACCTAGCTTAGAAAACAGCGTTGATATTGGCAAGTGTACTCAGTGTTTTTAGTATGCATCATACGACAGAGTGCTGGTGACGAAATAACCAGATACCGCGGTCAGAAGTTACCATCCTAAGCCTAGGGCTAGGCTAAGGCCTAAGGCTAAGCTGAATCAACTTGGGCCCGTGTTACGTGTAACTATAACATATTATATTAGTTACACGGGCCCACCCCAAGTTGATTCAGTTGCCCCGTGGCGTGTAGCGTGGTAGCTTGACAGTAGTACGCTGAACTTTCGTTGGAAAGGCCCGGACATGGGCTCGCGTTCACCTGCTGTCGTTTCGAAGCTAAATTAAAGCATGCCCAAATAACAAATAATATTATACATTTGTAATTAGAATGTTACTGATCTTATCATGTATATTAATTGTGCAGCGTTTTTGCAGCGTTATTGTGCAAATACTAAAAGATTGAACGCTTTGTTTTTATTGTTGTTATTTTTATTAGTGATATGTTCTATATTGACATGTTTTGTCATTGATGAAATTATCGTCAGAATCATTTTCATTTGTGTTCATTAAAATTCACTACCACCATATTAATTGCAACAATTAACACATTTGTTTGATATTCATGTGGTTTGTTGGCTAATTTTACATACCAATATAGAAATAACAACAATAAAAACAAACCAAGAATTGTCATATTATTAGCTGTATTCAAAGGTGTGAAAGGGCCAGTTGTTGAAGCATTCAACCTTTTAGTATTTGCAAAAATGCTGCAAAATTAATATATCTAACATTCTAACTATAAATGTATATTTGTTATTTAACCTTTATTTTACAGTTGTTCATATGTTGAAAAGAAATCAAAGAAATCACAATTAATGCACAAAAGCATGTACAATAGGAAATGACGACAACATAAAAATCACATGTAAAGAGGGAGCACAGAGATCATACGAATTCTAGCCTGTCCTTTTCTGCCTGTCTTTAATTCATTCCCGACGTGTTTATCTACCATTTTTCAGAAATCCCCGGCTGATTGTGTAAACTCGAACCCTTTTCAAGACCCTGAACCAAGGACAAACTCCCTCACCAATATGTCGATGCATCAAATTAATTATTTTCCAAAATTAACTTTGTTTAGAAAGCAGAATATAATCAACTTTATGATGAATGTATTATTTCATAGCAGTTATTTGAATAAGGGTCATTACTCATGCCATCCAACAAATTGTCAAACTGACTGGTTACGCCCGGTACCATACTTTGTTATGGATTGAAATTAACTAATGAAAATAATTACTTGAAAGTGAACAAATACATAAATAACAATAATTATATTCAAATGCTTTCAGGGCTGGGTCCAATTACAGAAAAATCAATTACAATTACTTTCAATTGTTCAATTCAATTACAATTACACTTCTAAAATTTTCAAATCAGTTACAATTACACCATTTCAGTTTTAATTACATTTGTTTTATGCAGAACCATTTGTTAATTATGTAGTGTGTATTGCTGATTGTGTACAAATAATATGATTGATAAACAAATATAATGGACTTAGTGATGTTTGTACATTTTGTTGAACTGTGGCTTCATGATTTCATGACTTGGGCAACGTTAATTACATGATCTAAGTACTGTATCAGGGGAAACCACCACCTGGCCCTTCACTATGTACACTGTGATAGAAGATCACAGAATCACAGAAAAGGCAGACCAATTACCAATTGGGGTATACCTTGATAACAGCTAATGGTGATGCCTTTTGGCATATTTGGAGACCCTTTGGAAGCCAGGTGTGAAATGTCTGCTGGCAGATTGCAATTAAATATTGCTTAGAAGGAAGGCCAGAGGTATTTTGTTGGTGCACTTGTTATATCTGAATATTCCTTTGATTATATGAGCAGGTCCTGCAGGTGTTTTAATTAAGATCTTGATTTTCAATTTGTGTAAGACAGTATTTTAATTTTTTTTTAGTTATCAAAAAAATACTGTAATTGATTGCTATTGATGCAATTACACAACATATTTCAATTAGAATTACAGCAGAATTTTAAAACCAAAGTCAATTAGAATTACAGCATTTTGCTGTAATCAATTACAATTACATAATTGGACCCGGCCCTGATATGCTTTCTCATGGGATGCTATCAATAACACATTAACTGAAACCCATTTATATGAATGTTCAGCATTTCACCAGAACATTTCATTGTTCCTGGAGACAGACCAGTCCAGCCATCTACATCTACGTCATTAATGTTAAGAACCATTCGGTATATAATCCCATGGACAGCATCAGACGGGACATTTGGCCAATGTCAATTTCCATTTGGCCAATGTCAATTTCCATTTGGCCAATGGACATTTCACCAACCAGTACATAGGAGGACATTTGGCCAACATACAATTTTCGTTTAACCAGCAGGACTTATTTCAACTCATGTTTTGGTTAACCATACTTTGACTAACAACACTTTATTGTTACACTGGTTGTTGGTACAGGACTCACACACATTCCACAATGCCAGCAAGAAGCGTGGTGGCACACGTCTGGCACGGATGGCAGGTTGACCATGGCCAGCCCCAACACGGCGGTATGTGCCTGTAATGTATGTCTTGTCAAAGTAGTCAACCAGTGGTTCTGCATCAAGGGTGGTGATCTTTCTGAGGTATATCATTCCAGCTGTGATGTCATCAAGTGGGAGGAACGCCAAGCCATCCAGCTGATCACAGAAGAGTTTGAACTCTTCATCATCTCTGTACTGGGGAACTAGTCCTAATTCTTGAATCTTTCTCCAGGTGGCTTGTGTAAGATGGTAGAAGCACCTTCTGACCTGAACTGTAAACAAATTGTGTGTTGGCCAAATGTCCCCCATGTACTTGGCCAGATGTCCATTGGCCAAACATCCGTTGGCCAAGTGGGCGTTGACCAAATGTCCGGATACCATACCGTTAAAATTACGTTTAGATGCTGACCACAGGGTTTCCAATACCTACACTAATAAGTTATTTTCTATTCTGCTTTTAAAAGTTATAATATTGTCACAGTTTGATATTTCTGGGCTAAGGGAGTTCCAGTCATTAACTGTGCGTGGAAAGAAGTTATATTTGAAGGGTTCCCATATTTGAATACATCTGTTTTTCTGATGGGGGAATGAAGTGATGGCGACCTTTTGATCTGGTATAACAAGTAGACATGTTGAGATAGTTTAGCAAACTGATGGCAATTTGGTGGTGTAGTGCTTTGTGGAAAACCATGAGTTTTGCAACTTTCCTTCTGCTCTGAAGGGTTGGGCAGTTGAGAGTGGTTAACATCCTAGTGACACTGGATTCTCTTGAATAATCGTGTAATACAAAGCGGGTAGCTCTGCGTTGGATTTTTTTTAATTGGTTTATTTGGCATTTACGGTATTGGTCCCATACTGTTGATGAGTATTCAAGTTTTGGTCTGACAAGGGTGGTGTATGCTTTCGCCTTTATTTCTTGTGAGCATCTGTTTAGATTTCTTTTGATTAGACCGAGAGTTATATTTGTTTTTGTGGTGATGTTATCAATGTGGGTTTTCCATTTGAGTTCTTTCTGTAGTTCAACTGCAAGATAGGGATGATGACTGACTGGCTTCAAAGTGACATGGTGTAGTCTGGTGTTAATGGGTTGTGAGATATATACATATGGAGTGTGTAGTATTTGTCTGGATTAAATGACATTTGCCATTTCTGGGCCCAAAGTGACATCTTATTCAGGTCGTTTTGAAGGGCTAGTGTATCAGCAACATTTTCAGTTCTCCTGTCTTATGTTCCATAAGTTTACAACACACAGATGTCAAAGAGATTGGTCAATAGTTTTTGGGTTGACTTCTATCCCCTTTTTTAACATGGTGCATATATATATATATATATATATCTGCTGTTTGCCAATCCTCGGGCAGTTCTCCTTTGTGGATTGGTGCTATTTCATAAGAATACTCCTTGAGGATTCTGACTGGGATTCGGTCTGGACCAGGAGCTTTATTTATTCATAGGTTATGTAGAAAGTTCTTGATCCCTGTACATGATAAGTTAATATTTGGTATTGATATGTAGGGACTTTCACCCTTTGAAGGCATGTTAACAAGATCTTTAGTAAAAATGGATTGGAATTGGTGGTTTAAAGCCTCTGTTTTCCCTACACTGTCAGTTTTGATGGAGTTATTGTACTGTAATGTGGATATGCCCACCTGGTCTTGTTGTAAGTTTCTAATGTATGACCAGAATCGTTTAGGTTTTTCATTTACGGTAGTATCGAGTAGATTCTTAACATAACTATCATGGGCTTCTACTAGTAACTGTTTTATTTAATTTCTGGCCTGCGAATATTGAGTCCAATGTTCATGTTTTGGGGTTTTTCTAGCTCGGTCATAGAGCCGTTTACGTTGCCTCATTTTCATCTTTATGGTTATATTGACCCAAGGAAGTTGTGTTCTGTCAGATAATCGTTTTTGAGGAATATGTCTATCTATAGATTCTAGTACTGTCTCTCTGAACTTGTTCCAGGCTGAGTATACCGTTGTTTTGTTTGAATCTATACTGTTAGAATTCCTTTGCCAGGTTAGAAAGGTCTGTCTTTATGCTATTTGAATCACCTTTTGAGTAAAGGTATACCATTCTAGGTTTCTTTTTATTGGCCTTTAGTTTTGTGTTTATGTTGGCAAGAACGATGTCATGGTCATTCATCCCTGGAGCGACATTTCATTGCTCTTGGAGACAGCCCAGTCCAACCACATCACATTTCATTGTTCCTGGAGACAGACCAGTCCAACCACATCACATTGCATTGTTCCTGGAGACAGACCAATCTAACCACATCGTATTTCATTGTTCCTGGAGACAGACCAATCTAACCACATCGTATTTCATTGTTCCTGGAGACAGACCAGTCCAACCACACCACATTGCATTGTTCCTGGATACAGACCAATCTAACCACACCACATTGCATTGTTCCTGGAGACAGACCAATCTAACCACATCGTATTTCATTGTTCCTGGAGACAGACCAGTCCAACCACACCACATTGCATTGTTCCTGGATACAGACCAATCTAACCACACCACATTGCATTGTTCCTGGAGACAGACCAATCTAACCACATCGTATTTCATTGTTCCTGGAGACAGACCAGTCCAACCACACCACATTGCATTGTTCCTGGATACAGACCAATCTAACCACACCACATTGCATTGTTCCTGGAGACAGACCAATCTAACCACATCGTATTTCATTGTTCCTGGAGACAGACCAGTCCAACCACACCACATTGCATTGTTCCTGGATACAGACCAATCTAACCACACCACATTGCATTGTTCCTGGAGACAGACCAATCTAACCACATCGTATTTCATTGTTCCTGGAGACAGACCAGTCCAACCACACCACATTTCATTGTTCCTGGAGACAGACCAGTCCAACCACACCACATTTCATTGCTCTTGGAGACAGCCCAGTCCAACCACACCACATTTCATTGTCCCTGGAGACAGACCTGTCCAACCACACCACATTTCATTGTCCCTGGGGACAGACCAGTCCAACCACACCACATTGCATTGTCCCTGGAGACAGACCAGTCCAACCACACCACATTTCATTGTTCCTGGAGACAGACCTGTCCAACCACATCACATTGCATTGTTCCTGGAGACAGACCTGTCCAACCACACCACATTTCATTGTCCCTGGAGACAGACCTGTCTAACCACATCGTATTTCATTGTTCCTGGAGACAGACCAATCCAACCACACCACATTTCATTGTTCCTGGAGACAGACCAGTCCAACCACACCACATTTCATTGTTCCTGGAGACAGACCAGTCCAACCACACCACATTTCATTGTTCCTGGAGACAGACCAGTCCAACCACACCACATTGCATTGTTCCTGGAGACAGACCAGTCCAACCACGTCACATTGCATTGTTCTTGGAGACAGACCAGTCCAACCACGTCACATTTCATTGTTCCTGGAGACAGACCAATCCAACCACGTCACATTTCATTGTTCCTGGAGACAGACCAGTCCAACCACGTCACATTTCATTGTTCCTGGAGACAGACCAATCCAACCACGTCACATGTCATTGTTCCTGGAGATAGACCAATCTAACCACATCACATTTCATTGTTCCTGGAGACAGACCAGTCCAACCACGTCACATTTCATTGTTCCTGGAGACAGACCAATCCAACCACGTCACATTTCATTGTTCCTGGAGACAGACCAGTCCAACCACGTCACATTTCATTGTTCCTGGAGACAGACCAGTCCAACCACGTCACATTTCATTGTTCCTGGAGACAGACCAATCCAACCACGTCACATTTCATTGTTCCTGGAGACAGACCAGTCCAACCACACCACATTTCATTGTTCCTGGAGACAGACCAGTCCAACCACACCACATTTCATTGTTCCTGGAGACAGACCAGTCCAACCACACCACATTGCATTGTTCCTGGAGACAGACCAGTCCAACCACGTCACATTGCATTGTTCTTGGAGACAGACCAGTCCAACCACGTCACATTTCATTGTTCCTGGAGACAGACCAATCCAACCACGTCACATTTCATTGTTCCTGGAGACAGACCAATCCAACCACGTCACATTTCATTGTTCCTGGAGACAGACCAGTCCAACCACGTCACATTTCATTGTTCCTGGAGACAGACCAATCCAACCACGTCACATGTCATTGTTCCTGGAGATAGACCAATCTAACCACATCACATTTCATTGTTCCTGGAGACAGACCAGTCCAACCACACCACATTGCATTGTTCCTGGAGACAGACCAGTCCAACCACGTCACATTTCATTGTTCCTGGAGACAGACCAATTCAACCACGTCACATTGCATTGTTCTTGGAGACAGACCAGTCCAACCACGTCACATTTCGTTGTTCCTGGAGACAGACCAATCCAACCTCATCACATTTCATTGTTCCTGGTGCATTGTTACTGCAGTTGAGATTGACCCAACCAGCAAGGAGGAGGAAGTGTGGAGTCGTCTGAATGGGGTCAATGAAGTGGTAGGAATTGCACATCCCGGCCGCTGTATGGCACAACACAACGCCAGGGTGGAGCCTATTTCTCTGGCAAGTCTTGCAGTGGTTCACATTTATTATAAAGATCTGCAACAGTAATTTTCGCATGTTGTGTGGTCAGACTCGTATCTTATATCAAATTATATGAATAACTAATTTATTATGTGGTTTGTTAAAGAGAAACATTGACACTTAACTCTTGAGGCCAGAGTACTGTTTCACTAACATTCTTCTGAGCTCTTAAGCATGATTTTTCTTTTAAAAATAAATTTTGTTCCTTAGCAATGATCGAAACTAAAACGCTCTTAAAAATGCTCCTAACTTATGACGAGGTTACACTGCCCATAAAGCAAAACATATCCATCATAAACAGTCAAATTTACCTAACTGCGTATTATCTTTACTCCACTTTTAAGTAGAGATCTACTTTTTACAGTGAAATAAGTTTTCAAAATGTGAGCGATGAATAGTTCGTAAATTATGGCTTTTGTCTAGAGCATCTATTTTACAGCACTGATGTTGACAAGTCATCATGTGCACTGTTTTACAGCATTGCAAAGGTCAAGGTTGTTCGCAAAACGTTTGCTATTCAATTTTGAGCAAATTTTTAGCTGTCTAGCCAAAATATGTACACCCCTAACCTTCATATTGGTATACTCGATGACACAACTTCGGTTGAGGTTGTTGGCACTCTCCGCTAGCTTTTTCATTGAAAACTGTCAAAACTTCACTTGTTGTTGTGTCACAGAAATAGTGTCCTCTGTGACACAGCGTCTTCTTTTTTAAAATAAAATTTTTCTCTTCACCCCGTGAGCTAATCAGTTAAATGTAGTTGAAAAGTGTTCAATGGATCGTATTATCAGCCAATTTTGGAAAACCTTTCTAGTATTATTTTGCCCAATAGTGCACACTGTGGAGCTTATGATGTAAATTTCAATCATTAGCTTATGATGGATTTTATGAGCATCTTAGTAAAATGCATTTTCTAAACGCTCTTAAAAATCTATGATGGATTCTGTGCCGTGATAGATTTTCCGTATGAGCTCTTTGTCTTTGTGAAACAGTCCCCTGAACTACAAAAATGTATATTCCTTTCTGGGAAATTGAATGAGCTAAATATTACTCGGATTATTAAACAAATTTGGTATTGTATTTTCTGTTTGTGTTAATGAGTCTCTTGTATGGCATATTCAATGTTTTAGTAAACAGTGTGAATATGTTGTATATGAATAGGGTGTGGGAAAGCAAACTCTGAACACATCACCACCAAGTACAGTTACCCTTCCACCACTGAGGTCAACCGATAAACATGCTGTGCTGGTGAAGTATTTTTCACTTTCTCTCTTGAGTCTATGCCCCAGTGCTCCTATTCACATATTTTAGCATGTTTCTTGTTTAAAAAAAAAGTATATTTTTTGTGTATATTTTTCAGATCAATTAAGCATGTGTATAAGTGTAATTTGTTTTGAGAAGTTCCTCACAATTAATAATATATGCTAATATACAGGGCGTTGTTAAATTATCTTACATATTTTGATTGTAAATAAACAATAACTAATAGACATAGCAGCTTGTTTTCTTTTCAGGTGTCTATCCAGTTAGTAGAGTAACCTCAGAAACCAAAATGGCGACCATGCAAGAGAAGGCTCAATGCATCGTGAATTTCTTATGCTGCAGTATGCCATTTCGCTGCAGTGCATGTACCAACTACAGTTTGTTGGCACACATATGAAGCCATTTGTGATTGTGATGTGTAATCATGCTGCACCACAGTCTCTGATTTGGTCTCTGCAAGCCACATGAAGCTTTGAGCCTTCTATTTCATGGTCGCCATTTAGTTTTTGAGATTACTCTCGTCACTGGATAGAAACCAGAAAAGACAACTCTGTCTAGTTGAGCCACAAGATGGTACACACTATATGCTTTTATGTCTATTAGTTATATTTTTTACATTCAAAGAAAATTTATGAACACTCTGTATATGAATTGTCAAATTTTTTCTAGAATATATAAAATAACATACTTTTCATACAATAATACAGTTTGAACCATGATAGGAAGATTGGTTAAAAGGCTGATTGGTTATGGCTGCCAGTTGTTTGGCTACCAGTTGTTTGGCTACCAGTTGTTATGGCTACCAGTTGTTATGGCTACCAGTTGTTTGCAATTCCTGCAGTTGTAATGCCTGTCTGCTACTTTTTATTATGACAAAATGTTTATGAAATTTGAACAACAACAAGCTGACAGGTCAAGATACAGTTCCGTGTCTGCAGTACAATGTCTTCATTTATGGTAGAATTGATTAATATTTTATCTGATTCTGGTCGTATATATTTTTATTTATTACACAAGTCATATGTAGTAAATGTGTAATCATGCACATGTGCAGGTAATGAAGGCGCATGTTAAAGTCCCCCTTCTGTTAATGTTAATCTACTGAACTCTGGAATTACTGTATTATAAAATATTATCTACAAAAGATATGATTCTAGAAGATCAAATGTAATCAATGTTTAAATGGAAAAAAAATGAGATGCTTATCTTTTTGACAAGAGTTTTTAAATTAGGTTATGCTTCCTCCTCCTACTCTTCCTTCTGTTCCTCCTCTTCCTCCAACTCTTCTTCCTCCTGTTCCTACTCATGCTCCTATTATCCCTCCCCCCACTCCTACTCTTTGTCATGTTCTTATTCTACCTCTTGCTACTATTCTTCCTCCTGCTCATACTCCTATAATTCCTCCTTCCTTCCCCACTCTTCTTCCTCTACTGCTCCAACTCTTACTCCTGCTCCAACTATTCTTCCTCCCATTCCTACTCTTCATTCTCTTGTTCCTATACTTCCTCCTCATGCTCCTATTTTTCCTCCTGCTCCTACTCTTCCTTCTCCCACTCCTACACTTCCTCCTCCTGCTCCTACTATCCCTCCTGCTCATACACTTCCTCATCCTGCTCCTTTCCCCACTCCTACTCTTTTTCTTGCTCCTACTCTCCCTCCTCCTGCTACTCTTCCATCCACTCCTAATACTATACTTCTTCCACTTCAGTTTCTTCTTTCAGAAACAATAATTATCCTATCCATTAACTCTTTCGCTACAGCAAGCCGCTGACAACGGCTCGGCTTCTCAACCCGTGCGTACGGAGAGCCGCTGACAGCGGCTTGACTAAATGGTTTCATTATGGTCGCTAGACTTCAGCACCAGTTACTTTTAACCAATCAAATAATTCGACACAATATTTCCCGAAATGTTTCAGTAACTCATTTCCTGATTGGCCAATTGATTACACATACATTAATTGTGTACTGAGCCAACCTACTTCGCCGATCAAAACAAAGTGCTGTCAAAATGGCGGCACCTAGCAGGCAGGTTTCACGGAAGCGTTTTTCCGCACAACAGGCGTTATTGTTGCTTGATAAGTGGAATGATGATCAGGATGGTGACATCAGTACTAGTAGTTCTTCGGCTGGTGAAAGTGACAGCCGTGAAGGTGAAGCTGTGGCAGTGCCCGTCGCCGTCGGTACGCGCCGTCACCGTGTCCATGAACACTCGCCAACGCCAACGGCAACGGCTTCAACGTCGTCATCGACTCGCTCGACGGCAAAACCGAAAGCGAAGAAGGCGAAGCGTGGGCAAATTGAGAAAGTGGTTGAGCCTAACCCATGGGTAGATGTGTCTACCAGTGTTACGGACACGCCTGGTCAGTCGTTCCGCTTTCTACCCCCGAGACCGTCAGGCGTCAATGCCAACTTGGACGACAGTGCCACACCCCTCGATTGCCTGTTTACGCTTCTCACTCCTGACGTTTTGGACAACATCATCAGGCTAATCAACGAGTACGCTGCTGAGAGAAAACAACAAAACACTCCAGCTCGACGCAGGTCTGTGTTTGGAAACCTGAAACCGGTCACGAAAAGCGAACTGCTGAAATTACTGTCGGTCTTGATCGCGATGGGCCTCAACAAGCGTCCCTCAATCAAAGACTACTGGTCCACATTCCCAGCTGACTACACCTCATGGTACCACAAGATGTTCGCAAGAGATCGATTCGAGGCAATTTACCACACAATGCTACACGCCTCGGAAACTGGCTCGGAATCAAAAGCGAAGATTGAGCCATTCATGAACGAACTGATTGGCAAATTCCAGGCTGCATTCTACCCGTTCGAAAATGTTGCGATCGACGAAATGGTCATCGGGTGGAAAGGCAGATGGAAGTACAAACAGTACAATGCAGCCAAGCCGAAGAAATACCACATCAAGACATTCGGCTTGTGTGACAGTACCACAGGCTACGTGCATAACATCCTGACATACTTCGGCGTGGAGACGTCTTACGACCCTGACTTGGACCCGTCATCCGGGCAGGCAGAAAAGGTGTTCGAGTACTTGCTGCGACCACTCGGACCAGGTCATCATGTCATTGCTGACCGCTACTACACCACCTACAGATTGCTAGATTACCTCACCAACAAAAACATGTACTACACTGGCACACTGAACATCAACAGGAAGAACTTTCCTCCTCAGCTGAAAACACTGAAACTCGAGCATCGTGAGTCCAGATGGTATCGTGACGATAAGCCCGGCATCCTCTGCGTCGCGTGGCGAGACAAGAAGGCAAAGAAGCCATGCATTCTCGTATCTACGAAGGCAACTGTTCAGCATGTGACAGTCACTCGGAAGCAGGGTAATGAGGTGACACTGCCTAGCCTCATTCATGATTACAACATGTCGATGAACGGGTGTGACCGAGTCGACCAGAGTGTGGCCTACTACGGCCAGTTCACGCGCAAGACCATCAAATGGTGGAAGCGCATATTCTTCTGGCTGTTGGAGATATGTCAGGTGAACTCTTACATTCTCTACTGCCTCACACGCACTGACCCTGCAGACAAAATCAGTCTGAAGAGGTACAAGCAAATGTTGTTGACGGCCCTTGCAGAGAAAGCGGCAACGCTGGTACCGGAGGATGAGGAAGCACGTGTCGTCGGACGTCCAAGGGCCGGCCCAGACATCGAGCGTTTATACCACAAGAGGCATCTAGTCGGGCATGTCGCACAGGACCGGAATTGTGTAGTGTGCAGCACGAGTGACAAACGTCGTCGCACCAACTTCATCTGCACTGGCTGCTCCGCCAAGCCTCATCTTCATCCGAATGACTGCTTCGTCAAATATCACTCGTGACTCATACATGTATGTTTTTTTAGAATGTAGTATAGCAATGTATTGGTATTTACTAATAATTATTATTTCCACAGTAAATTAGGTGTAGCTTTAGAAGTAAGCAGAATAATAATAATTTTTTGGTCATACAGGTATATTTTTTATGTGACCGCCATGTCATTTATGAGCAGTAACTTTTTTGTTTTGGTGCAAACTAATTACTTTTTTGTGTGTTTTTGTTGCCAATGTATGTGTCTTCATGATTTGTGACTCTTGTGGCTGTGCCTAAATAAATAACTAAAATTATAGAATGAAAATCGGCAGAAAAAAAAATGTTTTTTGGGTGATATTTAATTTTTGTAATTAAAAAAAATGTACCAATTATACTAATTAATCCACACATGATCTTATGCATGCAACTTGTTGCTTTGTTATTCGCAATTCCAATGATGTATATATTTTATGTTTAGCTCTATTATTAACCGAGATATAACCATTTTTGTAACCATGCCCAGAGTTTTTTTTCTAGCAAAAAATAAATTCCGTACAAAAAAGGAAAAAAGGTGCCAAAAATTCCGTAGCGAAAGAGTTAATCACCCTCCCTTCCATGCTGCCACCTTCTCCTTCAGCTCTACCCCTATTCCTGCTCCCCTTCTCCCTTCCTGCTGCTCTTCCTTCCTCCCTATTACTGCCATTCCTGCACCCACTCTCTTCAGATGTTGTGAGCAAGTAACTCTTTCTGTTGATAGACAACTCTCCACACAAGGAATGAGGCACACGGCAGCAACAGCAGCAGACATCTTGGATGTCAGTCAAAGGGGAAGTCATCAGGCAGTCATCAGAGCCAAGGCAGCAAGAACAAACATGTGGCAAGTCTCACAATATTAACGTTTCAAGTTCAGTAACAGTCAGTGCATTATTTTGATCATGCTATAATTAAAACAAAGTAACTCTCTGCACAAGGAATGAGGCACACAACAGCAACACTGCTGGAGGTGAAGGCGGGAGGAAGTCAGCAGACAGTGCTGGAGGTGACAGAGGGAGGAAGTCAGCAGACAGTGCTGCAGGTGACAGAGGGAGGAAGTCAGCAGGCAGTGCTGGAAGTGACAGCGGGAGGAAGTCAGCAGGCAGTGCTGGAGGTGACAGAGGGAGGAAGTCTGCAGACAGTCATCAGGGCCAACCCAACCAACCCGGCCTATGGCGAGTCTCGCAATACTAATGGCTAATGATTTGTAACAGTTAGTAGATCACATTGATCACATTGTTAATGCAAACAACAGTAAATTATCAGGCCTCGCTATTAAGCTTTTGTACCTAGTGGCCCATCGTGCCAGCAGATTTTAACTTACTGGCCCCCCATCCTATTACAAGTAAAAAAAATTGAGTTTGGCTATTATTTCATTTGCCGTTGGTCATTTACTTTTAAGCTTTCTGTCAGTTTACTGCATGTCAGACAATGTTGCTGCTGGAATCATTTCAGAATCAGATGCCCCTGTTGAAGCCATAGCTAGTCATGTTTTGAGAACAGCGGGTGATGCCGCCACGTGGTTACTGTCAGCATTTTTGACAATCCATATCAACTTATAGGTAGTTATACTCGAAAATACAACGGGCGAACTGGACCTGACAAAAAGTGTGCACATTGTCACTAGTAGCGACACCATGCGGACTTTTTGTGCAGCTCATACATATCAAAACATGATGGCTACTATACTAAGTGACAACACGAAGTCAGATGAGATGAAGATTTTGTTTAATTGTAGGGCCGGGTGGATGGCAGTTGCAATTGAAACAATGACCTGTGGCTGTGCCCAATTGGATAAAAACTATCTGAAGCTATGGTGGCCCACCAGGCCAGTAAAATATGAAAACTTGTGATCCAAACTGGCCCAACAGCCAAAAAAGGTGCTGGACCAGTGTTAATGTTGAGGCGTGATTATTATTGTGGAATTATGGTAAATTTGATTAATTTAATTTAATAATGATAATAATTGTTCGCTGCATTACATTAAATTGTTCACAAACAAACTCCTGGAGGGAAATAGGAGAACTAAAAAAGATGGTACGAATAACATTTTAGAATGGTCCGTGTTGTCCACCATCATCTTTCCTATATCTTCTCCTTTCTCTTCTTCCCTTCCTTAATTTCTTCCACATATTCACCCTACTATTCTTCCTTCTCCCTCCGTCTCCTCCTTCCTCTTGTCCTTCAAGTTCTGTCTCTGCTGAATCCTCCTTTTCCCCCTTTCCTCACTCCTTTCCCTCTCTCCTGCCTCCTTTCCCTATCTCCTGATTCTTTTCCCTCTCTACCTGCCTTTTCCCTCCTCTCCCTGCTCCTTTCCCTCTCTCCCTGCTCCTTTCCCTCTCTCCCTGCTCATTTCCTTATCTCCCTGCTGCTTTCCCTCTCTCCCTGCTCCTTCCCTCTCACCCTAGTCCTTTCCTTCTCTCCCTGCTGCTTTCACTCTCTCCCTCGTACTCTCTCTAAGGAACAGCATTTGTGTCTGTAGCACGAGGACCTTCATCTGTGGCATCCAGACTATGTCAAGATGCCATTTTCCCAGAAATGTACAGTTCCTGGCAAGGTTAGTAGATTCTAATGATGGTGTGAAAAATATCACCAGAAACATAATACCAGAAATAAGTAATCTTTTTCCATTATTTAAGTTGGCTGATATTGATTAATTCAAAATAAGGAATGTTGCTATGAATGAATACTACTAGGTATCAGCACTTATCTAAAACAACACTAAGATATGAAGCCCATAACATGACAATCCTCATGCATTTCTTGAGGTTACCACTGAGACATATTTTTTACCTATATATTATAATAATAATAATAATTTTTTTACTGTGGCCTACTCACAAGACAAGGTTTATTCCCAGAAAAATTTTGCTCAATCCACCGGTTAGGGTTTGGGTTAGATATAGGGTTTTCATTAGGGTTAGGGAATCCTAACTAGTTGACTGAGCTAAATATTGCAGTGTACAGGATATATATATTTTTTGTTTTTATGTAAAAAGGGTGGCTACCCTGACAGTGACATAATAGATGTGCTGATGGGAGTCTCCCTGACTGAAGTGTTGTTTTAATTTATGTATGTTTATTATCTGTTCACGTCAAAGGTAAAAAAGCTGTCCAAGTGTGACTATGTAAATACAACAACTAAAAGATGAGCTAGATGGGATCGAACCCGCCCTGCCCTATTAGTTTGTCATTTAGGTGTATTTGCTGTTGGTCTGGACGCCATTCAGCAGTTAGAAATTCTATGATATGTAGTTCAGCAAAAACCTTGAGAAATGCTACAGTATATAGTTCAGTGGCAACTTCGACAAATCCTACAGTAAGTTCAGTGGAAACCTCCAGAAATGCTACAGTATGTTGTTAAGTGGAAATCTCCAGAAATGCACGTGGATTACCGATGAGATGTTATGGGTTTCATACTAAGCACAAATGTCTTCAGGACAAACTCTGTGCTGAGTTTAGTTTTAGTATCTGTTTTTTATATGCGTTATGCAAAAACGTTAAGTAATATATAGACACAGCTGTTTTTAATCACATATACATGTATTTATTAAGTCTCTGTCAGAATTTGAAGTAAGACTTGCTGTAAGGTAAAAGGAGAGTGAATGTGTTGTTTCACAGGTGTCGACATCGAAGGACACCAGGCCAAAATGGGATGTGATACGTATGGCCCTGACTAAACCTGCCAGTATACTTAACTTCTATACATTGAAGGTAATATACACTTGCTCCATTCAGATGGATTCATACCTAAAATATTGGTAAAAAGTTCCAGTGTAAAAAGTAAATAAGAAGTATAAAATATATCCAACTTGTGAATTTTATTGCATGATTTTTTCTTGTTTTGAATGCAGTGGAAATAAATTTGGTGTTGTTCAAAAGTGTGTTGTTCCTAGAAATAATAGCAATAACTATATAAAATGTTGCCACCACTGAAGTCAGCAGACAGTCAACAGCACCGAGGTGGCAAGGCCCGTCCTACGGCAAGTTTCACATTGTTAATGACTCATGTTCGGTAGCATTGACCACGTTATTAAAACAAAAAGTCAAAGTAAATAATGTTTATGTTTGGTAAATGTTATTAATTCAGTTTAGTGGTGATAGCAGTTGTTCACTAAATTAATATTTTTTCATTAACATTTACTTGCAGATTTGTTAAATTTCTTGTTAGTGCAGTGTATATTGGAGAATGGGCACACTACAAAAGGATAAATATTGGAGAATGGGCACACTACAAGAGGATAAATATTGGAGAATGGGCACACTACAAGAGGATAAATATTGGAGAATGGGCACACTACAAAAGGATAAATATTGGAGAATGGGCACACTACAAGAGGATAAATATTGGAGAATGGGCATACTGCAAGAGGAGAAATATTGGAGAATGGGCACACTACAAGAGGATAAATATTGGAGAATGGGCACACTACAAGAGGATAAACCTGTGTAGTCTGAAACAGGAAAAAAATAACAACTTTTTTATTATACATTTTTAGTACTGTTTTTTACATTATAATGTTCCGGGAAAACAGAGTAAATGGGAGCGTACAGGAAGTGCTGCATGGAATGTGTGGTCTGTATATTGATGTCCTCTGATTATTTCTTGTACTTCTTATCTCCTTTGCAATGTGTTTCCATGCAAGACTGCGTTGCTCTTTCTTAATTTTGTCTAGCATGGCAGGATTAAATACGTCTAGTGTCAAAATGAAGCCAAAGCAACATCTATATTGCTTGGAATGTGGAACAATCACAGTACTCTATTATAAATGTAATTTTACATGTTGCAGGAAGCCATATTGAGCTACAACAAAAATGACCAGGACTTGTGGGACTTTGGTGGTCTGCAGCCCTTCTTAGATAAAGTATGTATCCACAATTTAATTAACAAATTAGTTAATTTTACTATTACTGAACATTCTTCAGGATAGTTCATTTTCAAATCAAATCACTTTCATTTTTCGTCATCAAGCGTCATAGGTACTGATGAAATCAACGTGATACAATGATGAAAGCTTCTACCAGGTAAACTAAACACACCTTGGATATGAAAAATTAAAGTTATTTGATTTAAATTAGTTAATTAACTGAATAAGTGATTTATTAATTTTGTAAGAGAATTTATCTTCTAGCGTAGTTATAATTCTTGAAACTGCTACAGCCATTATAAGCTGCATCATGACCAAGAAAACTAATTATGAACAGGTGAACTTTTTATTTGTTTGCTACACTTTTTATACACTTTGGTACACACATGATTTTTTTTTTAAATATAAATAATATTAATTAAGTCTAACTGAAATAGTACATTGCACAGATTGTACATATATGCCTAGTATTATTATTCGTGAAAACAGTTGTATATTAGCCTAGCGTATACAGTAGATGACATGTTGAAAACATGTTTTATTAAGCCCCAGGTGAGCCCCACTGCTGTAAGGTGTACCATTGTAAAACCACTTAAGTACCGACATGTACTACACACCTTGTGGTGGGAGACAGTTGTGGAGAGTGATAAATAGCTCTCTTAAACGTTTTGACTAGTGGCATGATTTCAGTATGCACATTGATCCTGCCTAAAAAAAAATTCGAGCATCTTTTGGTGGAGAAATATACCTTTATATGTAACAACAATATGATATATTTTTTAACTTTAAATACCAGATTACTATATAGTCATGATAGTAAGCCTTGAAGTATAACAAAATTAATATACTTTTGGTTGACTTCAAAGGAATTAGGTGATGGAGAGAGGACAGAGTTCTTTGGCCGTGTCCTTCCAGAGATGGCAAAGTTGGCACTCAGGCTGCCTCAGTTGTGCAGTCAGGTAAGGATTTGTTCTCGCAGAGCAGAATTTGTTATGTAATGTCATCATTTTGTTAATTATTTAGCTGCATATCGTATTTTAAACAGGTTCATTAATAAATAAACATGAAGCAAGTTTTGTTAAGCAAATACAAAATATCTGTGAGTGTAAAAAGAATGACTCCCAGTAGACGCCAAAGTCATTGTAACATTAATTCTTTGTGATGAAAATGTTCACACGTGTGAATGCTCTGATCAACTTATAAATGTAAAAATACATTTTCTAACAATGTTTACATGGTAACGATGAATGTACAGTAAATATTATACACATTCATTATTATTTAGTGTGAACAATTAAGTAGATATTTATACCTATGGTTTGCCTAGCAAGATACAAAACAGTTATTAAATTTTGCAAAGTTAATTAATTTATTATGATCAGTTTTATTTAGATGTTGCACAGTTGAAACCCATTAGTCATTTTATTATTCATAGTATATGACTGTTAGTCCATGGGCCAGGTACAACCTCTCATCTCCCTAGGGAATTTTCAAGACAAAATTTTTTATGACCTTATATTAACAATTTGAAAAGTAGCTGTTTGCAACTTGGCAGTTGCTGAGTGTTCGAGCGTCGGGAAGTAAGACCACTGAGCTAAAAAGCCAAATATGGGGGTAGGATAGATATTTCCACATAATACGTGAGAAATCATACCACACTGTATGAAATTTTGTATCTACGGAAAGGTACTTCAATTCTCTATACAAATATCATGGAAGAATATTAAGTTTGGTATTGGTGGAAAGGTATATGTTTATTTTGTGTACATTGAAGTTACTCTTATTCTCATGGATTAAAAAGAATCACATGCACACGTCTTTCTTTACTGATTTTACCTTGTGTGTATTTGTGTGCCTGTGTGTGTGCTTGTATGCCTGTGTGTGTGCTTGTGTGCCTTTGTGTGTACTTGTGTGCCTGTGTGCGTGCGTGCATGCATAAATATATACACACACAACATGCAGTGTATATCAGATAAGCAGGCAGGTACAAACAAGCATATTTATTAAATACTATTTACAATTAGCTATTTTGGCCAGCACATGGAAAGCATTGCTGACCAGTCAGTTGACCAGTGCTGCTTAGTTGTCTTTAGCATCAGCTGCTCTGTCATTGTAGATGTTGTCCACTAGACTGGCCACTTGTTCATTGTACATGTTGTCCACTAGACTGAGCACTTGTTCATTGTAGATGGTGTCCACTAGACTGGCCACTTGTTCATTGTAGATGTTGTCCACTAGACTGACCACTTGTTCATTGTAGATGTTGTCCACTAGACTGACCAATTGTTCATTGTAGATGTTGACCACTAAACTGGCCACTTGTTCATTGTAGATGTTGTCCACTAGACTGACCACTTGTTCATTGTACATGTTGTCCACTAGACTGACCACTTGTTCATTGTAGATGTTGTCCACTAGACTGACCACTTGTTCATTGTAGATGTTGACCACTAGACTGGCCACTTGTTCATTGTAGATTTTGTCTGCTAGACTGGCCACTTGTTCATTGTAGATGGTGTCCACTAGACTGGCCACTTGTTCATTGTAGATGTTGTCCACTAGACTGGCCACTTGTTCATTGTAGATGTTGTCCACTAGACTGGCCACTTGTTCATTGTAGATGGTGTCTGCTAGACTGACCACTTGTTCATTGTAGATGGTGTCTGCTAGACTGGCCACTTGTTCATTGTAGATGGTGTCTGCTAGACTGGCCACTTGTTCATTGTAGATGTTGTCCACTAGACTGGCCACTTGTTCATTGTAGATGGTGTCCACTACACTGGCCACTTGTTCATTGTAGATGGTGTCCACTAGACTGGCCACTTGTTCATTGTAGATGTTGTCCACTAGACTGGCCACTTGTTCATTGTAGATGGTGTCCACTAGACTGACCACTTGTTCATTGTAGATGGTGTCTGCTAGACTGGCCACTTGTTCATTGTAGATGGTGTCTGCTAGACTGGCCACTTGTTCATTGTAGATGGTGTCTGCTAGACTGGCCACTTGTTCATTGTAGATGTTGTCCACTAGACTGACCACTTGTTCATTGTAGATGTTGTCCACTAGACTGGCCACTTGTTCATTGTAGATGGTGTCTGCTAGACTGGCCACTTGTTCATTGTAGATGTTGTCCACTAGACTGACCACTTGTTCATTGTAGATGTTGTCTGCTAGACTGGCCACTTGTTCATTGTAGATGTTGTCCACTAGACTGGCCACTTGTTCATTGTAGATGTTGTCCACTAGACTGACCACTTGTTCATTGTAGATGTTGTCTGCTAGACTGACCACTTGTTCATTGTAGATGTTGTCTGCTAGACTGGCCACTTGTTCATTGTAGATGTTGTCCACTAGACTGGCCACTTGTTCATTGTAGATGGTGTCTGCTAGACTGGCCACTTGTTCATTGTAGATGATGTCCACTAGACTGGCCACTTGTTCATTGTAGATGGTGTCTGCTAGACTGGCCACTTGTTCATTGTAGATGGTGTCCACTAGACTGGCCACTTGTTCATTGTAGATGGTGCCTTCTAGATGAGGTCAGTGAAGACGAAGAAATGGAAGTATTTCATCAGTCGCTTTGCTTTGACGATGACAATTTAATTAATATCTACAGGACAATCTTAATGCATTTTTAGTGTTAAGTCTAAATTGCCAAAGTTTAAATGCAAAATTCAATTAAATTAAGATAAAGATAGAGACATTTAGAAATAATGGGTGTGAAATTGGCACTTTTTGTTTGCAAGAAACTTGGCTTGGCGACGAATCTGATATATCTTATATTCAAATAGATGGATACACATTGATATGACAAGGCAAAACATGTAGCTCACATGTAGCTCACATGTAGCTCACATGTAGCTCACATGTAGCTCACATGTAGCTCACATGTAGCTCACATGCTGGACTGGCAATTTATTTAAGTAACAAATATAGACACAAAACATTGAACGTTTATGATAACCCCAACATATGGGAAGGGCATTTTCTTGAAATAACATGTTATGGCTTTTTTGCCAAAATTACTTTACCAACTAGACTCTCAAATGATCACGGTACACTTATGGATAATCTTCTGTGTAAATTGTCCAAGGAATTTTTCGAGTCCTCGGCTGGTATATTAAGAAGCAATATTACTGACCGTTTTCCATATTTTATTTCCTTTGACTATGTTCAAACTGTTAGCAGCATTCCCATGTATATGCAAATTAAACAACCCAGTCCTGAATGAATTAAGATATTTAAAACAGAACTAATGAACTCATATATTTAGCATAACCTTAACAAAGAGTTTAATGCTGTCCCAGTGACAACTATGTCTTCCTTGAAGATATTACTATCAATGCTTTGAACAAATACTTCTACTAAGATAATAAAATTTTCCAAATATCAACAAGAAAATGCCTTGGGTTGCTCTAGACATCACACGATCAATTAAATTTACAGATAAATTATATTCAAAATTAAAGCTCCTATGAACACAGAGCAGTAAGTTAAAATGAAATAAACGAAATGTTTGATTAACTAAGCAAATGTGCTGTCTGTCTAGTTTTCAAAAGCATAAACATGACCTAAAAAAAGACATGGTGTACAATTAAAGAAATTATTCAGAAAAATTCAAAGAGAGATCAGTTCCCTGTTTCATTCAAAGTTGATAGAGAAATGGCACATTAGTGCCAATAAATAAAAAAATTTTTTTTACAAATATAGGTTGTACTCTTGCCTCTCAAATAAATAACGCTGGAAACCATTCCTACAAATATTATTAAAAAAATCCAAGTTCTTTAAATTTTAAGCCAATAGGTGTGGATACTACTAGAAGTATCATTGATAGCTTAAATTCTAAGATTAGTTACGACAAAGATGGTAACCACATCCCTTACATGCACAATCTTGAAATTTATCAATACTACACACGAGTATAAAATTCATCAACACTACACAAAGTATATCCGACACAACATAATAGAGACAGTTAACAATACTCAAAGCATTAATTTGTTTATAAGATTTATACACATAGTCTATATGGTTTCACTACTTATATTAAAAACCATCTAATTGGGAATTATGAATTTCGGTGCCTTATTCCTAATTTTTATATCTGTAAGAATTGAAATGCTTTAAACTGACTACAGTCTTTTACTGTGTTGATTAATTATTACTTAATATTGGTTTTGAATTTCCTTTTTTATGTTTTATTTTGACATTACATAAGAATTAGCTAATTTGACAAAAGGTGGCACCCATGTTAGTAACATGCATTTGTCTCAATGGGCGTCCCCTTGACCTTTATATTTGTGATTTGTACAAATGGTCAAAATAAATATACCTGTCCTAGCCCCAGCCTTACTGTGAAGCCTTGCTAATGACACTGATTGTATTAAGCCACCAACAAATACAAGAATGCAGCAATTATCAAGTGGCAAACAAGTAAATTTCACATGTGTATGTCATAAGCTTCCTAAAAATAACATAGAGGAATAAATTCCCTAGGGGGAGGGTTTTCTTTATCTGGCCCATGGACTATTGGGTGTCTGCAAGTGTTGCTTGTTGTGTGTTCAAATTTACTAAACAATTTATTAATGTTACGGAGTAACAATTGACATATTGAACCAGGCCAGTAAAAATAATGGTCACTTCCACCAATATCTGCATGTTTTGTAGAGATGTCAGTATCTTAAGAATCAATTGTTGGATTTTAAAGTTTTGGATATCATAGTGTTGGTTTTCTCTGCTCTCTTCTCGCTGTAACGTATTGTGGATGAATTTGTTTACCTTATTTGACTGATTGTACTAACTACCTTAATTGTATAATTGATTGTATTATTACCATAATTGTATAACTGACTAAGTGTAATAGTTTGTCGCCAGGTGGCAACACAGCTGTGGCCATCGGCTGTGATGGCTGCCCACAGCAGACTTGAAGGCTGTTTCCACAATATCTAATTAGCTGATGTCAATAACAAGAGAAAACGTCACTATAAAAGTAGCACAGATTTATCACATGGACAAGTGTCTCTTATTCTTTGCGGTTCGTATTTTACAGTTTGTAAAAGCTATAATCTTCACAATACTGTGTGAACGAGAATAATGTGTCAAGTGACTTCATCAAGACATTTAAGGTTGTTGGTCAACGTACCCTGTGTTGTGTGTTTTCAGCCAATCCCTCTGTTGAGGACAGGAACTGCTCACAGCATCACAATGTCACAGGAGCAGGCTGCATGTCTGCTCGCAAACGCATTCTTCTGCACCTTCCCAGGATGCAACACTCATCAGAAACAATCCAACAACACACAGCTGAGACAACCCAATGTCCAAGGATGCAACGCTCAGCCTAGACAACCCAACGTCCCAGGAATCAACTTCAACAGGTGAATGCCCTACCCCTATGACGTGTGTTGTTAGTATGTATATGTAGATCCTTGCACACATGCGCAGTCATGCTGCCCATTTAAAAACTAGGTACTTGTCACTAAAATACATCCAAAGAAGGATAAAATCCTGTAACCGGGTCATATGTAAGACATATTACATTTTGATTCATATAGCTCTAGTCTGACAATTTAAATAATCAAATCTTTGAGACATGTTGACGAGTATTGTAGAACTCAGCAACTGTTTCAGTTAATCCAGTGGTTACTCAGTTAAAGAGGTCTGCTGTTTTTGATCATTGTTTTGTTCTTATGATAACTGTACATAAGTGATGTCTACCTGCCGCAATGTAACATCTACTACTTTTTACTGAGAACACCAAGTAAATTTTTGTAGATTATACCGAGGTCCCAAGTCCCAGAAGACAGTTGGAAAGTTGAAATGTTTGCTGCACTACTTCAAGACTGTCACAGCAAAGAGTAAGTCGCCCAACCACTGTCATTCACTGGACTAAGGCCAGTTGTGAAATAATGTGTTTGATCAAGTTTTCTGTTATGAATCTGTAATCTATTTTGAAATCTTCCTGGAATCTACTTTGAAAACCTTCTGGAAATTGAAGAATTGTGATACAATGAACAAGTTATGTATACATTAATGATACAATGTAAATACATTAAAAGTACAATATTGAAATACTAAGATGCTAGCTGTGTTTGTAAGTGTGTGTGTGCATGCGTGCCTGCATGCATGCGTGTGTGTATAATGCCGGCTTTGTGTGTACTACAATTCAAGCTGTATGTGTACAATGCAAGCAATGTGTATATAATACAAGCATTGTGTGTACAATGTTAGCTGTGTACACATGTACTTTGTAGATTGTGATGTTTCATCAATGCACAGTTTAAAGCCAAAAGTCCCAGACCTGTTGACAGTGTCACGTCTGTTTACTTGTCCTGCAGTGCCACAAGGGAACCTCACCTACAGCAGACAGGTGCTGAAACATCATGAGTTTCCCAAGTGGGAGAAGTGTCCAAATGTCTTCCTCCAACTACATGTCTCCTCACGGGGAACAATAGAGGATGACGGCTGTGGCATGCTGCAGGTATGTATAGCTTGGGCATAGTTCTACTTGCAGGTGAACCTTACTAACAAGTAGTTTGATGAAGGTATCAGTCACTGTTCTACTTGCAGGTGGACTTTGCCAACAAGTACTTTGATGAAGGTATCAATCACTGTTCTACTTGCAGGTGGACTTTGCCAACAAGTACTTTGATGAAGGTATCAATCACTGTTCTACTTGCAGGTGGACTTTGCCAACAAGTACTTTGATGAAGGTATCAGTCACTGTTTTACTTGCAGGTGGGCTTTGCCAATAAGTACTTTGATGAAGGTATCAGTCACTGTTCTACTTGCAGGTGGGCTTTGCCAACAAGTACATTGGTGGGGGTGTGTTAGGAAAAGGTTGTGTGCAAGAAGAAATCCGCTTTGTCATCTGTCCAGAACTTATAGTGTCGCGGCTTTTCACAGACATCCTCGATTGTAATGAGGCAGTTGTGATAACAGGTGAGTTCGGTTTATTTTACAATGGTGGTGGAATGTCTTTTTGGCCTATGTTTACTGGTTGTATTTTGGTTCAACAAACCAGAATGCAAGGCTATACTTTTCTTGTAAATAGCATTAAAAATCCATCATCAACTGATTTAGCCTATGAAAAATCTGGTTTGTTGATGTCCAAATGTGTAGTGTGTGAATAGTTTAAGCTGTCAATTTAATAAAAAAAAGCCTGTTTTTGTTCAAATCATCGAAAGAATTTACTTTAGTCGTTTGATCTAGTAAGGCTCAAAATAGTGGATATCGAAAATGGTAAATACTGTGCGAGTCAATGTCCATCATGATTGTCACTTCCAGTCTCTCGCCAGCCACACGAATAAAGCTGAAATTTGTGAGTTTTCGGCATTTCCATTTTCAAACATTAAGTAATTTCATAGTTTATCTGATGGTTTCACTAAAACTACATGCAAAAGTTGCACAAACGAGCTAGCATGTTGAAGTAGACACTATGCAGGTTTGATTTTTCAAAAAATTAATTTGAAATGAGACTATCAAAAAATCTAATTGAGGAGGAACTTTTAATGATAGCAATACTTTACATTTGATAACACACAATCTAATTGAGGAGGAACCTTTAATGATAGCAATACTTTACATTTGATAACACACAATCTAATTGAGGAGGAACCTTTAATGATAGCAATACTTTACATTTGGTAACACACAATCTAATTGAGGAGGAACCTTTAATGATAGCAATACTTTACATTTGATAACACACAATCTAATTGAGGAGGAACCTTTAATGATAGCAATACTTTACATTTGATAACACACAATCTAATTGAGGAGGAATCTTTAATGATAGCAATACTTTACATTTGATAACACATATATCCAGTCTAATCTTTTCATAGGCATGTACAATAAGGCTGTAGACATACTAAATATATATTAAGTTAAATATAATATATACATACACTAAATGACATATGCAGTGACATGTACTGGTGACAAGGACGTGTCAACTCGACAGTCAGTCTGCTTCCTCTCGTAGGTCCTCAACGCTTCAGCAACTACAAGGGATATGCGAACTCATTTCAGTGGGATGGTGATTACGAGGATCCAACACGAAGGTGAGTGACTCATACACAGCAGAACCCGTCTTTATTAACATGGGTCATAAAGCGACTAAGTGAAACAACAACACAACAAGTGAGAGACCTTAGTTGTGACTAAAATCAAATATATATCTTTTTCATTAATATTGATTAGCTATGAAAATATTGATTGAAATATTATTATCCATTGTTTTTTTTTAAGTTGGCAGTGTGAATAAATAAAAAATAGAGTTGACACTTATCTGATATGGGTGAGTCTTACACAATGTTGGACTCTCGATATGCTAATACCTTCTTCATCCACTTTCCATCTGGATGGCAATCTTGATAAATCATATTAAATCTTGATAAAACATGATGGCAATCTTGATAAATCATGTTAAATCTTGATAAAACATGATGGCAATCTTGATAAATCATATTAAATCTTGATAAAACATGATGGCAATCTTGATAAATCATGTTAAATCTTGATAAAACATGATGGCAATCTTGATAAATCATGTTAAATCTTGATAAAACATGATGGCAATCTTGATAAATCATGTTAAATTTGCATTTAACAACAAGACCCACCTATTTATTAGGTCTCATATGACCTACCATTGGATGATGCCTATGGGACATGTGTTTGTGGTTACAGAGACAGCTGGGGCCGCCGCTGTACGCAGGTAGTGGCCATTGATGCCATAAAGATGAAGAATCTGAAGTCTCCCTTGAATCAATTTGAAGCTAAACAAGTGTGCCGAGAACTAAATAAGGTAAGTCGTCTTGTAGATATTCAATTAAATTCTCTGTTGATATCCGCATCATCAGAATGATCATCTGTGATCTAATAGCCAAGATATTTATATGTATCCATCATATTAAGAATGATTCCATTCATCTTAAAGTCAAGAATAATACACCCTTTCAAGATTTGTTATCTGAATATCATGATAACACCTTTTTTGTGTTATATTTAACATCATGACTTATTAAAAATTTCACATTCATACAATAATTGACAGTCCAACTAAAGATGGTGATATCAGTATTAAGTCATCAGCATACATTATGTGATTAATCAAATGTCCATTCAGATTGACTTCCTCGTTAAGCATAAATTATTAAATTCATCTCAACATGGTTTCTTTAAAGCGAGGTCATGCTTAACAAATATAGTTATGTTTTTTGGAAGAAATCACTAAGTGGAAAGATGTGGGATCGCCAGTAGATATTATCTACTTAGATTTTCAGAAAGCTTTTGACAAAGTGCCACATCAAAGATTACTACTTATATTAAAAGCCCGTGGTATCAGGGATAGCATAACTGACTGGATAGAACAATGGCTGACTGACAGAAGACAACGAGTTGTAGTAGATGGAGAAGTTTCAAATTGGAAATCAGTTTTGAATGGGGTACCTCAAGGATCAGTATTAGGACCTATATTATTCTTAATTTATATCAATGACTTGAATGACAGTATAACAAGTAACGTACTGAAATTTGTGGATGACACAAAACTGTTTAGAAAGGTTAATACTGATGGTGATAAACAACATTTACAAAACGATCTAGACAGATTAGTGAAATGGTCTGAGAAATGGCAGATGTTGTTCAATTTTGGGAAATGTAAATGCCTACATACAGGACATGGGAACTTGGATGTAAACTATAAAATGGGAGATACTGTTCTGGGTAGTACTGTAAAAGAAAAGGACTTAGGAGTTACAATAAATGCTGATATGAAAGTTTCAGAGCAGTGTGGTATTGCAGCTTCAAAGGGTAATCAAATTCTTGGATTGATTAGAAGAAACATAACGTACAAGGGAAAAAGTTAATTATACCTCTTTATAAAGCAATAGTTAGACCTCATTTAGAATACTGTATATAAGCATGGAGACCTTATCGTAAGAAGGATATAGATACGCTTGAACGCATACAAAGGAGAGCAACTAAAATGATTCCAGAACTGAGAGACCTTAGTTATGAAGAACGCCTGAAAGAATGTGGTTTAACAATTCTAGAGACAAGGAGGTTCAGAGGAGATCAGATTGAAGTTTTTAAGATATTGAATGGGTATGAAAATATTGATAGAAATATGTTTATCTCACTCAAGAAGGATAGCAGAACTAGAGGACATGAGGTAAAATTAGTAAAGTATCAATGTAGATTGGACATCAGGAAGCACTCGTTCTCAAAGAGGACAATAAATGAATGGAACAAATTGTCTACAGATTGTGTAACTGCTAGCAGCGTGAATATGTTTAAAAACAAGGTTGACACATATCCCAGGAGGGCGGGTTATAAGTAGATGAACATTGTTGGACTCTCGATAAGCCAATGGCTTGCCATCTGGGCCTTTGGCTTGGATGGCAAATCTTGTTAAATTACAACAAACATTACACAGTTTCACATTACACACTGAATAAGTAAGGGGATAGTATCCCCCCTTGTCTAACACCATTTGTTACTTTGAATTTCACAGAATATACATCACCCCACCTGATACACATGGTCTGGTTTTTATACCAGTAAGTCAATACGTGTAATATATGTCCTGGGACACCCCTTTCACTGAGTTTCTTGAACAGTGTTCTGTGGTTCACTCTGTCAAATGCCTCACTGGCATTAAGAAAACATACAAATACACTACTGTTAATCAATGACTTCTGTTAATACACATATACACTGATCAGTTCCATGTTTCTTCTTAAAACCAAACTGGTTAGGATTAGCTTCCATGTACATTTCAATCCTGTCTAAAATAATTATTTCAATAAGTTTGCTAAACACACTGGCTAAATCAACTGGATGGTAATTGTCTTTAGATTAAATTTTACCAGCTTTATCTTTAATTACTGGTACAAGTACAACTGACAACATTGACTCAAGGAGAAATCCATGAGCTATACAGAGCTATCCATGAGCTAAACAGACATTATATTCAACACGCCTACATACCTCACTGTGACTGGCTTCTACTTTGTGAATGCTGGGTTTCACTTATCCTGTGATATGTGGTCTTCATGTATGTTTTAATGAGCTGAGCTGGTCCTTCAAATAAGTTATTTTCATGTAGCCATGGAAATGTACATATTTTTTAACTTCTCAGTTCCGGTTTTCATCAGAATAGTTATTTTGCCACATGATCATCAGATGACAGTGCAGTCCACAGTAAACTACCAGATGTTCTGGGCAATTTATAAGCCGCTTCATCTGTCTTGATTGTGTGTGGCTCACTTACTACCCTGATAGTCTAACCTTGTCCTCATCTCCCACCTTGTTCCTCTACAATGTAAACATTGGCTAAGTCAGTGCTGTGAGGCATATAGTAGTAAATAATTATGTGTGTCAGCTTGTTCAATCACAGTCTACTATGATCATAGATTGTAATGTTCAAGATGATTATTGTCATCAGTTGAACCACAGATACATTTGTCTGTAGCAGTTTTATTAGTAAAATCATAATTTATTGACTGTACTTTTGTTTACAGGCCTATGTTGGGTTTTATGACCCTTATAATCAGCACACCAGAACAGCCATCGCCACAGGAAACTGGGGTTGTGGAGCCTTTGGGGGTGATCTCAGGTTGAAAGGTAAAGTACATTTAGTTAAACTATGCATAATATGTGGCCAGAGAAATTAATTACAATCCTGTTCATATTACACCAATTGTTACTGTGATATCCAGTCAGTAATGTGTTGGTGACATCTGTTTTCTATTTACAGACACTGTCATAACATGCAAATGTAAAAATGAAAGGTGACTAAGACCCAATAACAGTGTATAATGTATAATGCTGATTAATTTAAATATAGTAAGTGGGTGTTCCAATTATATTAAGACTGCATCTCAGTTTACCTCACTACCTTCTCTGCTACAGCTCTCATCCAACTGATGGCGGCTGCTGTGGCAGAACGTGATGTGTGCTACTTCACATATAAAGACAACACTCTCACCCAAGACATCTACGACATTCACAAGCTGATAACAGACCAGGACTTGACTGTTGGTGTGTGTTTGTTTCCATTTCATTAAATATTTGAAATTCCAAACTCTTACAATACTACAATTTATAACGCTTTTCTATAATTGTCACAAATAACTGCTTATATATATATATATACATAAATACATATATATATATATACATAAATACATACACACACACACATATATATATACATACATATATATATATATATACATCTATATATATATATATATATATATATATATATATATATATATATATATATATATATATATATATATATATATATATATATATATATATATATATATATATATATGTATATATATATATATGTGTGTGTGTGTATATATATATATATATATATATATATATGCACCAATGTAATAGTTGAACTGAATACAAGCAACTACAGCTGTAGCGCTTCATCGTAAATAAGTTTTCACTTGACATTGGTTATAAATTCTCCACTCTCGCTGTTATATATATATATGTGTGTGTATATATATATATATACACACACACATCTCCAGCACCTAAAGATCAAACCGTACATACAACCCACAATGCATGACAACCAAGGAAGAACAATTGTAGACCCAGTAGAATTAGGAAAGCTTGTGACTGACTTCTTCAGTGACCAGTTCTGAGGAGAAATAGACCATGGAATATCAGCATTCATTGGTGAACCTTGTCCAATTACCTACACAGAAGTAGGACGCTCAATGAACTGCCTTGACAACAGCCGAGCAAGTGGAAGTGATGATTTACCAGACGAACTGCTAAAATGCAGATCCAAAATACTTGCTTATAGCAGACACCTTCAACCATGATTTAAATGAAGAGCAAACACTCACACAGCTTGGTCATATGGTTCGGTGTAGTGACTAGTCTAAGACCAATAGTGCTACTTAATGCACTAAGAAAGACGCTGTCATTTGTAGTACTTGCACACATAGCAGACAAAGTTAACACATTCCTCTCTCAAGGACAAAGTGGATTTCAACATGGCCGCAGCATTGCAGATGTCATACTTGGCTATCGTTGGCTAGCCACCAAGACGCATAATTTTTTTACACTATCCGGCAAGGTAAGTTAATAACAGCTGTTGAGTCTTTCCTCAGCGAATCGGAAATGTGAATCATCCAAATGCTCCATGCAGAAACAATGTTAGAACCAAGATTAAAATGGACAAATGTCCAACATTCACATCCACCATTGGTTCACCATTAGGAACTACTTGGAGGCCATGATCTGAGAGACAATTTACCACAACACCCTCTAGAAGACACTGGAATGCCAAACAGTATACGTTGACGACTTTGACTTAATCAGCAATGCCACCCAATTCATGGATGATGTACAATGAATCACCCCTTGGTGCCTGTCAAAATGGTATGTTAACATCAATGAAGCCAAAACAGAATGTACCAACATTCACAAAAAAACAGCCATGCTGGAGAGGACTGGCACATGGCACGCAGGCTAGGCTCTCTACTTGGGGACATGCAAGGCATAGCATGGAGAAAGCAACTTGCAGCTGTGGCTTTCCGGAAGCTGTGGTCTCTCTGGGTCAGACACCACCACATGCACCAAGATCTCCGGCTGCGACTGTAGAATGGGTTTATAGTCCCTGTGCTCACATACAACACGGGCATGTGGGGGCTAACACCAACGGAATGTGGGGGCTAACACCAACGGAATGGGCCAGGTTTGATGCATTCCACCAGCATCAGCTAAGACAGGTCATCGGCATCAGATACTCTCATCAAATCTTTAACAACGCCCTCTACTAAAAATGTGCATACAACCCACTGAGCTTGTCTCCTATTAAAGCTCAGCGGAGTCTGTTTGGGGATGTGCTTCACATGCCACGTGAAGCCCCTACACAGCTGACCATAGACCAATATCTTACATCTGCTGATGTTGCTGGCTGGCGAGGGCGACCACAAACAACACTCCCAACTGCACTTGACATAGGAAGTCGGAAAGCATCTTCGAAACCAGTGAGATCTAGACTGGCCGAGATCACAGTCAGTGGAAGAACATAAGCCAGAACATCTTGTGGCACAAGCGGAACTGTCCCCACTGTTGTAGTGAGGCAGTGACGCAAAAGCGCGATCACACACGCACGCACGCACACACACACACACACACACACACACATGCACACACACACACACTAGAGTAATAGTTGAACTGGTTTTACCATGTTGTTTCTGTATGAGAGTGGACAATTTATAACCAATGTCAAGTGAACACTAATTTAAAATGAAGCTCTAGTTGCTTGTATACAAGCATAGTACATAGTACATAGTACTTAAGCCACTCTCAACTCTTCACTCTTGCATTGGTCAGTGTAATTGTGATCAAAGCTGCAGATTGTGATCTAATGATGTGCAACTTAACCCAAAACAGACCTTTTGTATACATTGAATTTTTATGTGTAAATTAAATGTAATGTACATTGAATTGTATGCATTGCTTTGTTTGTATTACAGTGGCGACATATTATACTGAAAGTCGGTGTACATGTCCAATATATATAAAAATGTCAGAAGCACAATTTAAAGAAGTACCTGTTGTGTAATGTTACTTTGTCCCTTTTGTGTGTTTGAAGGTGGGCCATATTATGTTTGTGTGAACTTTTGTTTAAACTTAATTTAATCTTAATCACTAACGCAATTAACTCGTAATTGTCTGTCCTTGGATTCTAAGTACCTGTAATTAAACCTGTTGGTGGATTATAAGCATAGATTTATGTGTTTTTAAGAAATAAAAAAATTGAAAAACTGCTTCTTGGGGTACAAACCAGTGCTGACATTCTAGGGTTGGAGATCTGGGAAGAGTTTAATGACACTCTCTGGTGCATTGCAGGACATGTGTGGCGCCTCATCTGTGAGTTTGAAAGCACTCATGGTGGTGCAAGCACTTCTGGCAGTGCAAGCACTTCTGGCGGTGCAAGCACTTCTGGTGGTGCAAGCACTTCTGGCAGTGCAAGCACTTCTGGTGGTGCAAGCACTTCTGGTGGTGCAAGCACTTCTGGTGGTGCAAGCACTTCTGGCAGTGCAAGCACTTCTGGTGGTGCAAGCACTTCTGGCAGTGCAAGCACTTCTGGCAGTGCAAGCACTTCTGACAGTGCAAGCACTTCTGGCAGTGCAAGCACTTCTGGCAGTGCAAGCACTTCTGGTGGTGCAAGCACTTCTGGTGGTGCAAGCACTTCTGGCAGTGCAAGCACTTCTGGTGGTGCAAGCACTTCTGGCAGTGCAAGCACTTCTGGTGGTGCAAGCACTTCTGGCAGTGCAAGCACTTCTGGCAGTGCAAGCACTTCTGGCAGTGCAACCACTTCTGGTGGTGCAACAACTTCTGGCAGTGCAACAACTCCTGGTGGTGCAAGCACTTCTGGCGGTGCAAGCACTCTTTATTGTGCTGCCAGAGACAGAAAGAAGACCTTGTTTGAGTTCATTAAAGAGAAGGTGATATCATCTTAGTCAACTGTCACATCTCGCCAAACTTCAACTAATCCTCAGAATTGTAGCAAAGTCAGCACCATCAGGAGACTGGTTACAAAGATGACAAGTGAGCACTAGAAGAGAACGGTGATGATGAGGACACATCTAAGGAGGGTGGTGGTGAGGACACACATAAGGAGGGTGATGGTGAGGACACATGTAAGGAGGGTGGTGGTGAGGACACATGTAAGGAGGGTGATGGTGAGGACACATGTAAGGAGGGTGATAGTGAGGAAACATGTAAGGAGGGTGGTGGTGAGAACACATGTAAGGAGGGTGCTGGTGAGGAAACATGTAAGGAAGGTGGTGGTGAGAACACATGTAAGGAGGGTGCTGGTGAGGACACATGTAAGGAGGGTGCTGGTGAGGACACATGTAAGGAGGGTGATGGTGAGGACACATGTAAGGAGGGTGATGGTGAGGACACATGTAAGGAGGGTGATGGTGAGGACACATGTAAGGAGGGTGATGGTGAGGACACATGTAAGGAGGGTGATGGTGAGGACACATGTAAGGAGGGTGATGGTGAGGACACATGTAAGGAGGGTGCTGGTGAGGACACATGTAAGGAGGGTGGTGGTGAGAACACATGTAAGGAGGGTGCTGGTGAGGACACATGTAAGGAGGGTGGTGGTGAGAACACATGTAAGGAGGGTGCTGGTGAGGACACATGTAAGGAGGGTGGTGGTGAGAACACATGTAAGGAGGGTGCTGGTGAGGACACATGTAAGGAGGGTGGTGGTGAGGACACATGTAAGGAGGGTGGTGGTGAGAACACATGTAAGGAGGGTGCTGGTGAGGACACATGTAAGGAGGGTGGTGGTGAGGACACATGTAAGGAGGGTGGTGGTGAGAACACATGTAAGGAGGGTGCTGGTGGGGACACATGCACATTTTGTAAGTAGAGTGTGGTGATCAACGCTATCAAAGGCTAAAATCGATGAGAAGTACACGGATCGTGGTTCTGGGGGAATCAAGTGCAGATTTCCACTTGCTAACAAGCTCAACGAGTGCATGTACAGTAGATGTGCCCTTAATGACCCATATTGTTGAGGGTCAATCTGGTCGCTTGCGATGTCCGTTATCTAGACGCAAAGGAATTTTTACAGGCATTTCGATAAGACAGGCACGAGAGTTATTGAGTAAATCTTTATGCATTGCAGCGTCTAACGCATTTAAATTACTTGATGGCGGTTGTCAGAATAAGGGATTTATAATTGTTGCCAAAGTTATTTCCTAAACTGAGTGGTTAATTTCTTGAGTGTTCTGTCCTACATAAATATGTGGATGGCAGTTGCCAGTGTTTATTTCATAAGTGACGTTTAATTTATTGAGGGCTATGTCCCACGTAAATATTTTCAAATGTCTAATGACATTTGCCAAGATCAAAGAATATGGTCCAGGGCTGGGAGATTGGGGAGATGTCATACTGACTGATGAACTCATCCTTCTATCGTTTTGAGCAAGGTGCGTGACAGTGTCCACAATCTCTGCATGTGTGAAGTGAATGCCTACAGGGATCATTCACCTGCAGCAGGCAGGTGGATTTTGGATGCTTTTAGGAAGTACAACCAACATGCTTAAGCTGTTTAAATCTAAATGTTTTATTACGTCTCACATACCGGGGTAGGGTCATCACAGGTGTTTTAGTGACGTTGTGGCAAAATGGCCCCACCTGTTTGTAATAAGATGTGTGTATTGGCGGCAGAATGTTTGCATAAGTTGCAAATGCTTTATGTTTATATAGTCATAGTGGCTTTTATTGCACTGTTATGTCGTGATGATTGTTGTATATGTAGCGTAATGCTTTGTAGCCTTGCACGGGTGTGGGCTGTAAGAAACCTTTAGGACGGAGCTATACAAGGGTTCAATATATTATTGTACAGCTGTTGTTATTGTTATTTCCAAAGTGACTGTATGATAAGCAGTCCAATTCCAGTGATAAGCAGTCCAATTCCAATGATAAATGTCATTATTTAGCCTATTTCAACTCAAATTATTGTATAAAAGTGTTTTTTTATTATTGTTCATTTTACATAAAAATTTTACAATGAAATGTGGGGAACTTCTCAAAACAAATTACATGATACTGACAAATTAGAAAACCTAGATTCCTAAATGCATATATACATTTGAATAATAAAAAAATAAATTATTTAAAAAAGTGAATCGAGCTCAAGAGAGAAAGTGCGAGACACTTCACCAGCACAGTGTTTATCGGTTATGGTGGAAGGACAACTGTACTTGGCGACGACGTGTTCAGATTTCGCCCTGACACACCCAGTTCAAACAACGTATCATAATAATATAACTGATAACTGAAACGTGGAACGTGTCATGCAAGCAACTGGTTCACATTTTTATATATTATGTTACCCCAATTAATAGTTAATATTATATAGTCATTTAATTACCACTCTTTTTAAACTACATAATTTAACAAATTTATGTTTTAAGAGTATCACTCTAAGATGCACGTCATATTTTTGCGTTAAAATACTGAATGGCTCGTCTATGTATGTTACTATATATGTTACTATGTATGTCACTATGTAAGTTGTATCCAAGACTTTTGAAAAAGTCAACCATAATAAACTAATCGACCGTTGCTGTCTTTTACTGAGCGCATGCTCTGCTAATAGTGCAGCACACGTGCATTCACAGTCGGATGGTGTTAGAAATTATCTCGATTTTTTACTATGCCAAACGGTGTTAAATAAAGAGGAATCCTTTCATCCCATATTTTGAACATGCATGCTTGCATGACGTATGTGTACATCTTAACAAAAGACAAATTGATTGTTGTCTTTATGCAGTCAGTATAACGAACCGTCTATACTCACTTGTATTGTATGTATTATAATTTAAATTATGGAGTTTGAACTAAACGTACATTATTATATAATAAATGTGAACCACTGCAAGACTTGCCAGAGAAATGGGCTCCACCTGGCGTCGTGACGTTGTACCATGTAGTGGCCGGGATGTGCAATTTCTACCGCTTCCTCGACCCCATTCAAATGATTCCACAGTTCGTCCTCCGTGCCGGGTGGCTCCTGCGATAGCGACCAGGTACATATTTTAGCAGGAGTCTCCTAGATCCGTCTAGTTATATTATGCTTTTGTATATGCATACGACTACTATTTATGGATGAAATAAAAATCAGTTGTTCCATAACCGCGACGAAACGCAGAACCAAATACAAGATGGTAATTGAATTAACTCCGGGAACATTCTTTACTTGTAGTAACAGTGAGTTCTCCAATTATGTTGGATACTACGCCCTTATGAAAATATACCATGGTAAAATACCATGGTATACAACAGTTTACCATGTAATGCCATGGTTACATACAGCAACATACTATATTATGACATTAGAGCTACTCAACGTAAATTACAGCATACACATGCATCGTAGTGTAAACAAATTATCTTAAAAATATATATATATTTTAAATTCATGTACATTCAACTAAAATATGTTGACATGAAATGGAATAGTGTTTCACTAAAACTCAACAGATAAAGTCAGACGTACTTCACCTGATGGGAAGGGTTTGACAGTGTCAATATTTACAGATCCAGCATTGAGAGGTAAACGGGGTATGATGCGCAGTGAGAGAGAAGGGCCCGTGTGATAAGAGACAGAGACGACGAGGAAGGCTATACGGTGGTGTAAAATGAGACGGAGATTGGGCGTAGAATTATTCATCATGTGTCAAACAATAGTTCACAAATCATGCTGTTATGTTCAAGACAAACTGCGTACAAAGTATCTACCTCAGATTTCCGATTGCATTTTGCCCCCCGGGGGGGTACTCCCTATACTGTGCCGCGCAAATGCCCCTGTTTTTGGCCATTTTTCTCTCTCTGTCCGAGGAAAAAATGTAAATGTTCTCTCTTTGTGCCCCAATTAAACCTGATATTTCTCTCTTTCATCGAAGAGGAAATTTCCCAATGAAAACGTTCCGCCCGGGCTTACCTTACACTTATATATATATTAGATTGTTCAATCATTTTCTCTTGGTGACCATAAATTTCTTGATTTCTCTCTCTCCATGTGCTCCATGGGGCTCTGGCGGCACACCCCCACCGCTTTGGTATGGCAGTACCCCCCCCCGGGATATTGCCATTTCAGAGGCGGTTCCTTGTACAGCTGTTGTCAGCTCTTAAACCTGATTTCCTACTACTGTTACTTCTTTCTGCAGCAGCGTTATGACGTGATGACGTGATGGCTTAAAGTAACCATACAAATTATATTTTCTCCCATGTTACATCTCCGTCAGTAAAACATGATCAGATTTGACACGTCTGATTGTTTAACTACTGCTAAATATCCTTCAGGCACAACTTATTTGTGCAAATGTCTTCTTTGATAACCAGTGTTATTCAAATCACATTTTAATAAAACAAAACAAATGTGACATATTTATATGGTGCTAAGAAAACAACGAAGCAACAGTGCTGCATAAGAAGGCAGAGAATAAATATGAAGATAACGTATCAAAGATTGTGTCAGAAATTCCAGAATGTCAATTGAGATGTTGTAAAAGGAATGTAATGTGAACGCAACCGAATTATCTAGTAAGTTGAGTGCGGTGACTTCGCAGTTGTCAACGGTGCATAATACATCTTTGTGCTCTTACATTATTATGCTCTGCTCCCCACTTCGGTGGAGTGAAGTTGTGAGGAGATGCAGACTGTAGATCGTTTGTTAATAAATGTGTTCATGGAGGCGTTTAGCAACAACATTCCAACATTGTTGACAGTATTGACAGTAAACTGTCAATAGAGATATGGCAGCAATTAGTTAGGCCATATATACACAGAGTTCGCTTTTTGATAAGAGGATTTGCATGAGCTTGTCTGAAATCATGTAGAACAACTCTATCCCGTATGTAAAGTGTTATTATAGCAGTAATTATGAATACGAGTTGATCGACAAAGCTTTATAGCAGATGTGTTGGAAGTAGGTCCAGATCGTACGAATTTTTGGTAGATTTCTGACTGATAATGCGAACTTCGTAGTAGTTGTAATTGTATCGATTGCAATATTGGCGACATATGGCAAAACCGATCGTGGTGTCATAAACATTCCAAGGGTCACTCTCCCGAAAAATGAACCAGTGACCCAAAATGTTTCATTGATCATAACCATCGGCAAATGAAATATAATTCAATTAAACCAAGCACTAGTGGATTCCTGATGATAATAAAGGCAGCTAAGAAGTTTCAGAATCTTTGATGGTCCCGTTTTCTTATAATCGTGCAAAACGTTAACATGGTCGCCAAATGGGAAATGTAACAACCCTGCAAAACAGTAGTACTACTGCAGTGCTGCCACCGGGTGGGTTTATGCAACCAACAAATGAGTAATTCACTCCTCAAGCTCAGTATATTATATTAAATTGTAGCCGATCGACATATACTCACGGGATATATAGCATATAATTTCAAGAGCTTTCAAGCTTAGACATATTTCCATTGTTACCTGCTGTCAAAGTAAAATAAAAGTGACATCACGGAAAACTACTTCCGTGTTTGATTCTTGCATTTCACCGACACCAATTAGGACGATTTGCTATATATATGTATGTATGTATGTATGTATGTATGTATGTATATATATGTATATATATATATATATATATATATATATATATATATATATATATATATATATATATATATATATATATATATATATATATATACTGATAGCAAATCGTGTTTGAACAACATTCTCCTTACACCAATAATTTGGGATATATATATATTTATACATATATATATACCGCAAATCCGTACCACAACCAGTAAGACCTATATATAGTCACCGTAGGCCTATGTACCACGCCTCCCCAGCAACTGCTCTCTCGGATGTGACGGCGATAGCGCCCTCTGTCATAACAGCCGATGACAACATGATGAGTTCAAACAACGCCAGGGGTCATGTCCCTGCACTAACACTTCGTACTTCTCGAGGGTCTACCAACCCGTATGAAGATGACATTCCAAAGCCGCAAGGACGGATACCATCTGATGCGAGAACAACGAAAGGACTTTGCCGCCCTAAAAAATCATCGTCTTTGGGCAGCTAAACAGTCACAGCTTATCTTCCACTAGTGTCAAGGAAGAACTCGACAAACACATGAGCGATTTTGACATATCAGTGACTTGTATTCAAGAACACAGACAAGTACACATACAAGAAGACCCAGATCAAAGCTACCCGGATAGGCAGATCCACGATGTTTACAGCCTCCGCGACATGTAATCGACAAGGTGCAGCAGTTGGGGGCATTGGCGAAGTAGTGAAATGTGCACTGCTCCAGAACCTTGTGTCAGTCACCAGGGTAACAGACCATATCATGCACGCCCTGTTTAAAGGGAACCCTAAGACTCGTGTTATATCATGCAAATGTCAGCGATAAAAAAGACGTTGTAGAGTTCTACGAAAGCCTTAACCAGACAGTATTACACATCCCTCCACATGCCTGTCTTGTGATCGGAGGTGATTGCTCAAGTCTCAAATGGTTTTTCATTCCACAGCAACACTAACATAAACTGTCAGCTTCTTCTTGATTTTATACATGAGCACAACCTTCCGATGACTCTCTTTCACAACACCGATGACACTCTTTTCTGTAAACCAAAATCAAGACTCTGGACTTTCCGAGCACCGAATAAATTCAAATATCAAATAGATTTCATTCTGTGCCGGAAAATATGGAGAAACAGCATCATGGATTTACAAGCACACTCCTCTTCCGACCCTATTGGTTCTGATCACAGGATTGTATGTGTAAAGTTAAGGCTCAGCGTGAGAGCAAAGAAACCTTCATCCAAGCCCAGACTGACCTGGGATGCAATCACAACGAATCAATATGCTGCCTCTCATTGGAAAGAATCAAAACCAACTCGTACAAGGACTCTGTTGATATATGCAACAAAGCAGGCTCGTTCATCCTACCTCCTCGAGTAGCTTTCAAGACTAGTGTTCGCCATACGAATGAAGTAAATGCAGCAGGTAAGGTTGTAATTAGTGTACAACCCGAGATAATATCCACAGCGCAAACTACACTGTGCAACACATATGATGAAACACAGGAAAAGCACCACCATGACAATCTCAGAGCATTTGACAGTTGCGAGTCGACTGATGCTCTCCATAATGTCTGGAAGTTAGTAAAGCAACTTTCAGGGAAGAAATAAAAACCCATCTTCATACAAGGGGAAGATGGTTCGGATGCTTAGAAACTTACTTCAAACAACTGCTCTCTTCAGATAATACGAGAACATCCAACCGTCCAGTTGATCCGATCTATGAGACCAACCCCAACACTGACCCCGACATCTTCTCACTAGCAGAAGTCAACATTGCAATCAAACAAATGAAACTTGGCAAAGCCCCAGGACTAGATGGCATTCCCATTGAAGTGTGGCAACTACCCAAGCTAAGGAAAGATTTACTAAAGTTTTGCAACAAAACTTACTTAGGGAATAGACCACCAGAATGGGGGATTTCGGGTATCGTACCAATACCCAAGAAAGGAGACCTAACTATTCCTGAAAACTATCGTGGAATAAGTATAACACAGACTGCTGCAAAGGTCTACAATCGACTCCTGCTTAACATTATTCGCCCTGAGCTAGAAAGGTAAAAGGTACGTTCTTATATAGCGCGGTATCCAGTCCGTAGGACCGCTCAAAGCGCTTTACTTTTAGAAAAGATCCTACGCCCAAACCAGAACGGATTTAGACCTCTACGATCTACATCGTCACAGATTCTTGCCCTTAGACATCATCAAAAATGAGAAACCACCAGAAAAAAAGCTGCCATTGTTTTCATCGACTTCAAGAAAGCCTTTGACTCTGTATATAGAAACACACTATTGGCATACCAGAGAAGATCGTAAAAGCCATACAGATAATGTATGCAAACACACCTGCAGTTGTATTGACTCCCGAAGGGGAAACTACTAATTTCAACATTCATTATAGTCTTGGACTACGCATTAAGAACTGCGATTGACGACAGAGGACTAACCCTAACCAGATATAGAAGCTTCAGACATCCTGCCTCACATCTCTCTGACTTGGATTATGCCGATGACATCTGTTCGCTGACACGATACAACACTTTTACTTCATAAAGTAGAAAGTGCTTCCAAATCTAATGGACTATTTCTCAACCCAAACAAAACAAAGTACATCCATATCAATCCATCTGCTATCATCAGATGGGAGTCAAATTGAGAAAGTAGAGGATTTTAAATATCTCGGATCCTACACAAACTCTCAGCATGACATCCAGTGCAGAAAAGCACAAGCATGGGCAGCAGTTCACGCCCTTGACAAAGTTTGGAGAGCGCCCATCTGCACACTCACCAAACTGAAGATTTTCGGGACGACGGTTGAACCGATCCTGGTATATGGATGCGATTCGTGGTCACTAACACAATCAGTAGAACATGCACTGGATGGCACCTACACAAGAATGCTGCAGAAAACTCAAAATGTGTCATGGCGCCACCACATGACCAACCAAGAACTGTATGGTATGGTATATAATGGTATATAATAACCGCCTAGTGGTATACCGTTCAGTGGTAACCAGTGATATTATGTACAGTTTACCATTCATACACCGTTCAACGGTATTTTGAATTGTATGCCATTCAATGGTATTTTGAATTGTCTCCAATGGTATTTGGTAGTATTACGGCCAGTAGAATTTAACTACTGTTCAGTGGTATTCCATTGGTAAACCATTCAAAATACAATTGGTTAACACTGAACGGTATACCACTGAAGGGTAAGTAAATGCCATTGACATAATACTTCCAAGCACTGTTGAAGACCATTCAAAATACCATTGAACGGTATACCATTCATAACACCATTGAACAGTATACCTTTCAAAATACCATCTAACGGTATATCACGGGTAAGCCTTTTAGAATATCACTGGTTATCACTGAATGGTATACTACTTAATGGTATACTACTGAATGGCAATTAAATATTATTAGCCATAACGGTAACAAATACCAGTCAAAATACCATTGAAATGTATACAACCAAACTGTAACTAGAAATCATTCAAACTACCATTGACCTTAACTTAACTGAATTAAGACGAAATCTTTCGGAACACCATAATTATAGATAATTTCACTTAGAGCACACTAGAACAGTAAAAAGCAATACAGTCAAGGTAAATTAACAGTTTAATGGTATACATAATTGCTGGCATCTTCCATGTATATCAGGGTTGGGGTCAAATACGGGTTCATGATCAAATACAAATACTTTGCATTTTTTGCATCACACACATGATAAAATATACTTTCATTCCAAAGTCTGAACACTTGACTCTAAACTACATTAATTATAATACGAATGCTACTGCATACATCCAACTGAAGATTACTATAAATTCTAAATAAAAAAGTTAAGATAATAGCAGAATTAATTAACTGTTCCTTCGCAATAACTTTCGCATCTGTTTTCTGACATCTAAAAGCTTTGTGCGACACAGTGTGTTGAAGGTTACTTCATATCCCTTTTTCTGGTGTTAGCAAAAAACAACAGTAATTATTTTACGTAAATATATAATGCACACAAAGCTAGATAAGGATACTAAATATATCAAATTAGATATCTATAACGTCAAATCGCAGATAATAGAATCCCGATTCTTACTATAATTCATAACCAATCACGAATATGCAACATAATTTATAGACAAAGTCTACATGGTTTTTTATCCTACATTAAAAGGTACTTTATTTTGACTGTGCTAATGAACCACAATTGGTAAACATAATGTGGTTATAATTAATTTAAAAAATTAGAATAGATAAATAGTTTAACTATATTTACATGATTTATTTAAAACCTTCTACCTTTATATATCCCTGTATTCATGCTAAACTTGTCATAGCAATACTGTGTATTAGCTTACCTTTCATGGCAATGACCTTTTCTCGGTCGAGAGATGTGGCTGTCTGGCTGTCAGTCTTGTGTATATTGCACTCTTGTCTGTGTAGACTGGATGCCACCATGTCTCCGGGCTCAAAGAGACAAGTCATCAAATCATTGATTAACTGGAGTGGTTACATCTTGACAGCCTTATATTTATCACCAGGATATTCCCAGTTTCGTCACGCAGCTCAAAAATAATTATGTAACACATAATTATGTAACACGCCCTCTCTGTCTTCAGCTGCTACCTCAGTTTCATTAATCCTCTCCGTGAGGATGTGTGTGGGAGCGATGTCGCTGTTATCCGAGCTGACAGCGTCATCAGTTGTTTCATAGAAAGAAATGACAATTTATTACACTACACAACCTCTGTGGTAAGTACTCACCACATGTCTAGGTCTAGCGCTTTTTTATATGAGTGCAGAAGATATGAAGCGCGCGCGCACACACACACATGCATGCACGAACGCACACAGTCCAGTTATCGTCGACGTTTGACAAAGTCCCGAAAAAGAGGTTGTTGCAGAAACTATCTGCTTGTGGTAAAGTGTTAGAATGGATAGCTGATTTTCTATCAGATAGAAAAATGCGAATTATGGTAAGAAGTAAATATTCTGAATGGTTTGATGTCATATTAGTGGTGTTCCGCAAGGATCAGTATTGGGGCCCATTCTCTTTTTAATTTATGTAAATGATATACCATAGAGAGTAAATAGTAATGTAAACATGTTTGCTGACGACACCAAAATATTCAGAACATTAAAAACAAATCTGACCGTGAAATATTACAAGCTGATTTAGATAACTTAAGTGAGTGGAGTAATAGATGGTGCCTAACGTTCAACACAAGTAAATGTAAAAGGATGCACATAGGCAAAGACAATCCAAAATTCGAGTACACCATGACAACCGAAAGTAATAATATCGTTTTAGCAGAAACAGTTCAAGAGAAGGGTCTAGGTGTCTGGATTTCAAACAATTTGAAATGGGAGAAACAATTATTAAGTTGTTGCAGCAACCCAACAAGCTATATGGTAGTTTTGCGTTCTGTAAAGAGAGCATGTATTCACTTTGACAGAGAAACGTTCAACATTGTTTATAATACATATATTAGACCACATATAGAATATTGCGTACAGGCATGGTCACCTTATTATCCAAAATATATTTTAATGCTTGAGAAAGTACAACGCAGGGCAACAAAACTGGTAATAGGATTAAAGGAATTTACATATGAGGAATTAACACAACTAAAACTTTATAGACTTGAAGAACGGAGATTACAAGGAGATTTAAGTGAAACTTTTAAGTTGTTAATATATATATATATATATATATATATATATATATATATATATATATATATATATATATATATATATATATATATATATATATATATATATATATATATATATATATATATATTTTATGTGGGACAATGCTACTTGCTAATATATATATATATATATATATATATATATATATATATATATATAGTATAGCCTTCTAAACGCTCATTATTTGTAAGTGTAAATGTAAGTGTTACCCTTGTAGTATTTATTTTTTATTTAATGTAGCAAAACAAATGCATTTAAAATATATAGTAGACTTGGCACCTCTGGTTCCATATAAAGATGTGATGTAACATACAGCTGGGACCGAATATTTGGCGCAAAATAAATATTTACCATTTCGACTTCGATATGTTTATGAACAATTCGCTAGGTGGCGCAAGTGTTGATTATTACAGCGCCGTCTACCACTGGTTATTTTCAAACTGTATTCGGCTGCGCCATCTGTCGGTCAACTGAATGTTGGCTTCGGTCACGTGACTTAATTTAGGAAAAATGGCGGCCTCCGAACATTTCAACATGGACCCCCAAAATACACATGTTGATAACGTGCAAGGTGCGTAACGGAAGAGCTTTGTGCACGGTAAGGTGATGAACCTGTGCTGACTCAGTTGGCGCACGAAAATGTCATCTCGGGGAAAGAGAGGACGTGGCCGTCCGCCAAAGACATGGTCTTTGTCATCTCGATCTCATTTTCTAAAAGTAAAAAAGCCGAAGAGTTTCGCTAGAGGACCCCAGTCAGATTTTGGGGAGAACGCCATCAGTGGTAGTGGTTCGTCCTCGCCGGTTCCGACGTCCGGACTGCGGCTGGACACGCGAGGCCGATCGCGCGAGGCGGCTAGGAAGAGTCGCAGTTTCATTCATAAAGTTCTCAGCAATGTCCAGGACGTTGGCGGGGCCTGGGAGGACGACGCGAGCGGGTACAGCGCCAGCGACTTTGAAGGCGAAGTGGACGACGATGCCAGTGACGATTCGAACGAAACATTCGACGACACAGCGTCGACGTGGAGCGAGACAAGTTACAGCACAATCGGCAGCACACCTGGAAGAAGAAGGTACTTCCCGAAACGCTCAAGAACACCGGAGCTGATCGACCAAAAGGACGTCCCGTCGTTAACACTCCCGCCGAGTGCTACTGACCTGGTCATAAATTCAGAAAACCTATTGCAAGCACTGAGTGTCTATGAAGTACTGAGGCACTTCCGATCAACACTACGGTTGTCACCATTTCGGTTTGAAGATTTCTGTGTTGCATTAACAAGTGACGAACAATGTTGTTTACTCTCAGAAACTCACGTCACGCTGCTGAAAGCTATGCTTCGTGAAGAAGATGGAAACAACACCATATTTGGTCCACATGACCTGAAAGACAGCATTAATGTGTGTCTGCATTTCCTTGATTCGATGACATGGTATGAACTCATTCGGACATACTTGGATAGTGACAGAACACCTGAGTATCGCAGCAGTTTGTCATGTTTAGATAAATCGGACTACTGCTCACTAACAGTGGGTGAGAAGCTTAACATACTGCAGACAATGACCGATTTGTTCCTGGGAACGAATGCAATCAGGGAGGAGATCATGAGTGAGGGAAATATACACTATGATGACCACTGTCGATCATGTCACAGGTATGTCAGTGTTCAGAATTTATATTACTAAATGAAGATGGTACAACTGAAACTTGGTAGCAACAAAGTTGTACCAATATAATCTATGACAAAGGCATACGTGTGTGCATGTTTGAAAATAAAATATTAAATAATGCAAGCAATAAGGTTTAACACTATAACTAATTGAAAAAAAGTTACCCTTACTACAATTTGAATTACGAATTACACATAATTATATTATATATCAAAAACAATTATAACAGTTTTTAATAATAATCTGTGGTACTAACAAAATTCAATATTTTTCATATTTGAATAATATATATATATAAACTGTTTTTCATATGAGTAATGAGATACAATAATGATACACTTCTGTCACGTCTATATCCTAAGCTAAGCTCAGAGGTGCAACAAAGCATAATCATGAACAGGGACATGCAAAGTCATCAGAACATGGGACCACAACACATTTTTGGTGGAAATGCATTTTTGAATAAATATGTCTATTTTATATATATTTATGGTAGCCATAGTTTCAAAGTGATGGGGAGTTCATTCCAGACCCTAAGCACAAGATTATTGTTATGCTAGTGGGTTTACAGATTGAGACCACCAGCTCTGTGAGTCCACAACAGGTTGCACATTTACCCCCTGTCATTTACTTCACCTGGCATCTAGAAACCAAGTAGAGGTAGAAGGGACTAAGGTTTTTAAATTTATATAGTGTCTCATCCGAAAGACACAAATTTCCAACTTCGTTCACTCTGGTGCAGTATGGTAGTAGAAGGTTCTGATAGTAGCGCCCAATTTTTTATGAAATGTTTGAATCCCAGTACCTCCTGGTCACAAACCAATTGAGCCACAGCACCAAATAGTTACATGTTAAATGTCAACAACCACGGAGGTGTGATGTGAATTGTGACTGGCAGCCACTGTCACTCACAGGAATCAAAGGGTGTTTTATGTGCTGTATGATAATCATTGTCATTAGCGAAATAATCTTTGACATATAACTTCTCACAAAGCCAGATTTTGCAAATGATATTGGCATCTTTGGAGGGGGACTATTACAAGTAAGGCAATGTTACAGTGTTTTGCTGTTGTCTTGCAGACTAGGGGATCTGTTATGCTGTGAGATGTGTCCAGCGGTTTATCACCTTGGCTGTGTTGTTCCCCCGCTTGAAGAAGTACCAGAGAATGACTGGCTATGTAGTGTCTGTCGAGCACACCAGGTTGGCTACTTTTCATCAATTTGAAAGGTGGAGGTTTTGGGGTTTGGCAGCGGTTTTTAACAATTATTTCAACATTTACCATAGAAACATTAGCGACCTGCTGTCGTGAAACTGGCATTGAATAGGACGATTCTCTAGGCAGAAATTGAGACTTTTTGATCAGACTGGCCTAGGTGAGAATGTGGCAGCTTTCTTTGAAAAGTTTAAATCACGATTATCTCAAAGGTAATAAAATTATCAGATTATGACATACATACTGATAATACAGCAAAATGTGACTGTAAAAATTGTCAAATGCGACTTTTGACACGTGACTCTTGAATATCGTATTATGTACATGTATTTCCATAATTATAAATGCAATTGACCCCCCCCGCTAACTCTTTCTTGATGTGTATACTTTAGGTAAAAGGGGTGTGTGAGTGCATCTCTGAAGTGGAGAAGAGTGGTCTGTTGTGTAGACAAGACCCACTTGGAGTCGACCGACACCAGCGCAAGTATTGGTTCCTCTGTAGACACATTGTTGTGTGAGTATTCATGGCCGAGTTCTCATCATCTGGTTGCATCTAATAAAAATACTAACTGGAATATTGACCGTATTGTGTCTAGAATATGTTCATTCCACATAGCAGTGCACAAATGTTCTTACTATTTAAGTGACAAGATATTAGGATAAGGTAGTTTCTAGAAATTATTTGTCAGACTTGTAAGGAAAACAACATTGCTGAATTTGGATTGGTTTGAAGGTATCTCCTGTAGATAATTAAGTATTAAAGGTTTTCTACAGGATACATATATTTTCCCAAATATATTTTTAAAATAGAGCTGAGTATGTTCTTCAGTACAGCCATTAATATGTGCCATGTTTAATTGAGTTAAATACTGGTTGTTATTTTTATTTTCATCCTACTGATTTATACTAGTGTTGTGTCTGTAAAATTCTGCCAAACAACAGGGTTATTTGAGAGAGACAGTGAGGTGTAGTACTAAAAGGTGTGTGTGTGGCTTATAGTGAGAGAGACAGCAAGGTGTGGTACTAAAGGGAGTATGTGTGGCTTACCATGAGGGAGACAGCAAGGTGTGGTACTAAAGGGAGTATGTGGCTTACAGTGAAGGAGACAGTGAGGTGTGGTACTAAAGGGAGTATGTGTGGCTTACCATGAGGGAGACAGCGAGATGTGGTACTAAAGGGAGTATGTGGCTTACAGTGAGAGAGACAGCAAGGTGTGGTACTAAAGGGTGTATGTGGCTTACAGTGGTAGAGACAGCAAGGTGTAGTACTAAAGGGTGTGTGTGTGGCTTACAGTGGTAGAGACAGTGAGGTGTGGTACTAAAGGGAGTATGTGGCTTACAGTGACAGAGACAGTGAGGTGTAGTACTAAAGGGTGTGTGTGTGGCTTACAGTGGTAGAGACAGCAAGGTGTGGTACTAAAGGGTGTATGTGGCTTACAGTGAAGGAGACAGTGAGGTGTGGTACTAAAGGGAGTATGTGTGGCTTACCATGAGGGAGACAGCGAGATGTGGTACTAAAGGGAGTATGTGGCTTACAGTAGTAGAGACAGCAAGGTGTGGTACTAAAGGGTGTGTGTGTGGCTTACAGTGGTAGAGACAGCAAGGTGTGGTACTAAAGGGTGTATGTGGCTTACAGTGGTAGAGACAGCAAGGTGTAGTACTAAAGGGTGTATGTGGCTTACAGTAGTAGAGACAGCAAGGTGTAGTACTAAAGGGTGTGTGTGTGGCTTACAGTGGTAGAGACAACAAGGTGTGGTACTAAAGGGTGTATGTGGCTTACAGTGGTAGAGACAGCAAGGTGTAGTACTAAAGGGTGTATGTGGCTTACAGTAGTAGAGACAGCAAGGTGTAGTACTAAAGGGTGTGTGTGTGGCTTACAGTGGTAGAGACAGCAAGGTGTAGTACTAAAGGGTGTATGTGGCTTACAGTGGTAGAGACAGCAAGGTGTAGTACTAAAGGGTGTGTGTGTGGCTTACAGTGGTAGAGACAGCAAGGTGTAGTACTAAAGGGTGTGTGTGTGGCTTACAGTGGTAGAGACAGCAAGGTGTGGTACTAAAGGGTGTATGTGGCTTACAGTGGTAGAGACAGCAAGGTGTAGTACTAAAGGGTGTGTGTGTGGCTTACAGTGGTAGAGACAGCAAGGTGTAGTACTAAAGGGTGTGTGTGTGGCTTACAGTGGTAGAGACAGCAAGGTGTAGTACTAAAGGGTGTATGTGGCTTACAGTGGTAGAGACAGCAAGGTGTGGTACTAAAGGGTGTATGTGGCTTACAGTGGTAGAGACAGCAAGGTGTAGTACTAAAGGGTGTATGTGGCTTACAGTGGTAGAGACAGTGAGGTGTGGTACTAAAGGGTGTGTGTGTGGCTTACAGTGGTAGAGACAGCAAGGTGTAGTACTAAAGAGTGTATGTGGCTTACAGTGGTAGAGACAGTGAGGTGTGGTACTAAAGGGAGTATGTGGCTTACAGTGAGGGAGACAGCGAGGTGTGGTACTAAAGGGTGTGTGTGTGGCTTACAGTGGTAGAGACAGTGAGGTGTGGTACTAAAGGGAGTATGTGGCTTACAGTGAGGGAGACAGCGAGGTGTGGTACTAAAGGGTGTGTGTGTGGCTTACAGTGGTAGAGACAGTGAGGTGTGGTACTAAAGGGAGTATGTGGCTTACAGTGAGGGAGACAGCGAGGTGTGGTACTACAGCAGTAAAGTTCAGCTGGACGAGTTGATCCGTTCACTGGACAGTGTGCACTGGGAGAGAGACCTCGTGCGAGCCATTGTCGAAATGAAGGACGATATCATAAGGCAGATGGCGCTGACGGAGGCGCTGACTCATGAACTCAAGGGTCACAAGAGGGCGGTGTTGGACATAGAAAGTGGTTCGTTACCTCTCGTAACTTTATTGCAATTTGCTGTTATTAATTTGATCCTTTATTTTCAAAACAGTTGTAATACAAACATTTGTATCGAAACGTTTTAATGTGCACTGCACCAGTTATGTATACAATTGTTGCTGAAATAGCGGGTGCCAAACAGCCACATACTGGTTGCAAAATTCAGACTGGCATTACATGCAAGTAAACATGTTGTAAAGATGTAGAATGATTCATAACATAACGTTATGTGTATGCAAGTTAAATAAGCCAACTTGTGCTTCAGCGGCTCTTCTAAAGCTACAGTCTGAACGTCTGCTGAGGCAAGCCGAGGAGGCTGAGAGGAAAGCAAGGGAAGCGGAAGAGGGGACACAACAGGAATACAGGGAGGAGGACAGGGAATCATCAGGAACAAAAACACAGACAGAGAAGGCTGTAAGAATCATAATTATTAAGTCATCACTGGAAGAGTAGCTTTTTGTGTCAATAAGGCAGTGTCATAGTTGGTACATAAGTGACCACTGACCGCTATGGTAAACATTTCTGTTATGTAAATGTGAATTTTTGCAGAGATGTTCTTGGGGAATTGTTCACAGAACGAAGCAAGATGAAATTATTTGAATTTGTTTTTAAGAACCATTACTTTTGAAAGAGAATTGGACAAGAGAAAGAATTTGAAAGTGGAATTGATAAAAATGTACCTATATAGGGTAACTATATAGGGTAACTTAGCATTGCATTTTGAAATGTGCTGTTTTACTTAGCAACTATAACTAGCAGCACTAGTTTGTGGCAAAACCTACCTAATGACAATATACCATCTTCTCTCCACAGGCCATCTTGGAGTCATCAACAGCGTCGCTGACGGCTGTTACGTTGACAACCACCGTCACGTCAGCGTCAGTCACATCAATGCCAAATGACACAAGAGCGTCATCAGTACACCTAGAACAGGTGACGCAAAGTGTCAGCATCACTGCAATGTCAACAACGACAAAAGTTGTTGTGACAGACTCAAAAGATGGAAATTTGGATAACAGTGAGGGTGACAAGGATGTGAGTGACAAGGTAGCGGGCAACGCGGCTGAAGAGGGAAAAGACCTGCTGGAGCTGGCAAGACTCGAGGAGGAAAGAGTGAAACAGGAGGAGGAGGAAGAAGGAAAGAAGGAAGAGCAGGCTGAAGGAGACGGAAAGAAGGTAGAGACATCGCAGTCTAGTGAAACAAACTTGTCTGATAGTAGTGTTGCCATGGAAACCACTGAGGAACCCACCACTGGTGCAGAGAACAAAGTAGCCACCGTCCAAACGAAGGTTGTGCATGTGCCGTCGTTACTTCCAAATGTCAAGGCGACAGTCTTGCAGCCAGGTGCCTCTGAATTGGCTAACTCACATGATGGGGACAGTAAAGGTGTGTCAAAGTTGTCCGTGGTCCAAGAGAAGGGTGCAGGCGATGGGGACGGAGGGACACGGACAGTGAAGGACAGTCACAGCAAGACCACAGGTGAGTGCCCCTGTTGTCTACTCATGTAGTGAGATGTTATTTAATTAAAATTCTGCCATTGTATTTTATTGTTCATTCTAAGATGTTCTGATATAATAAAACACTCAATGATATTGCTACTGTTCATATATAAAATAAATTTACTCAAATGTACATCATTGTGAAATAAAGTTTTTTTTTAACTTGTTTTTGTTTTAATTAGTTGTCTGTTTTGGCTAATTAAAATTAGATGTCTAAATAGAATTTATACTTGTTGGCTAAGCTTTGGATTCTTGAAAATTGTTAGATATAGCGATTTATATAATATTTTTTATTTTAATTTTCAGTACATTGCCAAAGTCTTGAATTTCTGCTATCTTTATGTTATGTGCCTTTTGTAAAAACCACAACTCTAATATTTTGAGAAAATATCTCACCTTTATAGTTAATTTTGAAACCCCTCATTGGGTTTGTTTTCATACAATCAATTTACTTAGTAAAAATAAATATCAGAAAACTGCTCTTGTTATTTCATGTCACCTAACTTTAATCACTCTTGTTCTGACTCGGTTGTCTTTTTAATAGTGGAAACGAGGCGAATCATTACACGGTCAAAAACTGGGTCACTGACACCAAAACATTTCATTGACTCGGTGACAAAATCTGTTATCAAGACGAGCAAGACCAACAGTGATGACTCGGTGGTCGTCATAAACAGAGACGGGGATATGACTCGGGTGACAAGAAGTCGATCCTCTGCCAATGTTGTCAGCCATCAAGTGGCACACTACCGACTTGGTAAGAGAGGTCCTTATCAGGGATTTGACAGGATACAACCTTCAGCCTAAGTAGTTATTGTCTTTAAAGAGATTCATACAAGCGGCAATGTAAATTCATACATATATTTATTGAATATTGATGCAGGACCAAAAATAGTTCTTACTTTTATTTACATTTCATTCACACACTGGACGAAACCTTAATGAAAGACACACCATCAGCAAAGATAAGACCAATCACCAACAGCTTGTTAGTATCAAACAGTTGTTATCAAGTAGATTTCTCAAAATGCTGTGATGTTGAGCCTAAGTAGTTATTATTTTCAGCCTTATACACAGCTTGATGTTTATCGTCATCAGATACTCCATCGATACATTGGTAATGTTTGTTAACATTATTTCCAGTACATAAATTTGTGCAGTGTTACTGGATGAACTTGGTGTAGGTCTCATTTGCGTGAGACCTCATACAGGGTCCCAACTGGTCATGACATTCCTGGGGTGTCATGGACTTTCTAAATAAATTTTCCAATTCTGGAAAGTCATGGAATATAAAAATTATGTTCTATTTTAGCTACAAGTTGCCAATTTTTTGGTGAATGGTAAACTACCATTCAATAATTTTATATGAAAACAATGTAGATTAAATTCTGTAATCATCATTCTGATTTGTTACGCCTCTGATCCCAGGTTCCTCAGGATATAGGTACTATAAAAGTTTATTATTATTCTAATTTGACAGATTTTAGTCTCGAATGAGGCACAAAACGATTTTTTATATACATACAATGCAAACTCATTACATAGCAAGACAGTGACGCATTGACGATAGTCCACACTGGTCTTAGAAAAGGGTCTTGAAATTTTATGTTAGAAAAGAGTGGGAACCCTGTAATAGTGAACAAGTTTAGTTGGCGTACATGAGTGTTGATTGTGTTTGCAGGTATGGAGAACAGCTACAGGTCGTATGAGAACCAGTACACGACCAACACCCTGGCCCTGAACAAGCACCAGCACAACGAGGAGCGAGTGAAACGTCAACATCTCTCACACAAGTTCAGTTTGACACCACTGAGCGAGTTCAAGTGGAACGGCAACATCTACGGCAACAAGGCCACTGTCACCGCGACGCTGCGTCTCAGCCTCACACAACTCGAGAATGCAGTGCCGAGTCCGTTCCTCCACCCCAACTGGTCTCTGCATCGACTTAACTGGCTCAAGGCAGTGCATCTTTGTAGCAAGCCGCGTGGCTTTGCTCTCGTTCTCCTTACGCTCGAGTCATGCATCAAACCAGTGCTGTTTAATCACGTCTGGCACGATACACTAGGTTTGTAGTTTCTTCAGTGGTATACCTAATTCACTGAAACATTGCACTTGATGTGTTCTGTCATAGTTCTCTGGCAATGTGCACTTGGTGTGTTCTGTCGTAGTTCTCTGGCAATGTGCACTTGGTGTGTTCTGTCATAGTTCTCTGGCAATGTGCACTTGGTGTGTTCTGTCGTAGTTCTCTGGCAATGTGCACTTGGTGTGTTCCGTCATAGTTCTCTGGCAATGTGCACTTGGTGTGTTCTGTCGTAGTTCTCTGGCAATGCGCACTTGGTGTGTTCCGTCATAGTTCTTTGGCAATGTGCACTTGGTGTGTTCCATCGTAGTTCTCTGGCAATGTGCACTTGGTTTGTTCCGTCATAGTTCTCTGGCAATGTGCACTTGGCGTGTTCTGTCATAGTTCTCTGGCAATGTGCACTTGATGTGTTCTGTCGTAGTTCTCTGGCAATGTGCACTTGGTGTGTTCTGTCATAGTTCTCTGGCAATGTGCACTTGGTGTGTTCTGTCATAGTTCTCTGGCAATGTGCACTTGGCGTGTTCAGTCATAGTTCTCTGGCAATGTGCATTTGGTGTGTTCTGTCATAGTTCTCTGGCAACGTGCATTTGTTGAGTTTTGTCATAGTTCTCTGGCAATGTGCACTTGGTGTGTTCTGTCGTAGTTCTCTGGCAACGTGCATTTGGTGTGTTCTGTCATAGTTCTCTGGCAACGTGCATTTGGTGAGTTTTGTCTTCATAATAATAAGACGAAAACTTGTATTGTGCCTAAATCATTGAAACCTTAACACAGTTAGTATGCAATGCTAAAGTTGTCAACAGATGAAAACACTAAGTGGAGTGCTTCAGTGTACTAAACAATAATTCTTTGCGAGTGTCGGCACATCTCTGTCATTGAATGTCACTAATTGTTTATGTTGACAGGACACACTCGTTTTCAGCTGATCACCGTCATTGAATGTTACTAACTGTTTCTGTTGACAGGACACTCTCGTCTCCAGCGGATCACCACCACTGAATGTCACTAATTGTTTCTGTTGACAAGACACACTCGTCTCCAGCGGATCACTGTCATCGAATGTCACTAACTGTTTCTGTTGACAGGACACACTCGTCTCCAGTGGATCACCGTCACTGAATGTCACTAATTGTTTCTGTTGACAGGACACACTCGTCTCCAGTGGATCACCGTCACTGAATGTCACTAATTGTTTCTGTTGACAGGACACACTCGTCTCCAGCGGATCACTGTCATCGAATGTCACTAACTGTTTCTGTTGACAGGACACACTCGTCTCCAGTGGATCACCGTCACTGAATGTCACTAATTGTTTCTGTTGACAGGACACTCTCGTCTCCAGCGGATCACCGTCACTGAATGTTACTAACTGTTTCTGTTGACAGGACACACTCGTCTCCAGTGGATCACCATCACTGAATGTCACTAACTGTTTCTGTTGACAGGACATACTCGTCTCCAGCGGATCATCATCACTGAATGTCACTAACTGTTTCTGTTGACAGGACATACTCGCCTCCAGCGGATCACCGTCACTGAATGTCACTAATTGTTTCTGTTGACAGGACATACTCGTCTCCAGCGGATCACTGTCATTGAGCGGGAGGAGGTGAAGAAACGGGAGAAGGAGGCTCGGCGTAGGAAGGATGACGAGGAGGAGGTGGCCAATGTCTGGGTGAAGTACACCCTGGGGCTGAAGCATCAGGTGTGTTTACAGTTCACATGTCAACATCATTGTAGCAATTACTGAAAACTGTTATCTTTATTTCTGGGTCAGAGTGAGTTGTCATAGCGCCATATGACAGATATGGCTTGGACATGTCATTGCCTTTTGTGCTCAGTGTATACAGCTTATGGACAGGGGTAAAGATTTTGTGATGGCCTCACGCGACGGACGGTCTCATCACATCATCAGTATGTCCTTGTGAACACCTGTATTGCACTGTCAATACTGTGGTCGAAACCGACACAATGATCTGTTTACAAACATCTTGTCACATGATATAGTTTATATTTCCAGCAGTTTGTACATTTCTCTAATGCATCAGTTTGTGTAGATGTTGTGATTATTGTTTGTTTTTGGCTGCCTCGATTTATTAGTCAACTTTTGAACAATACTACAAACAAGCAAAAAAGTCTTACATAAAGATACAACTGGTTGTCTGTAATTGTTTTAATAAACATTCACTCAGCTAACATACATAAATGTTCTTATCTGTACAGTTCAAATAGTAGCATTTGTTCACTACTACAATGTAATGTTAAATTGTATTGTGAACAGTAATCAACTTGTGCTGGTTTGACAGGTCTGGAAGCAGAAGGGAGAGGAGTATCGGATCGCAGGCAACGGAGGCTGGATGTGGGTCAGCCAGACGCGCAGATGCTTGTCCATCAGCCAGGACAAGGTCGGACTAAGAGCTGTTGCAGCTAAGCTACAAGCTGACCGCACAAAGTCAGTGTCATCTGATGTGAAACTGGGCAGTTCCAACAGTGGAGAGAAAGAAGGCGATGTGTCTGAAGATGTTGAGAAGATGGATGTGGATGAAGCAGAGGTTGAAAGTGGCAGTGATGTAGCAACTAGGCAGGTCAGCGCAGTAAATGATGAGGGCACCAAGTCCAACTGTTCTGGCGAATGTGAACCAATGCTAACTGAGCCGTCGACAGTCAAAGCAGAAATCGATGATACGGCAAGTGTTCATGTGAAGAAAGAATTGAACAAAGTCGATCTGATCAATGTCAGTGGTGAACTGGTCACTAGGGGGCAGTACCCATGTGTTGTGAAACCCCACTCACGTCTCGATGGCTTGTTGGAGAAGCGACTGAGGCAGCATGAGGTCGAGATGAAGAACAAGACGTTGCTCACCCAGGCACTCGCTAAGTATCGTGCCCAGGAACTACACAAGGGGGCAGCACCCATGAAGATTGAAACAGACCATTTTACCCCTGACAACAAATTAGCAGTAGTGAAGGGCAGTTGGGGGTATTCCTGTTACTCTCTGCTGTGTCGTGGGGGGGCATTCAGCAATGGTCAATGTTACTCAGTTACCTGCACCCGATGTACCAACCATTCCCACAATGCAACAGTAAGAAGTCAATCCACAACAGGTGCTGGTTTGGATGTGGAAAAATCTAATTCGGAGGGTTGTCTACCAAACGGACTCGATAGTTCTTCCTCCGAGGTGGGAAACTGTGTCACAGAGATGAAAGGCAGACAGTTGAATTGTGGGAAGGCTGCTGTCATGAAATCAGGTGACTCGAACTGTGTTGTCATGAAATCAGGTGACTCAAACTGTACTGACACGATAATGGTCAGCACCACAGGGATGAACTCGTCAGTGTCACTTGACACTGACAGCAAACATTTATTGACATTGCCAGGAAGTGACAGCACAACTAGTATAGAGAGTAGTGACACAAAGAGCTCTGTGTCAACTAGTGCACTGAGTGGTGACACAAAGGACTCTTTGTCGATTAGTACATGGAATGGTGACACAAGGGACTCTGTGTTGACTAATGTAGAGAGTAATGACACAAACTGCTCTATGTCGACTAGTGTAGTGAGTAGTGACTCAAAGTGCTCTGTATCAACAACTCAAGTGAGTAGTGACACGAAGGCCTCAGTGTCAACAACTCTAGTGAGCAGTGTCACAAAGGGCTCTGTGTTGACAAATGTCAGGAGCAATGTCATGAAGGGCTCTGTGTCAATAAGTGAAAGGAGCCGTATCTCAAAAGGCTCTGTGTCAACAAGTGTAGGAAGTAGTGTCACTAAGGGCTCTGTGTCAAACACTGTCATTTCAATGCAATCACTTATCCAGGGGGGTAAGATTCACTTGACACCAGATAGTGTCACTGAACTCGAGTCAAAACTGGCAAACATTGGTTGCACCCGCTTCAAGACATCGATTGGACGGTTTGCACGTAGTGGTCGAAAGTCACTGGCTGGACGCTACGTACTCAGGAAGGGTGGAATTCCCAACGTACACAAGTTTATGACCCGTTCCAGATGCAGTAGTCTGTTCTGCCTCGATCACTTCCAGACACGACGTCTTGCGAGATTTGGTGGTCGACGGGAGACTCCAGGCTTTAATTACAACTGCAAGATGAACAATGTCTACTGGCCGTACCCGTGCCCACGGACACTCTTCAAGACAGCATGGCGCTATCGCACACACTGTGTCAAGAGCCTGGCAGCGGCTGCGTTGCAACTTCGCGTTCTCTGGGCGTGCATGCGGTGGGATGATCTCGCCCAGAAGCCACCTGCTGGTGGAACTAACACGGTTACCACGGAGACAGACATCGTAACAAAAGAGCTACTGAAGCGACGGGAGATTGGACCTTATGGGTTGCAGTCAGAATTTCTTGTTCGGAAGATCATCGTCCCAATTGGTGTAACTAGTCAGCCAAAAGGTGAGTTCCACAAAGTTGTGCCCCGTTCGATATACAGACTGTACAAAGAAGTTGTGTGGCCAAACTGGATTGTCTATCAAACGTTTCCCCTTGGGACGTTTTTATACAAATTGCACATAAATGTGGAAAATATAAATGTACAGAGCTAGCATCAATCCGTCTTCAGGTAAATGTTAACCACTTCAAGACATCCCCTAGACAAAATCTAAGGACAAAGTCTAACTTCTTTAAAGACATATTCTGCCTAAAACTAAGGGGTTAAATAAAAATTAATTTCTTTCCTGACTTACGAAATGACTACAATTAACTAAATGTCTTATTTGAATTAATGAACATCTTATTACATTGAACTAAATGTTGTTACAGAATAGTTAACTTAAATGTCCTACCTGACTAAATGAATAGCTGGTTCGCTGTTATTGGACATTGATAAGTTTTTCAGAATATTTCAAATTATCTTAATTTGTTGAAGTACATTCAGCAATCATCAGACAAATAAACCCTTGATATGGTGTTGTCTGCTTTACCTTGGTATGATTAATTTGTACTGTTTTTTGATAAATCATTTTACAAAGCTATAATGAATTCCTGCTGCACTACAAATGACAACTCTTCTACACTTCCAAGGCTAACTGAATGTTTGTGCAATTTAGTTGACTTGGTAATTATGGGATTATGATTACATCATTGTGTCGTGTATTGTACAGAGAAGTACACTCCACAGCGGAGTGGGCTGCGGGAACGCCGTCGGGCCGAGTCGCCCACGCAGAGAGAACCAAGTATTGTTGAAAAGTGGACACCCGAGGAAGAACTGGAGTTATGGGAAATCAAGTTGTTTGCCGAAAAGTCAGTACTTTACCCTGGTTCGGTGTCAAAACTGTTATTTTGTGGTGTACATTTTTCACACTTAACGTTTTGCGTATTTAAAAATTACAGTCCTTTTTACTTCAGTTGTTTTTATAGAGGATTGTTGTGACTTTGATGTGTAAGGGGGTTACAGCAATGTTGTAGAATATTGTGACAATGGTGACAGTTGACAGTAAACACAATTGATGAAACTGTGATGCTGACACCACTGAAGAAACAGTGTCATCACTTAGGAGACTGATATTGGCATAACTGTTGAGACCATAGCATTGACACCATTTTCGGGAGTATTATCGACACTACTCATAGCTGTGGCATTTACATACTTTGGACTAGTATTTCTTGTTTCCTGTTAAAATGATAAAATGTTGATAATTTTTTATTGTGACTTATAGCTAACGTTTTATTGTGACATGGCATAGAGTGGAGAAACAGAAGGCTGCCCAGCAGGAGAAGGGGGCCGTATCAGCATCGTCGGTAGCGTCGACGCCGCATAAGGCAGCCGTGACAACGAGCACAAAGACACCATCAACAAAGCTGGAACTAGAGGAGCAACTGAAGCAGCAGCGACAGGCCATGCAGCAGCGCCGTCTACTGGACACGGGTAGATTCGGCACGGCTTCCCACAGACCTCTGGTAGGAGTGCGCTGTCATCTCAAATCTTCCTGTGGGAACACATTATCGTGACAATTTCTTCTTGTGTATCCCTAGCCTCAGTTAGGCCATTGGTGTCTCCTTCCATTCTCTCTAGCCACTTTCTTCTATTTTTTCGAGTTTTTCCTGGTAGTTCTCCTATGCTACTAAGTACCAGACTATTTGGTTTTCTTTCCGCTGGCCGTACTTAGCCAGCTTTCTTTTAATGAAACAGAGCAGATCTTCTTCCTTAACCCCTACTTGACCTCTGACCCTGATGTTAGTCTTTCTCTGTGTCCAGTTTATCCTGAGCATTCTACGCCATACCCACATCTTGAATCTTGACAATACATGAGAAGGAACAATCTGTTAAGTCTTCGTTGAAGGTTGTCTCTATATGTATAAGTTTTGTTGACACTTGTCTGTGTTGTTTTATAGCTCCCTCCTCAATTCATGTAGCCAGTCACGTAGCCAGTCACGTAGCCAGTCGCGTAGCCAGTCACGTAGCCAGTCGCGTAGCCAGTCACGTAGCCAGTCACGTAGCCAGTCGCGTAGCCAGTCGCGTAGCCAGTCGCGTAGCCAGTCGCGTAGCCAGTCGCGTAGCCAGTCACGTAGCCAGTCGCGTAGCCAGTCGCGTAGCCAGTCGCGTAGCCAGTCACGTAGCCAGTCACGTAGCCAGTCACGTAGCCAGTCGCGTAGCCAGTCGCGTAGCCAGTCACGTAGCCAGTCACGTAGCCAGTCACGTAGCCAGTCACGTAGCCAGTCGCGTAGCCAGTCGCGTAGCCAGTCACATGGACAATCACATGGACAATCACGTAGCCAGTCATGAATTAAGTTCATTGATGTTGATATCTGTTTGTAACCATATAATGTAACCAGTTGGTTTAACAAAAATATGCGTATTTTGTTAAAATTATCAAGAGAATTTACTTCGATCGTAGATTGGGTAACCTATGAAAGTTTTAATATAGTAAGTGTTAGTATCAAAGTATATAGAGGCGGTGCTACTTGTTTGCTGAATTTTGACTGGCCAATGCTAAAATAATTTCATAATTTGCCTGATGATTTCATCAAAACTCAATTTGTTTGTGGCATTTTGATTGAAGAGTACGGCACTTAGAGTGATTACAACAACTGGCAATGTTGGCACATCGTCAACAATTGTCAGAGTTACTCCAGTGACACCAGGGAGCAGCACGAGGATTGTCTCGCAAAACTCAGGTGGGACAACCAATGGCAAGTTTGAAAATTGGATGGAATGAAAATGAAAGTTTGTATATGTCTGGTGGGAGTGGAGAATGACAGCAAGGGATGGGGAGGGGAGTGGAGAATGAGAGCAAGGGATGGGGAGGGGAGTGGAGAATGAGAGCAAGGGAAGGAGAGGGGAATGGAGAATGAGAGCAAGGGATGGGGAGGGGAGTGGAGAATGGAAGCAAGGGATGGGGAGGGGAGGGGAGAATGAGAGCAGGGGATGGGGAGGGGAGTGGAGAATGAGAGCGAGGGATGGGGAGGGGAATGGAGATTGAGAGTGAGGTATGGGGGAGGGGAGTGGAGAATGGAAGCAAGGGATGGGGAGGAGAGTGGAGAATGAGAGTGGAGAATGAGAGCAGGGGATGGGGAGGGGAGTGGAGAATGGAAGCAAGGGATGGGGAGGGGAGTGGAGAATGAGAGCAGGGGATGGGGAGGGGAGTGGAGAGTGAGGGATGGGGAGGGGAGTGGAGATTGAGAGCGAGGGATGGGGAGGGGAGTGGAGAATGAGAGCGAGGGATGGGGAGGGGAGTGGAGAATGAGAGTGAGGGATGGGGGAGGGGAGTGGAGAATGAGAGCGAGGGATGGGGGAGGGGAGTGGAGAATGAGAGCGAGGGATGGGGAGGGGAGTGGAGAATGAGAGCGAGGGATGGGGATGGGAGTGAAGAATGAGAGCGAGGGATGGGGAGGGGAGTGGAGAATGAGAGCGAGGGATGGGGAGAGGAGTGGAGAATGAGAGCGAGGGATGGGGGGAATGGAGATAGTTGGTTTAGACAGCAGTGAAACAAGATCAGTAACTAAGAAAAAGGGAAAACAAAAACCAATGACCAGTGTTGGTGCCAGCCTCAGACTACAGGAATAAAGAGGAGAGCAACAGTGTAAGACTCCTGAAACTAGAAACTGTAACGATGAGCATGATTAATGTTATAAAAGTCTAGAAAATATGAGCAACTTAATTCATTCTTAGTGTTGTCTCTGCAGGTATTCACAGATTATCAACATCCTCTCAGCCTCTGTCGTCCAGTATTAGCATCCGGCCACGATCAATCCTGTCTGCTGGACATGTGCAGGGCAGTCCAAAAGTTGTGAAGCCACTGACCACAATCCGACCTGCAAAGCCACAGGTCAAAGGTTAGTGCTTTAGTAATAATGTCCAGGTAATCAGTTACATACAATCATGTTTTGAATCAGTCACATGCAGTCGTTTAAATTCAGTCACATGCAGTCATGTTGTGAACTAGTCGCATGCAGTCATGTGAACTAGTCACATGTAGTCATGTTGTGAACTAGTCACATGTAGTCATGTTGTGAACTAGTCACATGCAGTCATGTTCTAAACTAGTCACATGCAGTCATGTTGTAAACTAGTTGCATGCAGTCATGTTGTGAACTAGTCACATGCAGTGATGGTGTGAACTAGTCACATGCAGTGATGTTGTAAACTAGTCACATACAGTGATGTCGGACATTTCATTATAATTATTTTGGTTCACTGTAACTTTGTAGGTGGCACCACATCAACTGCGGGTCCCAGCGCCACAAATACTCAGGCAACGGTGCAGAGTCTTCGTATCATTCAGGATCAGAGTGGACAGATGCATGTCCACGGACTGCTGCCAGGTGAATTTACTACACGTGCTCGTGTCTTGCATTCTAGTTTCTCGTATCTTTGTTGACAGAACTGCCCAATAAATGGTTTCAAAATATTTGACAACAAACAGGTGCAGAAAGTAGACCACAACCATAATGGGGTAACACAGGGCATGTGCCCTCTAGATTAGAACCAATTGGTTAGCATTAGAAGGCTCTACCATATTATAACACTGAAGCATTTCTGAATGATTGATCTAGCAAAAATTAATCTCCACAACAGACCAGCTGTTAGCAACAGACTATGGCTATTTAACTTACATTTGCTGAATCATTCATGACTTGGTTTTTTAGCCTTACATTATTCAGATAAGTAGGAATTAACTGCCAATATAGGAACTGTTTAGTGTAAATATTTGCTGGATGGTTGAGTAGCAAATTTAATGTGATAACTTCCTCACCTTTCTACTCATGAGTTTCCATGTTAGTCGACCAAATGGTAATTTTAGCTGGATAATTTCTGGCTTCTCAATATTTTCAGATAAAATTTATGAACTTAATTACCATGTACGGATCACCATATTACCATTTTTGTATCACTAGGATAACTAAAATGTGCAGTGTTGTTCCCATAGCGCCAGGACAAATTATGTGTGTAATAATTGTCTGTATTTATTGTAATCATGTCCGTCAGTGACCGTGTTATAAAACACGATGTGTTTCAGGTCAACAAATAGTGCGACTGGCTGACGGACGCTTGCAGCTTCTGACTACATCAACAACAGCTACACAGCAGAAGCAGCCAGCAGCAGTAGCAGCAGCAGTAGCACCAGCAGCAGTAGCACCAGTAGCACAGCCACTGAAGATTGCAGCGAGCCAACCGCAGCAACAGGCAGTGGCACTGCAGGTGGCTCCCTCTGTGGCAATCAAAAACAACATGACGCCGCAGAAAGTCCCCCAGCAACCACTGCTTCAGGCCGTGCGACTGCCAAGTGGACAGGTTCAGATACGTCCCCTAGTGTCAGGTGTTAGAACTACTGGTGCGAGTTCAGTGACAATGCCAAAATTGACACTGATGACACCAGGTGTCACTCCGAACTTGCGCATTGCCACGACACCAGTGATATCACACGGTACCGTAATGCCGCGCACTGTGTTGACTGTAGCAACGTCTGGTAGAGCTATAACACCACAACTACTTCATGCGGCAAACGTCCCATCGAAACCAAGTCAGACATCACCAGTAACATCGACAGCCGGAGTGACACTAGTCAGGACACCAAGTGGACAGCCCATTCTCCTCAAATCAGCAGTGCCAGCAGCAGCAGCTGTGACATCATCTGTGGCAGTGACACCCGGCTCTGTGTTGACGGCGCAGACAAGCCCAACATCCTCGGGGAAGTACACGGTCACGCCCCAGGTTGTGCAGCAAGGTAGGAAGCCACAGTTATGCAACAAAGCAGTGGGACTGGGCATGTAGCTGTATACTCCATGTATACATGCATTAAAATACAACAAAATAAATACATTATATACACAGCAGGTATCAAATTACAAGATACGGTAAAAGTTTAAAGGGAATAGCAACAAGACACCACTGTACTACATACCAAAATAAAATAATTAGAAAAATTTATTTATTATTAAAATTAGATGTTTAATGCATCTAACACACAAAGCGCACGTAAAATTCGAAGTTAATGAAATAAAAATAAGCAATAACTTTAATCTCCTATGCCTAGCTTCACGGAGCTAGGCATAGGAGATATAGCTAGCTTTTGTTTTTGCAATTTGTTATCATTACATGGAAGTAAGAGTAATGTTTGACCATGTGACGTGTGTGTGGTAAATATATGGGAAGTTTGGCAGCTGTAGGTGATCGTTTTCATGGTTAGGTCAGAAAGTAACATAGCAGGAGTAGCTCTTACATGTGGTCGTGATTTCGGCCCTTGGTGGATTCGGCCATGTGCATGAATCAGGTCACTTTATAATGGCGTAAATGGGAGGTGAATTCAGCCGATGTTATTTCGGCTTGGTGATTTTGGTGACTGAGGTGACGTGCAAGATCTACTCAGTTCTAGCTAGTAATGGATTAGCCTCACTTTAAGGGTTTGGTACCCAAGTTCAGCTAGATACTGTTGAAGTACAATGTTTTGTCTGTTTCGTACAGTGAGCAGGTGTGAATAAAAGACCATGCTTCACATTCAAAATGACCTAATGAAAAACAGATCAAATACTATATGCAGGTGGCGCTGTTGTATTCACAATACAATAATCGCTTACCACTGTCATTGCTGTGTATTTTAACATTTTGGGGAGAGTTCCCCTGATGAGGGGTAACGCATTAAAATCTGAAATATAGAAACAAGTAGGATAATGATAGTATGATAATTGTAATTTCATTTATTTGAATTATTCAACTGTATATAATATAGTTTTTGGCGTAATATATTATGTGATGTGAATTTTAAGGATACAAAGAAATGTATAAATTCAAATGATCATCTAGCTGACTGCATGTTAAAATTATAAAATATAGCATCATATTTTTTTGTTAAAGAAGCAAAAGCTATAAAAACGGTTACAAAATAACAATTTCAGGTTAATGTGAAACTTAATCTATTTATTTTATGCTTTATTCACAGTATGACATACATTAAGCTTCATGTGCGTGGTACATAATCGTTTGGGCTGAGATCAATATGCCCATTGTTCTCTGATGCCGAAGTTACCAGAGTTGCAGGCTGAACTCTCCAAAGAATGTTGTCCGAATTCACCGGACGGAATTCACAGTGAGCCAACATCACCTGTATCCATGCTGATAGCTCATTTCGAACCTAGGTGGACTATGCAATGCCTATGTCACTGCCTGTGTCCTACAGATTGGTGGCATCAACATAGCTTCCACTACTGTGAATAATGTTGCCACATCATCCTCGTTCAAAGAGATTTTAGCACCAGAACATAGAAGAAAGGGTCTCTGTGGCAATGTTACCGTGTGGCAATTGGCAATTTGAAAAAAAGAACTCAAAAGTTCCGCTCAAATTATCTTACAAACTTGGGAACTTAAACCAACTACATTTTACTCTATTCTTACTACTGTTTGCATTACATTCAAATGCTGCAGAATAAATCATTCTGTCGCTCGCTTTTAAACAACCGCTATCGCTGCCAACCTTACTGTGAATGGCTCTATAGGGAACTTAAACCATGCCTCCGTAGGGACCAAGTACATTTTACTCTATTCTTACTACTGTATACATTACATTCGAATGCCACAGAATAAACCATTCAGACGCTTGCTTCTAAACAACCACTATCGCTGTCAGCGGTATGGTGAATGAATGGAAAGTCCCAGTCTAGTAGCACTTCCTTGTCATCAGTGACGTCACGTCGAAGCTTGCCGATTAGCACGGGAAAATTATGCATAATCGAGGCAGGCCGGTAGAACAGAGTATTTTGAATTATTAGTTAATTGAATTCTAATAAATTTTTCGGTGTTGTGGAAATGGAAACATGCTACAAGATGTAGTGTAATATGCAGGCATGGGGTAATAGTGATGGTAAAAAGTAAGACATTTTTTTCTGTAAGATAGATGAGATTTTTTTCAAAGTAATATTAATAAATCCTAAAGTAATAGATAATAGTCTTTTCTATTACATCTCCTGCTGCAAACTTACAAAATATCATGTTTGTTTGCATGTAGTCCAACTGCTAGTATTTGTAAACAATGCATAGACAATGGCTGAGCTGTTATTCAAACAACATGAAAAGACCAGTAAACTGATAATTTGATGCTTTCAGAAATACCTGCTCAACGGAACAATGCAGGAGTAGCAAGCTAATTACTAATTCTTGAGATGCTCCATTGGGGTGGCTATGGCTTCACACATTCCTATTACACACAAAGGGCATAGTTCCAGATATGTACGGGCAGGCAACAAATGTTACCTTAGAGCAGGAGCTGTAACCTGTATTGAATTCAAAGTAAGCTTTGTTTTGAGCTGAAATTCTGAGTGCTTTTTTCAAATTGCCAATTGCCACATGGTAACATTGCTACATGGTAACATTGCCACACAGATCCTTTGTTCAAATTTGGACAAATGTTCTCACCTCAGATCTTCAAATGGTGTACAAATGTATGTTCAGCTAGTGTACTACAAAAAATGTGTAGGCAATTCTAGGGTTTACAGACCCATAAAACACAGTTAATTGACATTCAGTGATAGTAATATCAACCCAGTGATAGTTATAGTAACAGAAACCATAAGAAATTATAATAATAGATTGTCTGTAATAGAACCCATGCCTGATAATATGATTCCAAGCAATCTTTGTTTTTATTCCCTTTAACAAATTATTAAAACAAATGTACAAATAAATACATTAATACAAATATATACAAAGGTAAAAAAGGTAAAGTCATCCCCCAGGCATTACACCTTAGGAAGCCATGAAGGCTTATATGGCCAGTGCTTAAACCTGGTTTCTTAGAGTGCAGTTATACTGTCTCTCATGGACGGGACACTAGTCCATCGCAGGTACCTTCCAAACAGTGTTTGTACTCATTTGCAGCTGAGTAGACTGAGGCAAAGTAGGGTAAACGAAATTGCCTAAGCTTCGAAAACGAACCGTGCCCAGTGTGGGGCTTGAACTCACAACCCTCGAATTTAGAGTCCAACACCTTAACCACTAGGCCAGGGCTGCCCTCCAATATATACAAACAGTTTATTTATTAATACAAATATGTACAATTATTTTGTTGTAGTATGTATCTATGTTTGTATACATTTGATTGATAACTACAATCACAATGTATGGACCATTGTTATTGACTTTGACCAGGCATCATGAAGCTAAGATTCAGAGGAGTTTTTTTAATCGAACCATTGGGAAGCCATAGCTTGGACAGTTGTGCTACACAGAAACCACCAAGACACAGGAGTGGCCCACATAGGGGACAGGTCAAGAAGCATGCACCAGGGAACATGATTTATTCCATTTTGGATACATATATATATATATATATATATATATATATACACACACACATATGTATATATATATATCTATATGTATTTCTCCAACATGAGCCGCTGCTTCTCGTCAGCTGTCTCCAGTCTCCTCAGTCTGAGGAGACTAGAGATAGTATGTATAATGGCATGAGTCAGCACTGGTGTTGCTTGTTATTACAGTTTCGTGTTGTCATTACAGTGAACCCTGGAGCAGCCTACTGAGCCTGTTGTAATGACACAATTATTGTCACTGTCATTCCTTGTGTCACTGTCTTATGTCATTCCCTGTCATCCCCTGCAGTCGTACGTCAAGCGATGCTGCAAACAAATGACCCAGAAATCCAAGCCAAGTTGTCCGCCATGCAGAAACAGATGACCTTGGAGTCAGCTACTCCGGAGTCCAGTCGCTCCACCACGCAGCAGCTGATGGCCGTCCTCCAGCAGCAGCGACAGCAGCAGCAGCAAGGTCACATAGACGTCACAAAGGTCAAGTCGAAAGTTGTAACACAGGAGCAGAGAGAAAATAGAGCCAGGTGAGTTGAGGAACTCTCACCCTATCCCTGTGGTGTATTTCACCCCTCCATGTGGTATATTTCACCCCCTCCCTGCAGTGTATTTCACCCCCTCCTTGTTATGTAGTAGTGTCTCACCCCTTCCTCTGACGTAATATCTCAACCCTCCCTGTTATGTAGTATTTCACCCCCCTTCCTGTGACGTGTTTCACCCCCTCCCTGTTGTGTAGTATTTCACCCCCTCCCTGTTATGTAGTATTTCACCCCCTCCCTGTGACGTATTTCACCCCCTCCCTGTGACGTATTTCACCCCCCTCCCTGTAATGTAGTATTTCACCCCGCCTGTGTTTCAGGATGCTGGTGTGCACCCAGGTGGTGAAGTCGATGGTGGAGCGGGTGGAGCGCGAGGAGCGACACGAGGAGAAGCGACTGAGGAGACTGGAGACAGCTGATGAGAAGCAGCGGCTCGTGGTGGAGCAACAACATCAGCAGCTCCTGCTCCGTCACAAGGAGCAGCTGAAGAGAGACATGCTCCGCAAACGTGCCCTGCTGGAGAAGGCTCTCGCCACACACATACAGGTGAGTGAACAGTTACAGGTGAGGGTGTTTGTGCGGATGTGGACATAAAGTAGCTGGTGTGGGTGTGGATTGTGTGTGGACTTAAGTGTGGTATCAATGTGGACATACAAGTGGTGTCGGTGTTTTATGGGCTGTTACAAACTCCCCAAGAAAGCCAGAACTGATCATGTGAATCTACCCAAGTGCTCACAGAGAGAATTTTAGAGGAACTTGCGTCATCTGGCGACACACTATTTCAAAAGGCTTTAAATTTATTGATTGTCTACAAAAGCCTTATAAGTCATGGTTTTTGGGGCTATGCACCTAAAAGAAATAAAAGAACTAACCATGTGCAGATAAAATCAAGAATATCATGACAGTGGTTCACTCAAAATGTATCCGAAAAGTGGGATGTTCTGGTCAGTTCTCTGGTTAACTGAGGGCTGATATGTTAACTGAGGGCTAATATGTTAACTGAGGGCTGATATGTTAACTGAGGGCTGATATGTTAACTGAGGGCTGATATGTTAACTGAGGGCTGATATGTTAACCAGCGCAACCAATAAGCACATGCGCAATTGTATGAAATCGAGTAACCTAAACTACCGGGTGATGTATGAAGCTCTGCCAGTATACACAGAACCAATCATCAAACGGGCTGTTACCTCATAAACAAGACTAGTGTAGTCAACAAAGGCCAAAATATGTTACATGAGTTGAGTTTGGACAAAAACAGCATGGCCATATCCTGTTGACAAGTATATCAATAGGTGTTTACAAATATATTTTCATTTGGCAAGCGAATATTGCCAGACTATGGCACTGATGATCCAGGATTATCTAACAGTACGGTGTGGCCCACGATATAAAGATGCTGTATGTTCAACAAGGTTTTCCTAGTAAACCACTGGTGTGATATTCTTCATTGTAGTTATAATTGGATATGTTTTAGTAACTCTTATAGGTGCATTGGCTAAAAACCATGACTTCTGTTTCCCTTTAAAACTACACCCTCAACTGACTTAGCCTATCACAGATCCAGTCCAGTGATATCCAAATATACAGGGTGAATAGTTTATGTAACATCTGCCGTCAATTTAAAAAAAAAATTCAAATTATCAAAGAAATTGACTTTAGTCATTAGATCTGGTAAGGCTCAAAATAGTGGATATCCCAAATGGTAAACACTGCGTGGTCAAGACCGATCAAGGGCGTGACTTTCGTTCTCTCGCCGATTGCATGACAAAGTTAAAAAATTTCACCAAGGGTGAAATTGTGAGTTTTTGGCATTTCCATTTTCACTTCACTTAATGTTTTATTGAACATTAAGTAATTTAATAGTTTGTCTGATGATTTCACCAAAACTACATAAAAAAATTTGCACAAACGAGCTAGTATGTTGCAGTGGATACTAGGTAGGTTTGATTTTTTGCAAAACGAATTTGAAATGAGACTAGCAAAACAATTGAATTGAGGAGGGACCTTTTATTGAGGAGGGACCTTTTATTGAGGAGGGACCTTTTATTGAGGAGGGACCTTTTATTGAGGAGGAACCTTTTATTGAGGAGGGACCTTTTATTGAGGAGGGACCTTTTATTGAGGAGGGCCTTTAATTGAGGAGGAACCTTTAATTGAGGAGGAACCTTTTATTGAGGAGGGACCTTTTATTGAGGAGGGACCTTTTATTGAGGAGGGACCTTTTATTGAGGAGGGCCTTTAATTGAGGAGGAACCTTTAATTGAGGAGGAACCTTTTATTGAGGAGGGACCTTTTATTGAGGAGGGCCTTTAATTGAGGAGGAACCTTTAATTGAGGAGGAACCTTTTATTGAGGAGGGACCTTTTATTGAGGAGGGACCTTTTATTGAGGAACCTTTTATTGAGGAGGGACCTTTTATTGAGGAGGGACCTTTTATTGAGGAGGGCCTTTAATTGAGGAGGAACCTTTAATTGAGGAGGGACCTTTTATTGAGGAGGGACCTTTTATTGAGGAGGGCCTTTAATTGAGGAGGGACCTTTTATTGAGGAGGGCCTTTAATTGAGGAGGAACCTTTAATTGAGGAGGAACCTTTTATTGAGGAGGGACCTTTTATTGAGGAGGGACCTTTTATTGAGGAGGGCCTTTAATTGAGGAGGAACCTTTAATTGAGGAGGAACCTTTTATTGAGGAGGGACCTTTTATTGAGGAGGGACCTTTTATTGAGGAGGGACCTTTTATTGAGGAGGGCCTTTAATTGAGGAGGAACCTTTAATTGAGGAGGAACCTTTTATTGAGGAGGGACCTTTTATTGAGGAGGGACCTTTTATTGAGGAGGAACCTTTTATTGAGGAGGAACCTTTTATTGAGGAGGGCCTTTAATTGAGGAGGAACCTTTAATTGAGGAGGAACCTTTTATTGAGGAGGGACCTTTTATTGAGGAGGAACCTTTTATTGAGGAGGAACCTTTTATTGAGGAGGGCCTTTAATTGAGGAGGAACCTTTAATTGAGGAGGAACCTTTTATTGAGGAGGGCCTTTAATTGAGGAGGAACCTTTAATTGAGGAGGAACCTTTTATTGAGGAGGAACCTTTTATTGAGGAGGAACCTTTTATTGAGGAGGGACCTTTTATTGAGGAGGGCCTTTAATTGAGGAGGAACCTTTAATTGAGGAGGAACCTTTTATTGAGGAGGGACCTTTTATTGAGGAGGAACCTTTTATTGAGGAGGAACCTTTTATTGAGGAGGGCCTTTAATTGAGGAGGAACCTTTAATTGAGGAGGAACCTTTTATTGAGGAGGAACCTTTTAGTGAGGAGGAACCTTTTATTGAGGAGAAACCTTTTATTGAGGAGGAACCTTTAATTGAGGAGGAACCTTTTATTGAGGAGGAACCTTTTATTGAGGAGGAACCTTTTATTGAGGAGGAACCTTTAATTGAGGAGGAACCTTTTATTGAGGAGGGACCTTTTATTGAGGAGGGACCTTTTATTGAGGAGGGCCTTTAATTTAGGAGGGACCTTTTATTGAGGAGGGACCTTTTATTGAGGAGGAACCTTTTATTGAGGAGGAACCTTTTATTGAGGAGGAACCTTTTATTGAGGAGGGCCTTTAATTGAGGAGGGACCTTTAATTGAGGAGGAACCTTTTATTGAGGAGGAACCTTTTATTGAGGAGGGCCTTTAATTGAGGAAGAACCTTTAATTGAGGAGGAACCTTTTATTGAGGAGGGACCTTTTATTGAGGAGGAACCTTTTATTGAGGAGGAACCTTTAATTGAGGAGGAACCTTTTATTGAGGAGGGACCTTTTATTGAGGAGGAACCTTTTATTGAGGAGGAACCTTTTATTGAGGAGGGCCTTTAATTGAGGAGGAACCTTTTATTGAGGAGGAACCTTTTATTGAGGAGGAACCTTTTATTGAGGAGGAACCTTTTATTGAGGAGGAACCTTTAATTGAGGAGGAACCTTTTATTGAGGAGGAACCTTTTATTGAGGAGGGCCTTTAATTTAGGAGGAACCTTTTATTGAGGAGGAACCTTTAATTGAGGAGGAACCTTTTATTGAGGAGGGCCTTTAATTGAGGAGAAACCTTTTATTGAGGAGGAACCTTTTATTGAGGAGGAACCTTTTAGTGAGGAGGAACCTTTTATTGAGGAGAAACCTTTTATTGAGGAGGAACCTTTAATTGAGGAGGAACCTTTTATTGAGGAGGAACCTTTTATTGAGGAGGAACCTTTTATTGAGGAGGAACCTTTAATTGAGGAGGAACCTTTTTATTGAGGAGGAACCTTTTATTGAGGAGGAACCTTTTATGGAGGAGGAACCTTTTATTGAGGAGGAACCTTTTATTGAGGAGGAACCTTTTATTGAGAAGGAACCTTTAAGCAACAACGTTGTTGATTTGTTTCAGTCTGAGATCTCCACTGTCCTTCACCAGCCTCCACCGCCGCCGTCACAGAAAACAACAACAAAACGACACAGCGAAGTATTGTCCACTAGCGTTCCCGTGAGACTGCCGCAGGTCACTGCACTGACAACAGATGGCACCACTAACAAGCATTTGACAACAGGTGTAGCTAAGAAACGAAAACTCATCTCGACAGGCGGAAAACATTCCAGCAATAAACTCTACTGTGTTTGTCGCACTCCATATGATGAAACAAAGTAAGCAGTTACACTTAACTGTATTAACGACAGTCATTCTGTGGCTCATACTTACAAACTGCTTTGCTGGGTTGTTATTATATATTTGGGATGATGATGGCCTACAAATGAATCTCCTGTATACAATCATGTTAGTAATACAATTTTGTGTAACTTTGTTTGTATAGTATAGTATGGTTTGGTCAAAATCAGTATTTTAATAGCATGACAAAACACGTTATTATATATAAATTAAATGTAAATATTTGCACTTTGTGAGATATTTTAGTCCATAATCTGTCGTCTTTCCTGAATGAATTTATTCAGATTTTAAACCAGTAGATTCTACATTAGCCTAGGCTTGTGTTCGCACATTTCACTCCTGAGTTGATGTGCAGATTCTACATTAGCCAAGACTTGTGTTCCCACTTTTCACTCCTTAGTTGATGTGCACATTCTACATTAGCCGAGACTTGAAATGTAAGTGTGGGACTACGCTACGCCCGTATATGTAAACACTCCTGAACAGGGTCTTACTCTGGATATAAATAAAGTGTATTGTTATTGTTATTATTTACTTGTGTTCCCACAATTCACTCCTGATTTAATGTGCAGATTCTACATTAGACCCCAAATTCCTGTGCAGGTTCTACATCGGCTGTGACCTGTGTTCCAACTGGTTCCACGGGGCTTGTGTTGGCATTGATGAGACCAAGGCCCGGCGCATAGACACATATGTGTGTGAGGAATGCCAGAGACAGAAGACAGACACATCTGAGGAGCTGTACTGTATTTGTCAGACCCCGTACGACGACACACAGTATGTACTTAATAATAATAATATTTTTACATGGCCTAAATACTCAGGCCGTATGCAAGGACCGGGCATAGCATAGTCCCACACTAAGCCCTACGTCAGACTAGCGATACATTTAGTCACGATGCATGAACCGGACATAGCGCACCGATAGTCTCAGACTAGTCCAGATGTAGAAGGGAATCCCCAGGGATTCCCAACATACATTCCATTGCACTGCGCACGTGCAAGGGGTCAAATGGTCACATCTGTCAGTCTGTTAGTTCAGAATCAGCATCGGTACCAAAGGACTTGTCTGTGGCGGAAAGCAGAAGGGAAACACAAACTTTATAGATGGATATACTATATGTGCGAATCAAGGCATCGCCAACAATAAAGTAACGATCACGAGTAAGTTACAAAGCTTTACTTTGCTTGTCTTGAACACTGCAACTTTCGCAAGGAGGACGACATTAAAAAGAAATATAAATATTTAAAATCAATGACTCTAAATTAGTGTGTGGGACTGAAACAGATGGGGAGCGGACCACCAAACAAACCGGCAGACCACCAAACAAACCGGCAGACCACCAAACAAACCGGCGGACCACCAAACAAACCGGCGGACCACCAAACAAACCGGCGGACCACCAAACAAACCAGCGGACCACCAAACAAACCGGTGGACCACCAAACAAAACTGGGGGACCACCAAACAAACCGGCGGACCACCAAACAAACCAGCGGACCACCAAACAAACCGGCGGACCACCAAACAAAACTGGGGGACCACCAAACAAAACTGGGGGACCACCAAACAAACCAGCGGACCACCAAACAAACCAGCGGACCACCAAACAAACCGGCGGACCACCAAACAAACCGGCGGACCACCAAACAAACCAGCGGACCACCAAACAAACCGGCAGACCACCAAACAAACCAGCGGACCACCAAACAAACCGGCGGACCACCAAACAAACCAGCGGACCACCAAACAAACCGGCGGACCACCAAACAAAACTGGGGGACCACCAAACAAAACTGGGGGACCACCAAACAAAACTGGGGGACCACCAAACAAACCAGCGGACCACCAAACAAACCAGCAGACCACCAAACAAACCAGCGGACCACCAAACAAACCGGCGGACCACCAAACAAACCAGCGAACCACCAAACAAACCGGCAGACCACCAAACAAACCAGCGGACCACACTACAAAACTGGTGGACCACTAAACAAACCAGCGGACCACCAAACAAACCAGCGGACCACCAAACAAACCAGCGGACCACCAAACAAACCGGCGGACCACCAAACAAACCAGCGGACCACCAAACAAACCGGCAGACCACCAAACAAACCAGCGGACCACCAAACAAAATTGGCGGACCACCAAACAAACCGGCGGACCACCAAACAAACCGGCGGACCACCAAACAAACCGGCGGACCACCAAACAAAACTGGGGGACCACCAAACAAAACTGGGGGACCACCAAACAAACCAGCGAACCACCAAACAAACCAGCGGACCACCAAACAAACCAGCGGACCACCAAACAAACCAGCGGACCACCAAACAAACCGGTGGACCACCAAACAAACCGGCGGACCACCAAACAAAACTGGGGGACCACCAAACAAACCAGCGGACCACCAAACAAACCAGCGGACCACCAAACAAACCGGCGGACCAAACAAACCGGCGGACCACCAAACAAAACTGGGGGACCACCAAACAAACCGGCGGACCACCAAACAAACTGACGGACCACCAAACAAACCGGCGGACCACCAAACAAAACTGGGGGACCACCAAACAAACCGGCGGACCACCAAACAAACTGGCGGACCACCAAACAAACCGGCGGACCACCAAACAAAACTGGCGGACCACCAAATAAAACTGGCGGACTACCAAACAAACCGGCGGACCACCAAACAAACCGGCGGACCACCAAACAAAACTGGCGGACCACCAAACAAAACTGGCAGACCACCAAACATACTGCAGCCATACGCTGATGTTATCATGGACATAACAGTCGTCAACAATCGACAGTATATCTAAACATCTAAATCTAAACTTTGAATGTTATCAACAATTTCCAAAGGATTTGTTCGATCACAGAATATTCCATTTCGCCTCGAATGTCTTCGGTGTCTACACCAAACAGTCACTGTCCCAATGTAACATTTTCGTTATCTTACGCCAGAGACTACGGTGTTAGTCCTGGTGGTTCTTGGGCATAAAGATTCGCCGGGACTTAGCGGGAAATTGAGCCTAATCGGGGTCCATGCATACCGACTAGCCAGCTTATGCTATAACCTAGGCATTACGCTATGGCCTAAGGCGTTAGTCTTGGTCCATGCATACGACCCCAGGAACCTAGGCTCAAACCACAAGTTGCGCAACAAACCTGAATCATATCATGAACAGGGACTCTAAAAGTTGTCAGAGCAATTTGGTGGAAATGCAAATTTTAAAAAATATGTCGACAATTGTTGGAAATTATTACACTGTAGTTTGTGTAGTGATTTATGTCATAAATATACATAATTTTCATTTGAACTATGCTGTTTAGAATGGCCTTTATGCTCTGATATATTCAGTTTTTTTGTAATTTAATCGTCAAAGAAAGAAGAAAGATATACATGTATGTGTGTGTGTGTATATATATATATATATATATATAAATGTATATATATAAGATGTAAAGTTAACATATACTTGGAGTTCACGAATATATGTCCGAAAAAAATTCCAGATCCAGGGGGGCAAGTGCCCCCCCAGCCCCCCGTGGATGCCCATGTCCAGTGTTGTCCATTGATGCTGATGATCTTGCTTGCTGCCATTGATCCATCTTAGTTAGTGACCATTCAGATTATGTCAAATTATGAAATTACAATGTTCTGACCACTCAGTGACTTTAACCAGTGTCCACTGTTGCAGATTCTACATTGGCTGTGACCGCTGCCAGGACTGGTTCCACGGTTTGTGTGTTGGGGTTACCAAGGCCGAAGCTGACCACATGGACAGCTACGTCTGTCCTAATTGCCGTCGTGCTGGACGGGACGACGATGACATCAGTCACCAACAACTGCTGGTGGGACGCAGCTGGGACCAGCTGCAACAGCTGGTGCGCAGTCTCAAGGTACGTCTCACACACACTGCACGCTTACAAGTTAAATGTTATTCCCAATAGTAAACTTAGCTAGTCCACCGCAGTGATCATTAGTCCTGTCAGACTGCATGAATGCTTCTGGAATAACTGGTTTGTACTGAGCTGACAATCATTTGCTTGGGCAGCGTCCCGCAGTGGGAATCTGCTTCGGCTACGATGGAGCCTCCCTCCACCGTGCATGCTGGATGGCCATGGTGGTATATACCCTGACAATCCACTTGCTTGGGAACCAGTTTCACCACTTGGCCTGAGAGAGACACCTGGTGTCAACCACTTTGTGCTCTTTGCTCTCGGACATGTTTAGTCTCCCAAGCAGTGCCTCTTACATCAAGTATTTCGCACTAGTCACATGCACTATGTTTTCCAAAAATGTATTAGTCCGTGGGACGATCAACCAGTCGTGGAATAGCATTAATTTCGAACCCTGCCTACTGTCATATCTAGCAAGTCACAACCCTAGTTTTCAAAACGTAAATAACATTCGCCTTGTGTCTTCAAAAATCATATTTAGCTTTTTCCAATCAGGATGCAGAAACAGAATATCATATGGAGAAATCACAAATAAGCCAATTGTGTTAGGATTACGCATACTCCTAGTGGTATTACTTGTAGGCAAGTAGTAGCACGTCGTGTATTGACAGGCAGACACAGTCAGCTTTGTGAGCAATCATGATTGCTTTCATGCAGTTACAAACTTTGTTGCAAGAAATGCTTCCGTTTCCAGAACAGCAAGAGGAGTAGATATATTAATTTGTCTGTTGCTTCAGTCTCACAAGATGTCGTGGCCATTCCTGGATGCAGTCGACCCCAAAGAAGTGCCCGAATACTACAGAGTCATCAAGGAACCAATGGGTGGGTATAGTGTGCCTAATGGCATCTACCCCCTTTCGTTGTCACCCTACAACTTTGAGCAGTCGTGGACACACATCCTGCTATCTTAGTTAGTCTAGGATATGTCATTTTAGAAAACTTATAAAATTCTAACAAAAGACCTTCGTATTAAAAATTTGATACAATTATATATTTGTAAAATTAATTCTTGTCTTTAAAAGGTAATAAATGCAATTATATATATTTTTCGGCCATATCTGCAAACATTTTATAAAACAAATTGTCTGAGCAAGGCTGGTTTTAAAAGTTCTCCCAACAGGGCCTGTTTGGGCCCCATGTAGTAATAACATTTCCCGAGTATTGCCGGGAAATAAAATGCTGCTTGAAGAAGTATAAAGCAAACTATCTAGAAGCCCTTTTTTAAATATTTCTGTTAAACGCTAAAATACCTTAGTTGACAATTAAGTAGACGATAGAGTAAACAAAATTAATTAAAGATATTGAAACATTAACATTTTAAATGGGTAAAAAAATTTTAACAATACTGTTGACGTGACAATACAGAATTATAATACTTTAAAGAGCATTATGTTTGCATTGTGTTTATAAGTTGACATTTTGCATTTTTCACAAATGAGCTATGCTGACATTCAAACTTGATCAGATAAGATAATATATGTTTTATTTAAGCATCACAAGTCTGATGCATGCATCACCATATGATTGTTTTCCAACAGGTACTTAGTTTCAGTGTATAAAAAAAATCATCGGAGACTAATTTATCCTTCAGTCCCATCAACAAGGTGTATACATTTCTGAAAACAAGTCATCTACTGTGTCATATTGATGATGGGGATTCATATTGCCTTTTGCCTCTGTGCTCTCGTTTGAATTTAGCATAATAATATTTTTGTTGTGTATATGTTGGTTCATTAGCTAGACAAGTGATGACTTTCTAGTGACCCATTGTCAATCGTGTTTATCGGTAAAATTATTATTATTTCTGGTTTTTTTTTAGAAGAATTATGTTTGATAAGATTCATGAGCACTTTTCAAAATGTATTAGCATGTTTGCTATTTGGAATAATAATATGCTGCAGCAGGCTAAGAATTTACTAGTTTACATCATTTGAAATGTACATTTCGAAAATACCATCTTGCATCTAATAATGGATGCACCTTTTTACACCACTGGCACAACAATATCGATTATCAAGTCCAATCTAATGTACATAATAATATTACATTGACTGTAATCCTAATAAGTTGTTTCGGTGTCTGCATGATTTGTGAAAAACTATGCCCTTTTGAATATAAAAATGGCACTTTGAATTAACAATACTTTACTGTGATATCTTTTCCAAATATAATTGTGTATTGTTTCTGTGACTAGATCTAACAACTGTCGAGAGGAATGTAGCACAGCGACAGTACGTCAAGCTTGGTGACTTTGTCAAGGATGTCATGAGAGTGTTTGACAATTGTCGTCACTTCAACTCCAGTGACACCCCGTACTACCAGTGTGCTGAAGTGCTCGAGAATTTCTTTGTTCAGAAACTAAAAAATTTCAAGGACCCTTCATAGAGAAGCCGACAAAAAAACTAAATTCCCATTGGTTCTTAAAACCTTTTTAATACACCTCAGCATCTTAAAAAAAGATATTGAGATAATGACTATACTATGCACAGCACTGTTTTGCAAGTTTTCTTGACATTTAAAAAGCCCATAACAATTATAACACTGTGGATTTCGTTCATGCTTTGACAAGTTTATTGGGTTTTGGTTTCTCCAATGAATGCCTCTTCTGAATACGTGTCTTGGTGTGTTGTGGCACCTTTATGTGATGGCTACTGTACAGAAGATGACATTTCTCAGACAGTGCAACATATTGCTCACAGTGAAACATTGGAATTGTCTGTCATGTTACAGTGAAACAGTGTTGCACTTAAATTAAACAATGTAGCATTTTCCTCATTTGAGGAAAACAAATGTAGCACTTCATTCAAACAATGTAGCATATTTCTCATTGTCACAGTGAAACACTGTTATACTTCATTCAAACAATGTAGCATATTTCTCATTCTCACAGTGAAACAATGTTGCACGTCATTCAAACAGTAAATTTTGTTCATTGTCATGGTGAAAGTAAATCCCACAATGTGGCATTTACGTTTCCAGAAACTGGAGACGTTTCTCTTTATTCTGTCCACAAATGTTTCATTTGAGAAACTGACAATCTCAAGGAACTGGCACAGGACCAGAGCGTCTCATATGACATTCTTTCTAGGGTAGTTTTTTTATAATTTATCTTGTATCTGTAATTAGCTTGACTATCATTTATATAAACTTATATATTTTAGATAAAACATTGTGTATCTTGTAGATTGTTTCTAATGTGATTTCAACACTATCTGAAAGCCAACTTTCTAGGCTTAGTCAGATTAGTGGTTCATACTGTGGTCATAACTTATATCAACATGGATGGTTTTGTTTGCCATTGACACAGGGCAGCAATTGTATTCTTTGGTGCAGCTTTTCTGTGTAGTATTATTTAATTAGATGGTAGAGATCACTGAATGTCTGGTAGATATGATGTTGACTCTGTGTTACTATAAGACGGTAGACACTATGTCGTGACCATATGTCATCTAGTATTTGTGTGGCATAAGATTGTGTCTAAAGGTTGTCTTCAGTAGCTGAGCTAATGTGTCACACATCAGGGACGGTACTGATTGGGAATAATGCACATTAGTCTTGTGTCTGCTTTGTGTTGGACCATGCACATTTGACACGTCCTTGTCGTGGGCGTAATTATACGGTACACAGGTTTTGGTAGATGTTACCAAAGTAGAGAGATCATAGACGGAAGGCGGTAAAATTGATATATTTTTGACACGGACAATTAGAAACAGTCTGTTGAAATATGTATTGCCTGATGAGATTTTGTGCACGATTCTGTTGGTCACGAATCATGGCTTTGACTAGCAGTGCTGTGACAACTTGCAGTGTATGTGTGTGCGTATATGTAATGTATAGTATGTTTTGTCGTGTAAACCCCAGAGTGAGTGCTTGCCAGTAGCAGTGTTAATGACATTGCTTACTGGCTATTATAAGTGTAAGGATTGTTGCTGTGGACACTGGACATTGTTATATGCTGTCTTCTAACACACATGTGACGACTTGTCATATCGCACTTTGTAGATTGTCTACCAAACAGAAATATGAAGTTTGTATGATAGCAAGGAAGGCATAGTCTGTTTATTATTGGTATTTTTATTATGTAAATTTACATTAAACTCTGGCAGACCTTGTTGGTTGTTACTGTATATATTGGCCAAGTGTACATATGTGTATTGCCTCTCAATGTCCTTCCGATTAGGAAACTGTAATTGAATTGTACATTCTTTATTGATTCTCTCTGTGCAGTGATCACTGAAAGTCAGCTTCTATCTTCTAAAGAAGTTTTCTTCAATTCATTTGGCTCGAAACTGATCCGAGTGAAGGCGGATAATTGAGATATGTGCCAAATTGTGCAACACAGTAGATATAATTTTACCCAACAGTTTACTAGTATCATTTCTCATACGGTCACTCTCGGACACCTTCAATGGGCTTCTTTTCCGCTTTCCCTTCAAACCATGCCGGAAAGTTTAGCTCACGGGTTTTCTGTCGGCATACAGTAAACAGGCGAGGGACGCGACGTTGAGACCCCTGCCAAGCACGTCAGCTAGTGATGTGAGACCCCTGCCATGCCCGTCAGCTAGTGATGTGAGACCCCTGCCATGCCCGTCAGCTAGTGATGTGACCCCTGCCAAGCCCGTCAGCTAGTGATGTGAGACCCCTGCCAAGCCCATCAGCTAGTGATGTGAGACCCCTGCCAAGCCCGTCAGCTAGTGATGTGAGACCCCTGCCAAGCCCGTCAGCTAGTGATGTGAGACCCCTGCCAAGCCCGTCAGCTAGTGATGTGAGACCCCTGCCATGCCCGTCAGCTAGTGATGTGAGACCCCTGCCAAGCCCGTCAGCTAGTGATGTGAGACCCCTGCCAAGCCCGTCAGCTAGTGATGTGAGACCCCTGCCATGCCCGTCAGCTAGTGATGTGAGACCCCTGCCAAGCCCGTCAGCTAGTGATGTGAGACCCCTGCCATGCCCATCAGCTGTTGACGCTGTTGTTGTTGCATGTTGCGTTGGTGTGTCTGTCCGCGGCGATGTGTCTGTTTAACAAGATTTGCCATCCAAGCCAAAGGCCCAGATGGCAAGTGGACAAGGAAGCCATTGGCTTATCGTGAGTCCAACAATGTTCATCTACTTATAACCCGCCCTCCTGAGATATGTGTCAACCTTGTTTTTAAACATATTCACGCTGCTAGCAGTTACACAATCTGTAGACAATTTGTTCCATTCATTTATTGTCCTCTGTGAGAACGAGTGCTTCCTGATGTCCAATCCACATTGATCCTTTACTAATTTTACCTCATGTCCTCTAGTTCTGCTATCCTTCTTGAGTGAGAAAAACATATTTCTATCAATATTTTCATACCCATTCAATATCTTAAAAACTTCAATCTGATCTCTTAACCTCCTTGTCTCCAGAGTTGTTAAACCACATTCTTTCAGGCGTTCTTCATTGACAACACCTACAATCACAACACTTGGCACGTAGGTCATTAACTTGGACATGCCCGGCTTTAAGCTCAACAGGTCGGCCATTAGCTAAGATTCGGATCCATTTTAACAGAACAGCCGAGAAAGCGTCACAAAAACAGTTGCGCCATGCTGTGGGCTAAAAATCACCAGAACACGCGAATGGAAATACCGAGAACCACATTCTGAATGGAGTCCCTGTTATTTTGGTGCATTACCATTGGTAGGCAAACTGCAGCCACCAAATAGACGTTTAATTAAGATGCGTGATATCTTGAGTAAGCACAGCCTTTGGGTTCTTCTTCCTTATAAGTACTATCTTCATGTTGGAGCAATAATTAACGTACTGTGTTCGTGCCCGAAGGAAGCTGATAAAAAATATAGTGCGAAAAAATGTACTTGCTTATGTTATCCGCTTAACGTTGTGGTCTGGTCATTATGAATTCCTTCCATTGGTTACGGTTCGTCGTTGTGTTTGATAAGTTAGTCCAACTGAGCCTAGTGTCATTCTCAATTATATCACGAAGGTTTGTATTTGGACGACTGCTTCTCCGAGGGCTATCGGGCCAACACTTTGCTGGCTTCTTCGTCATGACGCATCACGTGCCCTGTCAGACGAATTAAGATAAAATTGTCTCACGGTGGTGTAGATCCGTGGAGGGATCCGTGGTGGATCCGTGGGGGAATCCGTGGGGGATCAGTACAGTTCTTGGTTGGTGATGTGAGTCTGTATCAAAGTTCACGATTCATAACCATAAATGAGGATTGGTTCGACAGGTTCAGAGTTTTTCTTGAGTTAAACCATGCCCTGTTTGAAGGCGTCATGATTTACGACAGGCCTGATTTACGATGTTTGTTGGTCGGTCATTCCTTGCTTCATATTCATGTTGTACATAAATAAATAATAATTAAAGTAAGTTTTGATTCTAGAAAAACTCTGGTTTCTACTAAGCTTATTTTACACTTACCAGTGTTTACAAGAAGTAAATTTAATTGATAGATTGGTCAATATTGCCTTTATATACACACAGCGAAAATAAGTCATCTGGATTCAAATTACTTTATTTTTAAAATATATGAAAATGAAAAACAATAATTTTGCTTTACAGTAATGCTAGAATAATTTTTTTAAATGCACATCTATTATAGTTGTCTACAAATATTAGACCTGGAATATTGTATTCTAATGACAAAGTGGGAGTGTATAGGGAAGGCAGTGTTGGTTGAGCCATGTTTCATTCTTTTTGATATATAGGGCACAATCTTATTCATAATTAAAACAAATTTTACTCACATAAACTGTGATTATTAGTGGATAATTTTACAACAAGATAATACATTTAATATGCATAGATAATTATATGTAGCTGATCAAAATACGGTTGGTTAAGCTGGTGTTGGGGTAAGTTGAGCCACAGTGTAGCATAAGTTGGGTAAATGCTTTATTTGTATAATTTGCGTAGGCCTTGTCTTAAAATTTCGTAACAATTCAGCCAATACACATATCTACATGCTTAATTAATAAGTCGACACACTTAATTAATATATACTTATAGGCCAATCGCCACCAGTGTAACTAGGGGCGGATCTAGGCTTGTTGGCTGGTTCTCAGTCGGTCGTAGTCATAATGTAAAGTATAGGCCAGTTTGGTTTAATTAGTTTTTTATGCGCTAATGTTTAGTAAGTCATTTGGAAGTTTATTCGATGTGTTAAGCCTAGATTAACAATAGAAAAACAGGTTTCTAAAAGTTTATAGTTAAACCACCCAAGTGGATATGGACACAATCCATATGGTGTCAAAGATTGATGGTACTGTTTAGACACTTCAGCCTTCCCTTTAATCCTGACATTTGCTAAATTGCTCTGACCCGAGGGTCAACGTAATTGGGGAACCGAGAAGGAGCCCTGGGAACCCTGGATTTGGCGCAGCTCCAAGAGTTCAAAAGTTTAACTTGCAAAATTGGGAAAGGAAGACTGGCAGTCGTCATTGTCAAGTGGTTGAGAGGGTGGGTGGATTTAACAAGTTGACCAATAGTAAAGCGTATTGGGTATTTAAGCAACCACAGCGCCTCTAGTGACGGCGTCTGATTTTGGAAAACTGGGAGTATAAATACCCCGGAGGAGCGTTTACAAGGGGGCGGCAAGACTATTTTAAATTCACACTTAGGTGTGTAGTCATGCTGAATTTTAGGCATCAAAATTTTCAGTAAGGGTGGTCCTGGCGGGCCATACCTGCTTTAGCATTAGAATTCAAAATTTCCGGCCAGAATTTTATTGTCAAATCTTCGAGATTTTAAGAATCTGTATACAGTTTGAGTGATGTTTACATTCACTACTTTTCTTTACGGTTTACAGTGATAGATGTCTTCACTGTTATTTTTATTTGTCATCGTGAGTGATTATATTGCTACTATGTACGTAGCCGTCTGATGTACAAGATTAAAATCGTTTCGAACCTGGAGAACACTGCGTTGACTACACTTCTGTAGTACTCTATGTACTCATTGGTCGAGTGAGTACAAATTCAGTTATAAATCTCGACCTGGCGAGCGCAAAAACGACGGACAATCAAAATATCCTTCGTTGTGAGAAATGCCTCCTGGACCATTGCGTGCGGCCCCGAAGAAGACAAGAAGAGGGAGGCATATATCTTACAATATGTCATTCTACTTACAAACCGGGTGGGTGGGGGGACGACACTTGTGTCGTCCTACTTACATGTGTCGTTCTACTTACATGTGGGTTAATATTAGCCGGCTGCTAATACTTCAGTTTTTACATTGACACTAGTTCCGATGTAGGCCTATATGGGGAGACCGGGACTAGTCCGCCCCTTCGACAGTCCGCCCCCTTGGACACTCTAATAGATCTGGAGACTGTATTTGTAGAGCTAGAGGATCAGTTTCGGCCTTAAATTGAACGAAAATATCTTGTCCACATTTGTGCTATCAACAAATGCCAAAACTATTACAAGCCCTGTTACAAATTTGCCCCACACGTACTTTAAGCAGCAAATACACTAGAACAGTGCAGTTTTGTCTTATTTTTATGTAAAAAAAAACGTGTGTCGTTCTACTTAAATGTTTGTGGCAGACATTCTGTTAAAAGCTTAAAATCCTCAAAAATTCTGTTGTGAAATACACCAGGCAAACAAAAAAACAACGTTGGCACTGCATCGGCTAAAAAATGGTGAAATAAAATCTGGTTTCGTCATTGTTTTTACTAGAAAATAACCCTAAACTGGACAACTGGAAGTCTTTGTTAGAGTGCATGTTAGTGTGTTTATGTCCACAAGTGATCCTGAGCATTTTACATCAGATATCCTAGGGATGAACTTGCCCCGTAACACATCGGCGGACTTGCCCTAACACAGAGACATATTTGATGGGCGGCAACTAAATACCACTGACACTGGATAGAGCAACAACGCAAGATCCAAACAATATCTCTGATATAAGGGCCTTACTGAGCACTCTGAATGTCTGACCAACGCCACTTATAAGTACTGAAATTTGATCGAAACAAAATTAAAAAAATACTTTCAGTCACCAAAATCAGTTTTCTAGTTTACAACTTTCCAGCCAGCAACTCGTCAGTTTCCCGCTGCATCAGTGTTCGAAATGAGGGGGGTCTGGGGGTCCTGCCATAAGGCACGAGGGACCTCCCATAAGAAAGAAAAATGTAAGCTTGGGAGGTCCCACATTTTATCGTTTTACCGATGTAATTACCCTTCCGCTGTTGCACCTGTTGCTGCGTGTGAGGCTATACTCTGGTTCGTCTGTGTTAAAACCATTTTCTCAGAACTCGACAGTTTTCGCAGAACTCGATCGATCTCGCAGCAAGAACTCGACGGTTTTTGCAGGACTCAGCATCATTATGTTCGTAGTTTAGCTGATTCATTCAACTCACTCTGTTGTCATTCAGTTAATCTCTGTTAAAAACATCTTAACACATTCCACTCATATCATTAATGAGTGTGTGTTCTGTGGTCAAGGGCGCCATCTGTTGGGTGTCTGCAGTAATGCCACCAATGAGTGTCTAGTTGAGGCACATTTTATCTTGGCATTTTACTTCTCAGAATTACAGAGCACTGTGTCTGCAAGCGCATTACTCCAGTAACAATGGTTTAGACCACAATTTACAATTTAGTCATTTAACAGACGCTCTTATTCAGAGCGACTTGCAACAAGTGCATTCAACCTAAGTTGGTAATACGACTACAGGTCGAAATAACTAAAAACAGGTCGAAATAACTGAACAGAAGATTTTAAAGAAGATTTTGTTTCGGGAACCCGCAAGAGTCAGTGGTCATTTCGAACACTGCGCTGCGTGTAGTTTGATGATTATGTGACTTAATCGTGTGACCGAAATTACCGAATTCTGCAACGGCGCGGAATAAAAGCCGGTTGGC